>JAOXJP010000006.1:12899837-12920494 GCA_025762735.1 Platanus orientalis | reverse complement strand
AGATGAAGTTCAAGATCTCCATATGAGATCTCAACTTATCTTTAAAAATCCTAGCATTCCTTTCCAACCACAAACCCTAACAAATAACACTAGGTAGCATATGTCATATGACAGAAGGTAGCCCCTCTAATTGTTGGACCCTCCAACCACAAATCAACTCCTGAAAGTGGTCGGGGAAGGACCAAAAGATTTTAAGGTGAGAGAGAAAGAAGCCCCAAATCTTATAAGTCATAGAGCAATGCACAAAGAGGTTCTTTCATACACAAAATGCATATGTTAGCCAAATTCCAACCTCTACTCTGGAGATGGTAAAGGGTAAGAATTTTATCCAAATAAGCAGTTCATACAAAGAAAGAGACTTTAGAAGGAATGCCCAAGATCCAAATATTTTTGGGGGGAAAGGACACCCACATATGGTTCACAAACTCTGAATACAATGATTTGGAAGATTATAGAAGATTTTGAAGGAAAAGGACTTGCAACTCCGGGAAGATGGATCGACAGTGAGGCATAGGGTGAATTGTTGCACAGAAGAGATTGAAGAATCTGGTAGGGAGGGTCATCTATAGATTGTCCTTAATGTCGCCCATGAATCACATTAGCATGGGAATCATTTTTCAGAGAGAGCTTTTCATTAACGACCCCCAAGTAAAAGATGAATTGCTTAGCCTTTCTTCGGTAGGGGTGTTAGACTGTTTGGAAAGAAATGATTGGCCTATGTCCAGATGGGTCCCAAACATAGCGTTGGTTATTTAAAGGGGATCGATGCTTTAAAAAGGGGTCGTTGGTCCATAATTTTGCGGGAGCGTTCGGGGGTTCTTTAAAGAAAGTTAAGAATAAGGGAGGAAAAGTATGGATTTATACAAGGAGTCGTCTAGCAAAGAAGTTCTCTTTTCTCGTTCCCATAATACTTAAATTCATTCAATTGGTGAATCTGTTAGGCAGAACAGAAGATTGGAGTCATCAAAGGCTCTAGTCCTGGCAAAAGATCCTGAAGAACCTATCTCAGAGGTGTCTCTGTGCCTAAAAAAATTGATGAGATGAGCCATTTTTTGGGTCTCTGATGCGGACATCATGACCAAGATAATGCTTGGGTCATGTTCACAGCCATTTATTCATCTTTTTTTTATTTTATTCATATTTTTTTATTTTCTTTTATGTAATTGTGTCTCATGTAAGGGGGGGCACAGAATTTTAAGGGTAGATTAGTCTTTATTTGCTTATGTAGGGTATTTTCATTATTTCTTATAGTTAGAGGGTATTTTTGGGAGGAGTCATTTGTCTTTGGGGTATTTTAGACTTATCTGTGATTAGGTTGTAATAAACCTAGCCGTGGGGGCTATAAAACACCCCACACGACTAGGGATTCTTTATGCAATAAATAATAGAAATTTTGGTTTCACGTTTCAGCTTCTTCTTTATTCCCTTTCACGGGTTGAAGAACTAGAAAACCCTGAAATGGGTCTAAGAAAATCCCTAATTTAACAGTTGTGGTGGAGGCCACTCCCTTCCCCTTGGGTCAAAAGTCTTCTCCCTTGTCTTCTTCTTCTTTTCTTTGTTCAATTTTCCATTGATTTTATTACTGTTGAAACGGAATCACCTGCACGAGATTGATTGTTGAAGTCACAACTCCTAAGTTTTTGTTGAAACCACACCTCCAAGATGCCTACAAGTACTACACGATCCCACTTAGAGGGATAGGTTGACCACAGTTACTATTTAAATCAAGTTGCATCAGGTCTATACAAGGTAAAGCGTGAAAACAAGGTTTTGGATCATTGTGGGAGATTGTATACTGACATCAAACGACTAAGGCTTTGTCTGTTTTGAGCTGTATAGTACATCCTCTACCTTTGGACAATCCTCTCTATAAGATTAGTTTGTAGAAAGCACTTCATCAAGTTTGGGTTCTACCGGGGTTGTTCCAAGTCAAGCATGAAAGGTGCTGCTGAACCAATTTTGGGAGATCATCTTCTAATCCCAAGCAACGAATGCTTTAGGGGATTTGATTTCTCTAGAACCTTATAGACATCTACACAATCCTGCTAGAAGAGATACCAGACCCAAAGCTTAGTTTGATTACAAGTTCTCTCCTTCAGAAATTTTCCCAAGTGTGAATCTGTCAGGAGAAGCTCCAACACGAGATTAGTTCCTGCTCCTTAAACGTTTTCTGACATTTGAATATTCCCAAGTCTTATGAACACTTGTACAATCCTAAGGGAGAAATTTCATACCAAAAGCTGCACTAAGATTCAAACCATGGCTACTTGAAGACCCTGCAGGCGTTAAACTTGGGTTTGGAGGAGTTTTAACGAGATTCACTCCTACTCTCATAAAAAGAGCTTTGCACATGAGACTTTCCCAAAGTCCTCCCCACCCTTGGGCGACCCTAGTGGGTAGGCCCCACTTCAGAAAAATAATAATATATATATATATATATATATATATATATATATATATATATATATATATATTAGGGGCTGGTGGCACTTGTTAGGAGAAATTTTATAAAAAGTTTTGAAAGCTTCAAAATTCTCCAAATGACCTTGGATTTCACCTGCAATCCTCTTCATCATCATCAAGGAGATAATCTGAATCAGACTCAGGTGTTTCTGCTCAATTTTTTGCTCTTTTTTCGAATCCCTAAATTTTAGGGACTTTTGGCATATTTGTGGCATATGGTCCGGAGTTGAGCTTTTAATTTTTAGTCTAAATCTACTATCTCTACCCTTTTTTTATAGGCCCAAAACATATGCTAGACCTATCTTTAGACCTTTTTTGGTTAGTACCTGAGTTTATTGGATTGTTTTCCTTTAGTATGGCCTAATTTGGGGCACTTTCTGGAGAAATTTTCAGTTATAATATTTTCTGAGCACAACCCTAATTTTTATTTCCTAATTAAGGCTTTATTTGTTTATTTTTTTGTAATCCCTAATTCCACTCATGCATATGAACCTAACTAAAGAATTATTTGAAATTAGCCTGAGAATTGTGAAGTAAAAATCTTGTTTATTTTTCTTCATTGCTTTAATAATTTTATTCTTAGCTCTTGTGCACACACCCACTAACCTACATGCATGCTACATCAGTCTCTCTATTGCAGGTCATGAACAACCAGCATGGGAACTCACTGCAGCCTTGGAGACGGAGGTTGTTGATCGCAATTTTTAGAGAAACAACTCTAAAGTTTACCGTGAAGTGAAAACCTTAAAATGTGGAGTAAATTATGAGAGAAGTGGTGGTAGAAAAGAAAGAAAGGTAGAGAGAACATGTCAAGGTTCAAAGTTGAAGTAAATTTTGGTTCTCTAAGGTTCGTCTTGGGGATTTATTGATGTGGGTTCTTTCTTGGAACATCAAGGGTCTATGATGTAGGGAGAAGAGGATTGTGGTGAAGGAGGTGGTGGCAAGAAGTAAGGCGGAGGTGATTATCTTTCCAAAAACCAAATGGGTGCAATGAATAGGGCTATTCTTAGGGAAGTTATTCCTTTTGCTTCTCTTGATGATGTATGTCTTCCTTCAAAGAGCTTCTAGTGGCATTTGTATTGTTTGAGATGACAACTACATTCTTGTTGAGGATTTATGGGTGGGTGCTTTTTCAGTGTCCTTAGAAGGGAAGGTGATGGGTGGAGATGAGGGTTGGATAGTTTCAAGGGAGTATGGGCCAAGAGATGGGTGTATGCTCAGGCATTTTCTAGAGGAGCTGAATAGAGGGTGAGAATCACTTGGAGTGGCCCCTGGTATTTAGGGTAACTTTAATGAAGTTAAGGAGCCATGTGACAAGATTGGAGGAGGTAGAAGATCCAAAGGGATGAGGGAATTTTCAAATTTCATAGAAAGCTTAGGGATGAGAGAAATCTCAATCGCTTTACATGGTCAAATATGCAAGAAAATCCAAAAGTGAGTAAATTTGACAGATTTTTTGTATCGCCCAAATGGACTCCCTTTTATTCTTTTCAAAAGGGGATGCTTTTCCAAGGCCTACCTCAAATCATATTCCAATTTTTCTGAATGGAAAATTGCCTCTTTCAGATCCCAGACCTTTCGAATTTGAAAACATGTGGCTAAAGTTTCTGAGTTTTGTGGAATTAGTGAAAGGTTGGTGGTCCAGCTTCAAAGTTTCTGGAAAGCCAAGTCGACAAATGCAGCATAAGTTGAAGTTGTTAGGAAAGAATATGAGAAAATGGAACAAGGAAGTGTTTGGATACATTGAAGAAAGAAAGGAAAATATTTTGAAGGAGCTGAGTAGATGGGATTCTCTGGAAGAAGAAAGGGGCATATCTAGTGTTGAGATCTCATGTAGGGATCTTGCAAAAGAAGATTTTAAAAGGGTGGTGTATATGGAGGAAATCAAATGGAAATAGAAGGCCAAGATTTAATGGCTTAAAGAAAGAAGAATAATATAAAGTTCTTCCATCAGATTGCCTCATCCAAAAGGAATGTGAATTTTATTTCTAGACGGAAAATTGGAGAACTGATGGAGGATAAAGACACCATTAAAAATCATATTGTGGGTTTCTTTATTTTTATGGATAATCAAAGAAGGATCTGTTGAATTCAATTTTGCTTCTCTTGGGTTTTTTAGAGGAGCTCTACAGGGACCCAGGTATTAAGAGACCAAATCTTGATGGAGTTAAGTTCAGATACCCTGATGATCATCAAAGGGAATGGTTAAAAAGACCTACTATGGAGGAAAAAGCTAAAAGAGCAGTTTGGGGTACGAAAAATGACAAGTCTCTGGGATCGGTGGTCAAGGACAACTTGATGAGGACAACTGAAGATTTCTATTCTACAGGTTTTCTTGATAAAGGCAACAAGGCTACCTTTATTTCTTATATTCCAAAGAAGGAAGGGGCAGTGTAGATAAAGGATACCAAACCCATACGCTTGGTGGGAAGTGTTTATAAAATAATCTCAAAAAATTTGGCAGATATATTGGAGATAGATGGTCTTAGATTCAATCATTTCAATTAACCAAAGTGCTTTTATTGGAGGTCAACAGAATTTGTATGGGGTTTTGCTTGCAAACGAGTGTATTGATGAAGTTTTGAAAAAGAAAGCTCTGGGTGTGCGTTGTAAGCTTGACTTAGAGAAGGCTTATGACAGGGTAAACTGAAAATGTTTAGATTATATGCTCTCCGGAATATGTTTTGGTCTTAAATGGTGTAATTGGATGAAAAAAAATGCTATGGAACCGCCTCATTTTCCATTCTTATCAATGGATTTTCAAAAAAACATTTGTAAAATACAAAGGGTTTATGTCAAGGTGCTCCCCTTTCTTTTTTTTAGTTGTGGTAGAGGCTTTCAGTGCTTTGCTGTCCAAGGCTCATCAAGGGCGGTGTTGAAGGGCTTTAGTGTGGGAAATGATGGGTTGTTAATTTCTCATCTCCAGTTTTCCGACAATACTTAAGTGATGTGCAAGAACTTAAGGAACCATTTGGGCTATCTTAAATGTATGATTAGATGCTTTGAAGCAGTCTCTGGGCTAAAGGTGAATCTCTCTAAAAGTTGTTTATATGGTATGAGACACGTGCCTGATTTGGGGAGCTTGGTGGAAGTTTTGAGCTGCAGTTGGGGTTCCCTCCCTTTCACTTATTTAGGGATGCCCCTTTGAAACATAAAAATACCTAGGATCTGGTTCTCTCCAGAATCTAGAAAAGGCTTGTCGGGTGGATAGCAAGTTTACCCACCTACTTCTTGTCTCTTTTAGTTATTCCCACTTCAGTTGCAAGCATGATTGAGAAAACTCAAAATGAATTTTTTTGAAATGGTTGCAAAGACAATCAAGGTATTCACATGGTGGATTGGAAGGAGATTTGTGAACTCAAGAAGCTTGAATTGTTGGAAGGGTATTATGGATCAACTGAACTCCTTTAAAACTGCAATAACGGTGGAGACTGGATCGGGTGTTAATACTTTAATTTGGAAGGAAAAGTGGTGCTCTCGTAGACTGCCAAAAATGGAAGTGCCTTTCATTATCAACATTGATAGAAATCAAGATGCCAAAGGGGTTGACTTTTGGAGAGCTCATGAGGAGGATGGTGGAGGTTGGAACATTCAACTTAGAAGACACTTGAATGATTAGGAATCCAACCAAATGGCAAGGTTGTGGGGATTTTAGATCCCATTCAACCGAGGCATGATACAGAAGATGGGAGAAAGTGGACGATTAATAGAAATGGTGTCTTACCAATCAACTGGATCATAAGCTATTTCTAAATCCACATTACAGATTACTCCCGGATTTGAAGACCATTCCCTCACCTCCATGCATTCATTTGCAATCAAAATGTCATCAATGATTGCCCTCCCTTGATGAAGGCACCTTGAGTATGAAATTATTTCATTCATGATTGTCCCCATTCTTAGTGAAAGTATCTTTGCAATCATCTTGTATAAACTACCAACTAAACTGATAGGACGAGTGATAATTCTGTTGCCCAATCCTTTTTTGGAAATTAAAGTGATGAAAGTTGAGTTGCAGCCTCTGGTGATTCTCCCTCTTTTATTAAATCGGACTTGACAATGTCCCAATGTACTTGGTAAAAACACAAGGAAAAACCATCTGACCATGAGCTTTATCCTTCTCCATGCTATAAAAACAACCACTTCAATGAAGGGTCTACCTTGAAAAGCAGTAAGATCCTGCTAATGTGGGCCCAATAGAACAAGAAATAAGTGTATAAAAGAAGAAACGCACAAAAAATTTTCAATTCATGAAAATTCTGGTCAGATGTGTAAAATGACCCCAAAAGAAACCCTATACGGATGTTAGAATCTTCTACAACTTTACAGGGGAATATTTGGGTCTATAAGGATCCTCTATACCGAATTTGAAGGATTTCTAATCACTTTAAATATTAAACTTATAAAAAGAACAGGCAACAGTATACTTAAATCAAGAAAACCAGAAAACAGTGAATGAAGAATAAATCAAGAATTATATGAAATCAAAGGGGAATTTAGAAAAACTTCAGGGGTTAGAAAGGGGACTTGATGCAGCATCAATCACATGGTTGGAGAAGGCCTATCCTTTGTGGAAGCCAAGCCAAAGAACAATGGGCACCTAGGAAGTACTAGACATGTGGGGTAACAAGTGTTAAGGGGTTCTTTGTAATAAGGCCTTAGAGCCAAGGGGGGTTTATGTTAATTTTTTAAGGATGTTTTCTTTTGTAATAAAATGGGAGTTTTGGCAACATGTGGGGCCCTCCCACGTGTGGTCGTCAGCTCCTAGGAGTGTCTTAGTTGTTTCTATTTTAAGTGTTAGAAGTTTAGGAAAGCTAGGAATTGGAGTTATAAGTCTTAGTAGTTTCTAATTTTGGAAACTTTCTTAAAACTTTAGGTTGTAATGCCTTTAAAAAGGCCCCCTCCCCCCTTTACACAAGGAATCAATGAAAAGAATTTTTTTTTTTGGCTTTTCCAAGAGTGGTCGTGGACCAGCCCTTCCCCAAATCCTAATCCCTCTCCTCTCTCTCTCTCTCTCCTTTCTCCCCTCACACCCCTTCTTCTTTTTCCTAACCTTCCACACAATTTCCTCTCTTCTCTCTTCTTCTCTTCTCCTCCTCTAATTCTTCTTTCTTTCTTTCTATTTTCTTAGACCTCTGATATAATCCTTGACATCAATCTTCTGAACTGATCTTGGACAAAGATTGGAGCTGTTGCACCTGATATAAACATATAGCATTATTGTGCGTCGGCTGAACTTCTCTGAGCTACAAAGATCAAATCATGGTCCTTAATATCAGGTATTTCTGCACTCCTGTAGTAGGGATTTTCTCCTCATTAGACCCTCTTTTAATTCAGTATTGTCCTCTAAAACAAAATCCCTTGTTAAACTTCTGTCTTATTCCTTCTTTGTTACTTGAATATCTAAAGTTTAACCAGAATTTTTCCGGGTTTCTTGAAACTGAAAAATCACCCAACCCTAGAGACTATTTCTTCCAATTCTTTAAGGAGTTTTGTTCACCTAACATAGCTCTATCAAAGCCCCTTCAAAACCCTCTGATTTTCTAGGTTCAAGAGAAATTTCAAAGGCTGATTTAGGTATTTTTGGAGAAAAGTATATCTGGATTGTTCTTTTTAAGATTTGACTAATCAAACTAACTCATAATTTGATGAAATTTTGAACGAAGGTTACTTTTAGTGGTCAAATTTTGCATCTAAATTTTTAGAATTTTCTGACATGTTTCAGGGGTATTTCGGTAATTTTATTCAATTCCACCAACATTAGAAATTGCCCTTGGTCCAAAAATTGAGTTATTTGAGTTCTGAGTTATTTTCTGCGAAGTCCAATCTTCCGCATCATTTGGTATCAAAGCTTAAAGTTTTCTCCATCGGTTCTATCTAGCTGAAATCCCAGGAAATTTTCTATGTTGACCGATTAGACATCATGGAGGTGAGCAACAATGAATTATCTGCGGAGATTAAAACTTATGCCAGGGATTTGGAATCTACAAAGGATAATGCGAATCAATTGACAAAAGAGGTAGCACAAATAAATTCCAGGTTGGACAGGATTGAGGCTCTTTTAATCCAAGTGTTAGCTAAAGGCCAAGATGGACCAGAAAAGGATTAGATAAATCGGGCCGGATCTTCCCATGCTAGTCTACTTTCTGAACAACGGCCTGGATGTACTATTAGTGAAAGATCTCACCAATCACGAACTGAGATAGTATCCCCTAGAAAATAGTTGAATAACAGGGAATTAATTCAGTCAAGAACTAGACATCATGAGTTGGATTGGCATGCCAGGCTGGAAGTGCCAGATTTCTTTGGTGATCAAAGTCCTAATGTATTTTTGGATTGGAAACATAGTATAAAGGCTTTCTTAAGTGGTATGATGTGCCAGAAGGCCGCGGGCTCCAGTTTACATAAGCAAAATTGAAAGGAACACTCAAGATATGGTGGGTAACATACAAGAAGAGCTATTCCAAGTTGGGCCATGGAGATGTCACTTCATAGAGTGAGATGAAGGCAACCATGAAGAAAAGATTTGCACCACGGGATTACAAGCAGTGAGCTCACATCTAGTTGAACCAACGCAGGCAAGGAAATCTAAGTGTGGGAGAGTACATAAGTTAAGTCCAACATCTAACACTCTGTACCAGATTCAAGTGGAATGATGAGATTTTTGTGGCCATGTATAGGCAAGGTTTGCATCCTCAGATTTCAACGGGTCTAAGTTTCCGTCACTAGCCTACTTTGGATGACATCATACAAGTAACATATCAAATAGATGAAAACATGAAGAACCTTTTCTATAAGAAACCCTTTATGGAGAGTACTTCTAAGAGTGTGGTGGTGACTCACAGGTCTTCTATTAATAGGACAGCCAGCCAATAAGCCTCAATCTAGTGGGTTGACTTCAGCTTCTTCCAAGCGAGTTCGAAATTTCTCTCCTGCTAGATCCCAAAGTATGAAAAATTCAGCATTCAAACTCTGGGGAGATCAGTGTTTTAATTGTAATGGGTTATGGACACGTAAGAGCCCAATGCTCTAATCGTATAGTGGGTTTATCAAATAAGCAAGATCTTGAAGAAGAAATATATATCACTGACCAGTCTATAATCCTTAAAGTCAAGAAAGCTAATGAGAATGAAGCTAGGAAGCATAGACACTAACACGGGACACGGGTACGATACAGACACTGCGATATGGTATGACTACAACAATTAATAAATACATTTATTTATATTTTTAGCTATATTTTATATTAATTTTATATCAAAAAAATTAATAGCATGTATCAAAATGTCTTAAACATATATAAAACTAATTTAAAACCAATAATACACAACAAAGAAGCACATTCATACCCATAGAATGATGTTTAGTTTTTAGAGTACAAAGTACTAAAGAGTTCAAAAAAATTATAACAAAAATGAAAAAGAAAACTAAGAGAAAATAGGACCGTGTGTTGCATTTCCAATCCTTTCTCACACTCCACAGACTCTATCTCTCTCATTTTCATATTTCTCTTCCTTCTTCTCCTACTTCTTCTCTTCCTTCCTTCTCTCTTTTGTAGGGTTGAGGTCGTCGGTTTTGCAACCTGACACCCCCCCTTTCTATTCTTATTAGTATTTATTATAAGACCCTTTTTGGTTATTTCAACAATTAACCCCCATTCTTCTACCTAGTTGACCAAACTCCCTAGACTGCTGTCCCGAACATGTCCTAGATGTAATATATATATATTCTCTAACATACTGCAAACACACATGCAAAGGTATCCCCGGAGTGTCAGTGTCCGATATGCATCGAACATGGACACGCTGAAGATTTTGGAGTGTCCAGGTTTCTTAGGGATGAAGATAGTGAATCAGATGAGGACCAACCTATATATGTACTTCGCTATCTTCTTTCTACTCGAAAAGAAAAGAAAGAAGATTGGCGCAGGAGTAGCATATTCCAGACCCGAGTTTGCTGCAATTGACAAGTTTGTTCCATGATCATTGATGGAAGTAGTTGAACTAATGTGGTGTTAGAAGATATTGTGAAGAAAATTAGGACTGAAATCCGAGCCAAATCCAAGTTCATACAAGGTTGCTCAAGTCAACAACAAAAAGCTTGAAGGTGTAAGAAAAATGCTTGCTCACTTACTCTATTGGAGGATTTGTGGTTAAGGTACAATGTGACATCCTTCCCCTCAAGGTGTGTCACATTCTTTTAGGAAGACCATAGTTGTTTGACAAGAAGGCGCAACAATGCGGCTATAAAAACACAAACTTTCAAGCACCACAAAAAACAAATGAAAATGGCTCCTACCAAAGACTCTCATCTATTAAAGCTTGAGAAGACTGCAGGGTTTTTTCCCTTAAAGTGTGTACCTTATGGCAAAGAAGCCAGACTTGGGTCACCTCCAAACTCAACGGAGTTCAATTTTTCTAAGAGGGTAGGAATTGATGTAGAACATCGATCACATGGTTGGATAAGGCCTATCCTTTGTGGAAGCCCAAGCCCAAGAACAATGAGCCTTGAAAATACTAGACATGTGGGGTAACAAGTGTTAAGGGGTTATTTACAATAAGGCCTTAGAGCCAAAAGGAGGCTTTGTAGATTTTTTAGGATGTTTTCTTTTGTAATAAAGTGGAAATTTTGGCAATATGTGGGACCCTCCGACATGTGGTCGTCGGCCTCTAGGAGTATCTTAGTTGTTTCTAGTTAATAGAAGTTTAGGAAAGCTAGGAATTGGAGTGTTATAAGTTTTAGAAGTTTCTAATTTTGGAAAGTCTCTTAAAACTTTAGGTTGTAATGCCTTTAACAGTTTAACCCCCCCCCCCCTTTACACAAGGAATCAATGGAAAGAAATAATTTCTTTTTGGCTTTTCCAAGAGGGGTCATGGACCAGCCCTTCCCCTAATCCTAATCCCTATCCTCTCTCTCTCTCTCTCCTTTCTCCTTTCTCCTTTCTCCCCTCACGCCCCTTCTTTTTCCTAACCTTCCACACGATTTCTTCTCCTCTCTTCTTCTCTTCTCCTCCTCTCATTCTTCTTTCTATCTTTCTATTTTCTTATACCCAATCTGATATGATCCTTGACATCCATCTTCTGGGCTGATCTTGTACAAAGATTGGACCTGCTGCACCTGATATAAACATATAGCATTATTGTGGATCGACTGAACTTTTCTGAGCTACAAAAGGGTAAAATCGTGGTCCTTAATACCAGGTATTTCTGCACTCTTTTGTAAGGTTTTGCTCCTCATTAGACTCCTCTTTTAATTCAGTATTGTCCTCTAAAACAAAATCCCTTGTTAAACTTCTGCCTAATTACTCCTGCTACTTGAATATCATAAAGTTTAACCAGAATTTTTAAGGGTTTGTTGAAACTGAAAATCGCCCTACCCTAAGGACTATTTCTTCCAATTCTTTGAGGGGTTTTGTTCACTTAACATAGCTCTATCAAAGCCCCTTCAAAACCCCTGATTTTCTAGGTTTAGAGAAATTACAAATTCTGGTTTATGTTATTTTGGAGAAAAGTATACCTGGACTGTTCTTTTTAAGATTTGACTAATCAAACCAATTTAGAATTTGATCAAATTTTGAACGAATGTTACTTTTATTTGTCAGAATTTGCCTCAAAATTTTCAGAATTTTCTAACACATGTTCAGGGTATTTTGGTAATTTTATCCAATTCTGCCAAATAGTTGGGATAAGGCTGTTTGTTGTTGTTATTGTTGTTACCCAATTCTGCCAAAATTACAAAATTTCCCTTATCTGAAAATGGTGTTGTTTGGGTTCTGAGTTTTTTTTTTTTGTTTTTTTGCATAGTCCAACGTTTCCCTATATTGTTCTGCATAAGGACTTACAGGAGATAAAAACCCTAAAAGAAAATCACAGAAACAAGGACGTATTGGGGGGCGATTTTGGGGTTTCATAAACCCTGAATTTTCAGTTAAAATTAAAGAAGAGACTATAAAATCCCCCACTGGTTCAGAACTTTAACAGAGAACCTATAATGGAGTTTATGGAATCAAATATCAAATAAGATGGAGAAGATTACCTCCTGAGAACAAAAACAGGGAAACCCTTCTCCTGAGGTGAGATTGTCTCAAACACTCCAGTCGATAGGTCCTTTTTAACAGTCCAGGAACTCCCAACAGCAGCTTGTATTAATGAAGAAATCCAACCGGTTGAGTCTTGGTTTACCAGTTGGGATTAGGTACGGAAATCTGCTTTTCCTGATGTATTAGAATGACATCAGGGGGCTGACACATCAGTGCCAAAAAGTGACTTTCACTTTTTGGGGGGGGGGTGCTTATCACTTTTCATTGCTGATGTATTTACCCCTGATGCCATTCTAATACATCAGGAAAAGCAAATTTCCGTACCTGACTTTTTTTCCGGGTGTATCTGGGTTGGATTGGGTATTGGTTAGAAAAAAAAAAAAACCACTAGTGGAAGTTCTTAAAAAGAAGACGAGGGGAAAAAACCAAAGGCAAACCGCCGGAACTACCTCGATGGTAGGTTGCAAAAAGTGCGGTTGAAACGCGCAGAAGACGGTTGGAAATTGAAATACGTAAGCTTAAAAATTAATAATTAAGTCAGTCAAATAATCCTCTCATTTAATTGTGGGAGCTATTCGATATTGGGTGGGTTCCCAATTCGACTTTGAGAGTCATTCGCGTTGAATTTAAGAGTTGAACGAATAGAAAAACAAAAGAAAATAAAGGGGTAGAAAGAAGAAACACCGACTGAAGAAGTGGGAAATCATGAGTTTCTCTCTATTAGATAAGAGTTTTTTTTTTTTGGCCCCTGAAAGAGCCGGAGAGTGCCTGATTCTGTGATCGTCTCTATCTCCTTCACTCCAGCCTTCAGAACCCATAACAATCGAGGAAAAAGGGAAATGGGT
The DNA here is from genome assembly GCA_025762735.1 of Platanus orientalis. Classification (NCBI taxonomy): domain Eukaryota; kingdom Viridiplantae; phylum Streptophyta; class Magnoliopsida; order Proteales; family Platanaceae; genus Platanus; species Platanus orientalis. The sequence continues at coordinate 12,907,147 of JAOXJP010000006.1, read as the reverse complement.
CTCAGAAGATTGGTTTTTAATCTCTCGATTTTGATTCTGTTGGTCGTTTCCAAAGTCTCTGCTAATGGGGTTTTCAGGGTTCACCATATATTCGCGGGTCAGGAGCGGTCGCTGAGTGACGTCAGAGAGCACGACGGTCGCCGTCTCCGTCGGTTTATGTACGGCGTTGATCTTCCCTTGGGTGGAAATGGCCATCCTGCTGATACTGGGTTTGTTTCTGATTCATGAGATTCACCTCAATTATTCATCCAGGAGTTCATTTATGTATTTATTTTTTGAGATTTATTGTTAATTTTATATTTTTGGTGGAAATTTAATGATTCAATGTGTTGTTGATATGATCAGTTGCTGATGCACTTAATTTCATTTTTTTTTTAATTTTTTTTTTCTTTTGAGGTAACAGTGTTGGATTGAATATTTTCTGTTTTGGCTGGTTGTTCTAGGCTTTATTTTACTAAACTTGGAATTGGGTCTCCATCAAAGGACTACTATGTACAAGTTGATACAGGAAATGACATGTTTTGGGTGAATTGCATCGAATGTTCCGAGTGTCCAAGGAAAAGCAGTCTTGGTGTATGCTTGTTCTTTTGCTTTATTTCTTGATTTTCATCCACACACTCCCAATTTTTGGTTCAGTATGTTATCTCAATTATGTGTTGTGCTTTTTGTATACAGATAGAACTCACACTATATGATCCAAATGACTCTGATACGGGAAAAGTGGTTGCTTGTGATCAAGATTTTTGCTCTGCCATATCTGCAGGCCCCCTTTCTGGTTGCAACTTTACTTCATATTGTCCATATACTGTGGTTTATGGAGACGGGAGTTCAACTACTGGATACTATGTCAAAGATGTTGTACAGTATGATCGAGTCTCTGGAAACCTCCAAACTTCACGAGCAAATGGAAGTGTTTATTTTGGGTAAGCCTTATTTCTGTTTTATCATTGAATTATGCACTCTGAAAGTATATATGTACATACACAATCATTTACTATCCATCAAGTCCTCCCGGGCTCCTTGTGTTAACAGTATGCCAACTGTATGTATTATCTTTTAACTAAAATTTTGTTATTCAGCCAAATAAAGAAACAAAAAAGAAAATAATACCACAATATTGACTATATGGATAAACATTCCTGTATCTATCTCTCATAAAAAGAAAAGAAAAGAAAAGAAAAGAAATTCTTGTATCTAAAGTAGTAAAGGCAGCTAGGCCATGTATAGGCGTTTTGGCATAAGATGAGTTATGGACTAGGCAATGACTTGGCCTGCCTAGATGATCAAAATTTAATAATCTTATTTAATTTTTACCACCCACCCACCCACCCACATATAATTGATTAAATGCTAAAATAAATAATAAAGCTAAGTATTTTTTAGAGTTTAAGACACTAGTAAAATAAATGGCAAATATACTTTCAGGCATTTTAAATGCCCACAATGAAGGGACCATTTTAATTTTTATGGATTGGGGTCAAATTACCTGCAAAAGAGATAGATAGATTAACATAATGGTTTCCTGGTCTTCCATGTAAAAAAAACAGCACTAAGGCTACTACTTATCAACCAGTGACTTGACGAACGGGCTACAACTAGGCCACATCTAGTATACTTTGATTGAAGTGCATTTGATAAGGCCTGGGGTAGTCAAGCTTATCAACTAGTGGTCACTTAGGCGATTCTTGAACTATACTGGTCACACGAGCTGAGGCTTGAGCAAGTTTAAATTGCTATCCCATATTTGTTGTTTGGAACCACACCTTTGTATTGAGACAATGCCTTTAGTGGGGAAAAATTAAGCAGAAGAGAGGGAATAATATGGAAGGTTATGTGAATCAAAGCTCCCTTTGTATTATACTCTTCAAAAATAGTTACTCACCAGTAAAGTGCATTTTATCTGATGTTTGAAAACATAAATAATGACAATATGTGAAAAGAGAAACATTTTCTACTTCTTGATTCCAGGGGGAAACCATATCTTGGTGGTAAAATACATGTGTATCAGATATCCCCCTCCACTGAAGTTTGGCTGTCAACCATGTGCAGCTTGAGAAATATCTCTTAAAGGTCACCCTCACTATGAGCCTTTGTTAAAACAATGAACCACCAACAAAATGGATATTTCCACTGGTTTCTTTCTGATGTAGCATATTAATGTCAGCAGGCATCATTCTTTGGTGTGGGACCAAATTGGAAGATATGAATATTGAACTACTTATTGCTTGGGAGCTTAAAAAATAAGTCTACTTTTTACCACAACAATAAATAAAGAAAGAATTTACTTTTAAGTTTGACTTCTTTAATGAGGTCGTCTACCATACCAACTCACCTGTACGTTTTGCATTTATGTGCTTTACTAGTGCACTAGATCTTGCATCTACTTTATAGAATTTTCGTAAATGGAAATTCACTACTCTAATGGTGGTCATAGGGTAATTTAAGGTGTAGATTACTAAGAAAATTAATGGGTTTGTGATGTAAAATCTTTTGAGTGTTGCACTAAATCTGAACTGAGTTTGAAGTTAATTGAAGAATTGATGAAGTTTAAGCTGCTGTTGTTCCTGATATAAACCTGCAGTAGAGAAAGAGGAAGAAGGAAGAAGAGAGAAGAAGAGAAGGAAGAAGAAGAAAGAGGGAAAATATTAGGAGAAAAATGTATGGGGAATTGTAGAGTCTCTCTCCCACGATTGTATATATAAATAAATATGGAAATACATAAATAACCTCATATTTTGGTATGAGAGTAACCGAGACCAGCACATAACTTATAAATAAGAGAAAAAAGAAAACAGCCTCATACGTCTACACTCCACCTCAAGCTAGGTGGTAGATGTATGATAAACCTAGCTTGCTAACCAATGAATGAAAATGATCACGATTGAGCCCTTTGTAAATAAGTTAGTAAGATGATCGCCTATTTTAACAAAAAGAGGACGAATAAGGCTGCAAATGAACTTTTCCTTGATAAAATGTCACTCAAATTCAATGTGTTTTGTGAGATCATGTTGAATTGGATTATGAGCAATGTTTCTAGCAGCCTAGCTATTGCAGTAAAGACTCATAGGAGCAGTAATAGGAAAATTAGGCTCAAATAAGAGGAGGCACAACCATAGAAGTTCACAAACACCATGGGCTATAAAGTAGAACTTCGCTTTGTCACTGGATTGAGCAACAATTGACTGTCTTTACTTTGCCAGGTGATATGGTTGCCTACAACAAGTGTGCAGTAACTAGAGGTTAATCGTCTGTCAGACACAAATCCAACCCAATCAACATTTGTATAAGCCTCAACATATAAACCAATTTTCTTGTTATGCAACAATCCAACTCTAGGATTATGCTTCAAGCATTGAAGGATGTGGTAGAAACCCTTAAGATGGACAGTGGTAGGTGCGTGCATATTTTGGCTAACAACACTCACGGCATAAGTAATATCTGGCCTCATTAAAGTAAGATAAGTCCTCCAACAAGTTGTTGATATTGGCTTGCATCAACAAGCCTCTCATCTACATCATCAGTAAAACGATGATTATGATCAATAGGTGTCTCATTGGGATTACAATCCTTCATACCAATTTCAACCAAGAGATCCAAACTATATTACCCTTTTAAAATAAAAATGCCCTTCTTTGACTGAGAAACTTCAATGCCCAAAAAATAATGTAACTATCCCAAATCCTTAATCTCAAACTCTTGAGCCAACTGATGCTTCAACTAAGACATCTCAACAGGATCATTCCCATTCAATGCAATATCATCAATGTATACAACCAATGCAATGATAAGGCTACCATGCTGCTTTATAAATAATTTGTAGTCTGCTTGACTCTAATGATACCCATACTTAAGTATTGTCATACTGAACTGCTCAAACCAAGCCTGAGGGGGTTATTTCAATCCACAAAGAGCTTTCATCAACCTACAAACTTTGCCTTGGAGGAAGGATAAAACTTAAGAGGAAGCTTTATATAAACTTCTTCAATTAAATCACCATTCCAAAAAGCATTTTTGCATCAAACTAGAGAGGATGCCAGCCCTGGTTAGTAGCCATTGACAGTAAAACCCGAGTAGAATTCAGCTTCGCCGTTGGAACAAATGTATCTTGATAATCAATGCCATAGGTCTGTGTATAACCTTTGGCAACCAGGTGAGTCTTGTATTGATCCCTAGTACCATCATGTTTTAACTTGACAGTGTACATCCACTTACAATCAACAAGAACTTTATTCCGAGGAAGATCAACAAGTTTCTAAGTGCTAATCTTTTCGAGGGCCAACATTTCCTCCTGCATGGTTGTCTTCCACTGTGATTGAGACAAAGCCTTTGAAACATTGTGAGGAAGAAAAATAGAGGACGAATCAAGTGCAAAACAACGATGAGAAGAAGACAAAGAAAACTTAGTTAGGAATAGGATAATTGACACATGATCTAACACCTTTTGGAATAATAATAAGGAGATTGTAATCATCCCTAGGAGGAATAGGAAGCAAAGAGGAATTATCTGAATCAGGATGATGTAGGACAGCCTAGTAATGGACTGTTTACCTGTGTGTTCCACAAAAGGCTAGAAGAGGTTACATTCAAGTATAGAAACAAGTCAACACTTCAACTGGCCAAGCAACACCTAATCAGATATATTATTAGCCCAACAACCCAAATTATATGAACCTTAAATCCATGGTGAAAGATTTCAGCCACTAACCAATAAGATGATGAAATAACAGATCAAGTTAGGAGTTGCTGCTGAGCTCAATAGAGTAGGGCTTCAATTAAGCATAAGAATACCCAAGCAAAGTATGTGTATATTCCTTCACCTGAAAATTTTTAAAATAAACCACTAAGTGCTGGTTGGACCAGAGGAATGTAGAACCTTCAGAATTCACATTTTAGATCTTGCACTTAGGCTATAAAGAATGGCCATACAGGCTGCAACATGTAGAGATCTCAACTAGGGAAACATTGGACTGATATAAGTTTCAATAGGGGTTGAATTAGCTGGGCCTATAGAGTACAACAGGGGTTTAAAAGGGTTAAAATAGTGACTGAAATAAAAATATGAAGAGTGCTGATTTGGAGGTTGACAGTAGTTGTAACCAGGGTAGATGATAGGATAAATTTGTAGGGTTTCAAGGAACAACAAAGGGGCAAAACACTGTTTTAAAACAGTGCACAAGTTATGGACTTAACAGATTTATAATGATTGAAATCAGTCAAGGAAATTAGGGTATTGATAATGTTCCAAGAGAGGCTTTAACAAGGACGGGTTTTAGTGGAAAACAAATGGGTTAAATTGGGAGAACAGAGGATTAAACAGGGACTGATCTGCTGGAATATTAGAGAAATAACAAGGTTTATTGGAGCTGAACACAGGTTTGGTGGGATAAAACAGAGGCTGAACAATGGGTCTCAGACCTGGATGAAGAGAGGCTGATTTATAGGAATACAGGGTTCACTTGGTTATTTAAACAGGTGGTATGGGACTGGTCTGAAAATGAGTATTTAAAGTTGACGTGGGCTGGTATGAGAATGTTAACAGCAGGGTTAAAACAGGCAGCAAAAGGGACTCTTAATTCAGTTAAAGGAATCAAGTTTAAACAGCACCAGTAGGGGTTTATGTTTCAGATTAACGAACTGAGATAATGGGTGTTCTAACCCTGCTACAAGGGTATAGTTGATGGGTTTTAAATTAAAGAACAGGGAACCTCAGAGATTGAAATTTTGGGCTTGCAGAAATGAATAAATAAGCCTTTTCTTGGGTTCTATGGAATCTAAACAGCAAGGAAAAGCGGATGAAGGTGGTTGCAGGGTTGGGAGATTTTCTTATTGAAGTCTAATGGGGAACAACAAGAAGAAGGGAAGAAGAAGAAGAATAAAAAGAAAGAGATGGGAAGAAGATAGGTACCTGTTAATGGAGGAGTCTCACCACCAAAACAGGGGAAAGTCTTGGAGTCTCACCAAGCTCCATGGAGTTCTCACCATGGGAGAGGAACCCAGTCGCAGGGTTTGAGGAAGAAGACCAGTCGTGGGCTTCAAAACTTATAAAAGTTTATTTCTTTTCATTGATTCCTCAATACATGTCAATTTACCTTATATAGACTCAAATATACAAAATAAAAGAAGTTTCGAAAAACCAAAACACCCAAAAACGTGGGTTTGAGTGTTTTATAAAAGTTTGTTTCTTTTCATCAATTCCTCAATACATGTTAATTCACCTTATATAGACTCAAATATTCAAAATAAAAGAAGTTTCTAAAAACCAAAACACCCAAAAATGTGGGTACTACTAGGGCTGTCGACCAACCTATTTAATTATAACAATTTGTTCTCTATACGACCCAGAAACAAAAACCTAAATGACTCATGTCTAAAACTCTAATAAAACATAAAATATTAATTAAAAGCATAAAAACCATACTATTGAAGGATTTTGATAGCAATTATGAACTCTAAGTGATGTGGCAAAGGTGGTCCTCATGAAGCCCACATGTATACCACACCAAACCAGGCGTGGATTCCACTTTGTCTTCAATGTCCGCATCACAGGAGGTAGATTAGAAGATGTATCATGGTGAGATACAAGAGGATCTTCTATTGTATCTGTCTTTTTCTTTCGTGAATACCCCGTTAGTGCTTGCTCCCCTTCACCAACATTGCTATTATGAGTACCTAAATCAAAAAAGAAGAAAGGAATAGGAAGTGGAGCAAAAGAAGGATCTATTGTGGAGAACTTCCCTTGACCAAAGACTTGGAGGTAGAAAGAAATGGAATAGTCTCATGAAATGTAACATCTACAAAGACAAAATGTTGCCTAGTAGGAGGGTGATAATACTTATAATCCTTCTGACTAGGAGCATAGCCCAAAAAAATACACTTGAGAGACTTAGTATCAAGTTTAGACCAATGAGATTTATCAATATGAACATAAATGCACCCAAGGGGGGAATAAGCAATAAATGAGGAGAGGAAATAATTTTTATAGGTGTCTTAAAATCAAGAACTTTTTTAGGTATCCTATTGATAAGAAAAACTATAGTTTGTAACTTATCTAACTAAAAAGTTTTGGGGACATTCATAGTGAAAAGCAAAGCACGAGAAATCTCGAAGTAAAAGTCTATTTTTGCACTCGGTTGCTCCATTTTGTTCAGGAGTGCTTTGTTTGTGTTCACTTTCTAGATTGACATGTTTTGTTTCTTGTTTTCTTTCCGTCTTCAATAAAGTTCTCTTTATCATTCAAAAAAAAAAAAAAAAAAAAAATTTTTCAAGAATGTATAGGCAAGTGGTTTGATGGATAATCCCCAATTGATAAA
>JAOXJP010000006.1:12880417-12899737 GCA_025762735.1 Platanus orientalis | reverse complement strand
CGACCTACTTCAAAAATTTTTCTAAGTAACCTTGTCAATACTTCTTCCATAATAATGAGCAGTTAAGGCGATAAAGGGTCCCCTTGCCGCAAACCCCAGGTTGATTGGAAAAAATCTTTAAAAGTCCCATTCATCATCACAGAAAACCACAGATACTTAACACATTGACTTATCAAATTATATAACTAAGTAGAAAATCCAAATGTATGTAAAACCTCCAAAAGGAAACCCTAATGTACTCTATCATACACCTTGGCCATATCTATTTTCACCATCACATTACCACCCACAGTTTTCCTATGCAAGGAATGAACCAAGTCTTGTGCAAGCGTTATATTTTCAAAAATGCTCCAACCCGGAACAAAGGCACCTTGTTCATGCGAGACCAACTTATGAATCACCCAAGTCAAGTGAGTTACAATGATTTTTGAAAAAAATCTTGTAAGCCACATAACACAAACTGATAGGGCGAAATTTATCAAAACTAAATGGATTAGGCACTTTCGGAATTAAAACAATGAAGGAAGACGAATAAAACCTGGGTAACGTTGACCCGCGAAAAAAATCTTTGGCAGCCTCAATAACATCTTCTTCAATGAAATCCCAACAATTCATATAAAAATCTGAGCTGAATCCATCTGGTCCCAGACTACTTTGCTTGGGAATAGAAGCCATTGCTTCTTTAACTTCCATCTCAATCGGCTCTAGGAAAAACATTTTATTATCCTCTTATGTAATAACATGATCAAGAATAGAAGCTAAATTACCTTGCTCCACTTCGACGGACATTGTAAGAAATTCTCAGAAATATTGTGCAACGCCTAGGTGCACTTCTTCAGCATTATTAAGAATCGTTCCATCAGCAAGAACCATTCGAGAAATCTGACTCTTCCTTCTCCTCTGGTTTACTACTGAATGGAAGAATTTCGTATTTTGATCACCTTCAATCAGCCACTTCTTCTTAGCTATTTGACCCAAACGAATTGCCTCTCTTTTTTCCTAAACATTAATTTCAAGTTTGGTCACCAAGTAATCCTCTTCCACATCTTCGACATAGCCCAACTGCAGCTGATTCTCTAAATTTTCCAACCTCTCCTCAAGAGCTTTTAAGTTACTATCAACATGTCCAAACACATTCTTATTCCAAGCTCGTAAAGCAAGCTTGGTTCTCTTAAGTCTAATAACTAATATCAACATACCGGATCCCGGATCTGGTCAATGCCAAGCTTCCTAAACACAAGACAAAAAGTTCTCATGTAGACACCACATATTCTGAAAATGAAAAGGGGCCGGACCATAAGATAAAAATGGCCTCTCCAAATTCACAATCATGGGACAATGGTCTGAAGTTTTGTGACTCAAATACGTTAAATGAGCCAAAGTATATTGAGAAGAAAAAACATTATTGATGACCACTCTATCCAACTTCGCCCAGCTCCTAGCCACCCCTTCATGTCCATTACCAAGACATAGCTTGTCCACTACTCGGGAGATCAAAAAGCCCACACTTGTCTAAGCAGTCATTGAATTCAAACATAGAAATTACTAGCCTTGGTTGACCACCAATTCTTTCAGAATCCATACGAATAGCATTAAAATCACCCAACACCATCCAAGGGCAATCATTCATCTGTCTACATTCCAAATCAGCCCATAGTGCCCTTCTTTCAGTATAAGTACATTTGGTGAAAACAAAGGTGAGAAGCAGCCTTTGATTAGCCAACACCAGCCATCCAGAAATCGTTTGGGCAATGCAAAACAGCACCTGAAAAACCTCCGGTTCCTTCCAAAAAATCTAGAGCTTAACCCCAACAGTTTCATTCGAGCAAAAATAATTAAAAGTAAAAAAATTACCCATTGCGGCCAAACGATTCTCTCTAGCAAAGGGTTCAGCAATCTTACAAATGGATACATTATTCTTAATGAGTAACGACTTCAATCTCTTCTTCGAACTCCCCAACCCTCTGACATTCCAATAGAAAATGGTGTCTATCATAAATTCAATTTATGAGAACTGGTGTGAACCCGCTGAGACTTCCTCACTGTTCTATCTCCATTATTTGTTTTTTCAAAATCCAAAGGAGCAACTCCATCAGAATCATAAGCCTTGTCTTTACCCTTCAATCCTGTAATTTCTCCTTCCTCCCGATCTGAAGAGAAACCCAAAGCTAGTTCCCCTTTCTGTTTTCCAACGTAATCATCATTTTTTGGTTTAGAAACCGGAGTCCCAGATAACACTAGAGACTTCTCGATAGGCGTTTGTGTCTGCACTGTTTCCGGAACCACTTCGAATTCCTCATCACACCAAACTTCCTTACATTCTTCATCACTATCTTCCTTTTGATTATCTACAGAATTTTGTAAACCTTGATTAGACTCTTTTTCGATCATGGTACCACTAGGAATAGGGACTTCATCACTGCTTCCTTCAATCACAACATTATTCTGCTTTTCGTTACTATCCTCTAGAATGATCGGCAATTTCCTTTAGATAAAACAATATTCACCTCTATCTCCAACCCATCTTTAGACCCCGATGCCTCCCCCCTTATTATTGTGTTTTTCGGCTGCCAAATTTTTGTCTTTTCTTTCGGTTTCCCTTCAACTTTACGTCCCTCCCCAACCCTACAAACAACTGCAGTATGCCCTTGTCGATGACACTTCATACAATAGAATCCTGGCTTCTCATATCTTGCCTCTTGCCAAATACATTTTGTCAGGGAAACCACAATGGGGAAACCTTTCACTGGTTCTATAGTCAAATCCACTTCCACACAAATTCTTGCACCCGTTGCTCTCGTTCGATTCAGTGGTGCATTATTTGTCCCAAGATACCTGCCGAAACGAGTTGCAAAAATTTGGAGACAATCACGTCGATAAAGATGCATTGCTAAACCAGGTAAAAAAAAATCCATTGAGGGGCCAATGGAGATTTACTATGTAAATCGAATTCCTTAATCCATTTAAACAACCGAAATGAATTTCCTTCCATCGTTCTTCCTTCATGTACCCATCCATGCACAAAATCACGTTCATTTTTCATTTGGATTAAGACATGATAATCATCCATACAAACCCCACTTTTTAACCACGTTCAACCGAATGTTATCAATCGAAGGTCGGGCACACATGAACTTCATGACAATGACAAATTTATAATCTTCCGCCGCTTTAGCCATTTCTGGTTCCGAAAAGATGAACCCCAATTCACCATTAATATCCACTGGAAATCGCATTGGCATTTTGAACGAAGGATTGTCCACCGGCTTAGCAACCGCATGTGCGTAGGACTGCACCAAGGAATCGCCATTTCCGGCATTCCCCACCGACGGCAAAGCCATCAAACTAGCTGCCAGAATCACATTGAGAACCAATTCTCCACAAAAATTAAAACCCTTAAATCGGATGGTGGAGGTGAATTCTTGAACAAGAAATTTACTGATCTCTTTCCTGAATTAATGTGGCATTCAACATCAACTCACATGCCCTTATACCCCTTCCGAGAATGGGGTTGTTCAACGAAAGCACAGGCATGTTGTGGAAACTACAGTTTCCCTCCTACACACGGCTTCAATGTCTGTCAATTCTGGTGGGAGGTTGTCTTGACTGTTGTATATTTCATCAATAGGCTGCCGACATTAGTGCTTCACAGACAGTCTCCGTATCAAAAACTCTTCAAAGCTCCACCAAACTACACATTCTTAAGGGTATTTGGTTGTGCTGTTTTCCTTGGCTCAAACCCTATGTCAATGATAAAACTTCAAGCTCGATCGATCGAAGTGCTGCGTTTTTCTTGGATATGCAGCACATAGCAAGCAATACAAGTTCCTCGACAGAGAAACAGACAAAAGTCTTTCTCAGTCGTCATACTCTGTTTCAGGAAAATATTTTCCCCATCAACAGCCAAATATCACAACAGATGACTCAACCAATGGAACCGTTGATTGGTTTTGATCCAAGAGTTCAGTTTTCAAATACTCCTTCTGAAGTCATACATTTTACCATTTATGCCTGTGAGTAACCTACACACACCCTTGATACAAAACAATATATCTCAACCGTTGATTCACTCTGAAGTTGCTCCACCGTTGGATTCAAATAACATTACGCATGTGCATTTATTTTCCAACCATTAGTTCATATCAATATCAGCCACAAAACCACTCAAATTCGAATCATCCAATGGATGATTTCTCTTCTTTCACCCCAAGTTAATGAACATATGTGTTTAATTCTATCAAGTAACTCTTCATCTTAACCGTCCAAACCAGATAATTTCTCTCAATCGTTAGATTTGACTTCAAGTTCGAATGATGTGTCATCCTTAAACCCGATTAGCTCATCGTCTTCACCCGTATATTCGTCTTCTCCACCCGGTTGTATTGATATTTAACCCGAATCAGAATGGCTTCATTCCACTCGAAATCAAGCTCTAGATATCTCTAATCCTCTCCAACATTCAACAAATGTCCATCCTGTGATTACAGGTTCAAAAAGTGGTGCTCCAAAAACCAAGGAAATTCTCAGTTTATCTACTGTGGCAGTAGCTTCTATTGAACCGACAACATATAATAAAGAAGTTGCACTCTTCCCTGAATGGAGATAGACCATGCTTGAGAAATTTCAGGCCTTATCAAAACAATAGACATGAGTTTTAGTTCTGGAAAATTAGAATCAACACCTAATTGGTTACAAGTGGGTCTGCAAAGTTAAGAGAGAGACTCTCTCAAAGTACTATAGTCAGACGTAAAAGAGTGCTTGTAGCTAAAGGCTACAACCAGCAACCGGGATTGGACTTTCTAGAAACGTTCATTCTAGTGATAAAAATGACCACTATTAAGTTAGTAATCTCACCAGTTTTACATTTTGGGTGACCTATTCAACAACTAGACTAGACGTAAAAGAATGCATTTTTTTATGATCTTTTATCAGATAATATCTTTATACCTCAATTACTAGATTTTGTCAGTGTTGAGTTTCACTCTTACGTTTGCAAGATTCACAAAGTGGTATATTTATTGCAAGCAGCACTCAATTGTGGAATACTCGATTTTCTACGTTTCTTGTTCCTTCAAGGATTCAAACTTTGTCACATTGATAACTCATTATTTGTTAGACATCACAATAACAAGACAATAATCATTCTCCTTATCTAGTTACTGGAAATGACTTTCAACAATTGGAAATGACCCTTCAACAATACAACATCCGATCAGCAGCTTATCTACACAGTTTGATATGCGAAATCTAAGTAATCTCAAACATTTTCTAGGGATTGATTTTAGTAGATAACAGTCATCTATGACATCATCACAAAAGCAGTATGCTCTTTAATTATTGGAAGAAGCAAGGATGAGTTCATGTGCCTTGTACCCTACTCCAGTGACAGTTCAAAAATCTTCTTTTGGCCTCTATGATCCTCCTTTTGACAAACCAAAACTTTACAGAAGTCTTGTAAGAGGTTAACATTACCTAATACTTCGTTCGCTGTTAATTTTGCATTTCAACACTGCGTAATCCACTTGTATCTCATTTTTGGATAGTGAAACAGAAATAACAAAGGCACCTTAAAGTTTGGTCTGCAGTATACATCTGGTCCGTTAGTTCTTAATACGTACTCAAACGTAGATTGAACAGGAGATCATATCGTATGTGTTTATATTAGACAAAAACCAATTATGTGGGCTTCCGAGAAACAAACCACGATATCCCATTCATCCACAGAGGCTGAGTACAGGGCTCTTGTTTTAACAACAGCTGAGATTTGTTGGCTGAAAATGCTACTCTCTTAACTCCAGATTCCATTACTACAGCTTCTGCTTATATGGGGTGACAACAAATCAGCATTTACTCTAGCCTCAAATTCAATCTTCCATGCGAGGACAAAACATATTGAATTAGACTTCCAACCACCAAAGAAAAGCTTCTTTAAGGATTCTTACAAGTTAATCACATTCCAACAGATGAGTAGTAGGCTGATACTCTTACAAAAACACTATCATATGGCCAATTTCATAAATTTCGTTCCAAGTTCGAAGTGCTACTACACTTGAACTCGAGGGGAGATAGGAGTTAGTTATGACGTGTATGATTAGTTATAAATCTGTTAGAAGTTGTTACAGTTGTAACTGTTGTAATTTCCTTAAGGTTATCAATAGAGATGACCTCTCATTATGAGAGTGTTCTGGTTTTCTCTCATTCTTTTAAGTTACGTGTATGTTCTGTTCTCGTTCACTTTCTTGTGGATTATGAGTCATGGATTTTTTCCCCCTCTCAATCTTCTTTATTGCCTTAGCCACCCAAGCACGGAAATACGACCGAGGCAAGTCGTTTGGTCTGTGTAATCATTTTTCCCATCGAACAACAAATTGCTTGAAATGGAAAGCTTCTGTGAGTTTCTTCAAAATTTCCATGTTTTTGTTGATGGCAACTTTCCCCGGTAGGACAGAAACCATTAGTGATGGCTCAGCCTACTTTTTCAAACTTTTCTTTCATATCATTTTTATTTTCTAACGTAAATCTTAGAATTATTACAAGAAAGAATTTAAAAGAAAGGTACAATAGAACAGTCAAGCTTAAAATTTTTCAATGAAGACCAAACAGTTCCTGGCATAATACATACAAGCAGAACGATTAAGCAACTCTAGCACTTCAAAGAGCTACCAAATGATGCCTAGCTCTGATAAAGACAGACGGACATCTTCCCTGTACATGTATATAGTAACATTTTCTGTGACTCACTTTTTTTACAGCCACCTTGACCAACCAGAATCAACTACATTCAGTGAACACCCCCTGACCCCAGCTATACCCTATTTTTGAGAGAACTGCTACCCGGAGATGCAAAGTTTTTAGTTAAGGATCATCCTATGATCAATCATGAATAGGAATCCAGGTAACCATATGAATGTCTTTTGTTATACTGAAGCAAGCTCGCATATGTCCGATCCCACACGCCTACGAAAAGAGACTCATCATCTGGACTCAGTGACATGCCAGAAATCTCCCCGAAGAAATCAATCTCTTGCCGCTTCATGTAATCTGCCTTGGTGTTATAGATGTGGACAAAATCTGCAGGCTCGGCCACTGCCATGAACTGCCCATCTGAGGAGAAATGGATTGACCGGACGGCTCCCAGGTTGCCCTTGAGAACTGCAATGGGCGATGACAGTTTTCTCATATCCCATACTCGGCATGTCTTGTCCTGATTCCCAGTGGCAAAGGTGCGGCCATCTGGGTGCCATGCTGATGCAAACGAGTAATCTCGATGACCAACCAATGTTGACACGGTCTGTGCATCATCAAAAGAAATTTTCAAGTTATCATAGGGCCCACTGTTATGCTTGTATCAATTTTTTTTCTTGAAAAGAAAAAAGACCATAGTTATAATCATAAATGAAGACGCTATACACCTTTCCATTTTGTGAATCCACAAGCAATCCATTGAGATGATCTCCCACAACGGTGATAAGCTTGCAATCTGGGCTCAAGGATGTGTGCTGCAAGGAATTTGTACCATAAGAAGAGACTAGTTTTAGACAATACCGCCATTAACCCAGAAACCAAAAATGCTAAGCCAAACCTGAAGTACTGTATGTAACTTAGTGACAATAATGAGAACAGAAATAGGACTGACATTCACTGGCCAAGGGAAGCGGAAGTGGTTCAAAAGCTGGAAATTCTCCATATCAAATTCCCGTACACCACAATCATTGTTGGATGCCATGAAATGGACTCCACCACTGCCAGCAATTTCAAGCTCAAATTTTGCTCCCATAAGAAAAACAAACCTTTCAGCAGATAAAAAGATAAAAAAAGGAGGACATCATACCTCAACATATCATATATCTCAACAGCATTTGTGATTGCATTATCATCATATGTTGTCCTCATACAGAAGCTTAATCCCGATCGATCCAAACGCTACAGCATAGGATCAAAGAAAAGCGTGTTATCATTAATATGAACTTGAAACACAAAAATCATAACTAATACATATTCACAAATTCCAGAAAAAATACAAATACACATTGTAGGTCCAACAACAAAAAAAAAATATTTAGTTCATGAAAGGCATGGACAATGTATATCTAGTCATTGCATCATTAATTTCGGTAGGCGGCTTAGGACTTGGGAGTTGGGTTGGAACTGCTACTAGATCTTATTGCATTATACTCCTCTAGTTTCACTCTTATACTTTTGTTTATGCTTTGTATGGCCATTGGATAGATGATATTATCAATGTATGGCATTATGGTTTGGGTTAAAGATTTGTCATTATGGACTTGTAACTTTATTGTTCAATATTTAGTGTTATTTATCAACCTCTAACACTTGAAGTTCCAGACGTGCACGACAGCGTATGCCACGAGTACCAATTTCCAACTATTGATATCCAAGTGTGTAATGAAGCATAATGGTTTCAAAGTGTGTAATGATGCTTACTATAACATTTCCTAAAGTTTAATTAAAAAATTCCAAGGTTTAAAAAGGATGGGGCTCAGGAATTGGGAGATTACAAGCCTATTAGTTTGGTAACCCTCCTTCATAAAATTATCTCCAAGGTTCTGTCGAATCAGTTATGGGAGATGATGGGGGTATAGTTTGTAGTATACAGGGTGCATTGATAAAAGGGAGGTAGATCACCAACGAAATCTTAATTGCAAATGAATGCGTTGATGCGAGACAAAAATCTAAGGAGAAGGGGGTGGCGTGTAAGTTGGACATGGAGAAAGATTACGGTAGAGTTGATTGGGATTTCATAAAGAAAGGTTTTGCATAAGAAGGGTTTTGGAGATCGGTGGTTGAAGTGGATGGAAGGATGTGTCAAGTTTCCTTCTCAACGGTACTTTTAAAGGTTTTTTCAGATCTTCAAGAGGTCTAAGGCAAAGGGATCCCCTCTCTCCGTTTTTGTTCTCTATTGTGGCGGATGGGCTAAGTGCCATTATTAGAAAGGCGGTTAATGTAGGGGCAGTGGAAGGTTTTTTGGTGGGAGCTCAAAAGGTGATGGTTTCTCACCTGCAATTTGTGGATGATACTATCATTTTTCTCAATGCATCTATGGCTAATATCCGAAATATGAATGTGTGTCTAAAGATTTTTAAAGTTATTTCTAGGTTTAAAGTCAATTTTGGAAAGTATTGCATGGTAGGGATCAATGTGGAAGATGGTATGCTTAGCGAGCTAGCTAGGACAATGGGGTGCAAGGTGGAGTCCTGGCCATTCAAAGTGGGGCTCCCTCTTGGAGGCTATCCTAAATCAATTTTTTTTTGGGACCGGTTAGTGGAGAAAGTGTCCAAAAAATCGGCGATGTGGAAAAAATCATACATATCATTTGGAGGAAGGATCATGTTGATTAAAGCAACCATAGAAAATATTTCAGTTTATTATATGTCTCTTTTTCAGATGCCTAGCAAAGTGCAAAGGACATCGACAAATTGCAAAGAGATTTTTTATGGGAAGGATGTTCGGAAAAGAATGACCATTTGGTGAAATGGAATGAAATGGTGAAGTTAAAGGAGGAAGGGGGGCCAGGCATTGGAAGACTTAAGGAGAGGAACACTACATTATTAGGAAAATGACTTTGGAGATTCTCAATTGACAATGGCAGCTTGTAACGATCCATCATTCAAAGCATATATGGTACGGATGAGAACTTGTGGGATTGTGATCATTCGCTTCCTTCTTATTCTATCATGTGGAAACATATTATTCAAGTGAGTCATCTCTTTTTTCCTCATGTTATATTCTTGATTGGAAATGGAAGGATAATTCGTTTCTAAAAGGATCTTTGGTGGGGAAATTCCACACTTCAAATCTCTTTTCCTCGTCTTTTTCGGATTTCCTCTTAGAAGAATATATGGAGGCCGACATTTTATCCTAATCCTCATCTGGGTTAGAATGAAACCTTTTATTCACTAGGGACATCTATGAATGTGAAGTTGACTCTATAGGCACTCTAACTGAGCATCTTAAGAATGCTTATATACCCAATGACGATTCCAACGCCAGGGTGTGGAGTTCGACCTCTAATGGCCTTTTTTCCTCCAAATCTTTCTTCCAAATTATTTCTATTGCAACCCCCTCTTAAACTTCCTTCTCATATCATAACATTTGGAATTCCCTTGCCCCACCACATGTGAAAGCCTTCTCTTGGGTGGCCTCTCTTGGTAAAATCAACACTATGGACATGCTGCAAAGAAGACACCCTTATATGGCTTTGTGCCCCTCCATGTGTAATATGTGTGGAAAGGACAAGGAAACGGGAAGACATCTATTCATCCGTTGTGAATATGCTAAACGGATTTGGAACTACATGTTGATGTCCCTTGACAACCCCTTTGTGATGCCTCACGATCTTATGAGCCAATGGTATGGGGGAGTTAGAGGAGTGCATGGAAAATTGTTAATGAAGGCTGTTATTCATGGAACCTTATGGGGAATTTGGAAATAGCGGAATCAGAGAATATCCAAAAGACAGGAAGAGACCGGTGAGGGTAGTTATTGACTCTATTCTTGGTGAGGTGGGGTCTTGGCTCATAGTGGATAAGAATTTCAAGGATCTATCCTTAAACTCCTTTATGATAGAATGAGTTACTACCATCTCTTCTTCCCTTCACAATGATGGTGCTATTGTTAGAAGGTGGCAACCCACTCTTAAAGACCAGTTAAACCTGAATTTTGACAGGTCTTCCTTCGGAAATCCGGGCCTAACTGGGTGGCAGTTGTATTGCTAGGGATTCAAAGGGTAATGTGGACTTCGCTATGTGCGGGTGGCTTGATTCTTGTGATTCCATGGAAGCTAAGGGCCTGAGACATATGCCCTTCTAAAGGGCCTTCGCACCTTAAAAGAGAAAAGTTTATTTGAGTGTTTGATAGAAGGTGACTCGAGTAAGGTAATAATGTGTGCTGATGGTAATGGAGTGGGATCCTGGCAGCATCATCACAATGTGAGGGAGATCCCTACTCTTGTTTCAGAAATGCAGGCCATGTTGGCTCATATTCCTAGATCGATGAACTATATGGCAAATAGTCTTGCGAAGTGGGGGGTTGGATTGAGTTCCCCTTTCAACGATTCATATGTCCCAGATTGTTGTAGGGTTTGATTGGGTTGTTTGTTTGTTGTCTGTTTTGCTTTGCTCTTTTTGTTGTTTGTTTTTCTTCTCTTATATTAATAAATCTTTGATCGTTATTCATCCCAAAAAAAAAAAGATCTAGTTAATGTTTCCATCGTTTCCTCTGTTTTTTCAATGTTTCCCTGCAATACTTGCAATATGTCAATACATATTCGTATCCCAAGGGTGTGATACCAATACTTTAAACCTTCAACCCAACCAATCCTGGTATGAAATTGGAGCGGATCAGCCAACCCAATGTGGTTCAGTGGGGATAACAAAGTCCTAATGATTAGATCAGGCAATCAGATCAGGATCACAAATCGAATTGCTCTGTCGATTCTAATCTGGATCAGGCAGGACCTAAAATTCCATGATACGCCCACTGCCACAGGCGTGACTACGAATCTAGATCTTCATGGAGACCGTTGAGAGGTAATGGGGGAGGTGATATCCCTTTAAAGCTCCCCAGTACATTTTGTATCTGCGGAGAACACAGTCTGGTCCAGATTTTAGAACTTAATGACATTTTTATCTCAAGTTATTTCTCTTGGTCCTACCTTCTGTAGACCTTCCTATAATCCCATTACTTCATAAGGTTGTGGAGAAATATCAGCACTTAACAGATTTATAGCTTTTGGATCAGAGGTAAAACATAAGAAGATCAAAACTTATGGCATGATCCAGCAGACATAACCATTGGTGCCTTCTACCTCACACATGCTCAATGTGCCTCAGAAGCAGGGAATTACAAGCCATCTATTCATAGATTGTGAGTTTGGTTCAAGTTATGGCTCCTTTTCCTAAATATATTCAGGCTGAGATGGGTCCTTCCAAATGATATCCCTGACCTCCCATGGAATTAGCACGATGTCCCTTCTGAAAAAGAAGATGAACTCCTATGCAAATTTAAACAACTGGTTGAGCTTTCTTGTATCGATAGTAATGTGGAAATTGGAATGAACATAGCATATGTTTTGAGATCTGTGTGAATGCAAAGAGCAAGCAAGCCGACAAGAGGGTATACTTGTGTGTATCCATATAGAGCAAGTGGTTAGGGGTGAAAGGAGAGAGAAGTATGATAACACATATATAAGCAGATCCTTATATGCTATACACCGGATGAATTAACTTTGTGAATATGCTGAATACATCAAGGCATCGTGAACATGTGCAATATTTTATTTAAAATCTTTGTGCAAATTTACTATTTATATCTGCAGATGTACAGAGATATAGACTCACCTTACACGCAAGTTCTCCTTGGAAGCCACCTGCAACCAGAAAGTTGTCCTTGACTGCAAGTGTGCTAATCTGAGTTTGTGTAAAACCTTCCAACAAACTTCCAGGGTATTTCTACATAACCAAATAGTACAAGTCATTTACCTCAAGATACAGTATGCATAGCCAACAAAGAAGGTCCTTAAGGCATACCAGAATATGAAGATTAAAGCAATGCTATTTTCTCTAATTCATAAGTAACTGTATGCTAACTGTGGATAGAAATGACAGAGTAAGACCTCAGTAGGTGCCACATGTCCTGAAAAGTTGAGGACCTCCGACGACTTGCAAGATAATGAAGACCAGTGAATGACAGAATAATTTGACATGAGATACACATCATGTTTTGAAGTGGCCCAAACCAAGTTCCTCAGCTGCAAATTAGTTATTGGAGAATTTGTCATCCTAAGTAGGAAAACTCAATTATATAGTCTACTATAGAAATTAATGTTTTAATAAACAGAACGAGATAAAATTTCCAACATAAAAATAGCAAAGTTAATGTAATCATTCAACAGAAGCCTCAAACAATCTTACATGCAAAAACTTCCATAAAATTAATGTTAATAGGCATGACGAAGCCATACTTTGTACAGGAAAAACTTACTATTTTATGAAAAACAAATGCCACTACCAGTTTATGTAGCCTAGTGGAGCGCCAATGGAAATCAAGAAGCAGAAGAAAAGGCCATATAGCTTTTTTCTTACAAGAAAAGTTTACAGAAATAGCGATATGACTAAAACATTTGGGATAGAAGATATTAAATTAGAACTCAAGAAAAATTCACAGAAAAAATAAATAAATAACAAGGATGTATTGCCGTATTGACAAGAACCCACCGGAAAATTAATGGAACTTGCTGTTGGGTGTGTCTAATTTGTGTTCTGAATTGTGACTATTATTGAAAACCCAACTCCCTTTAATTTCATTAATTACAGTAAATGAAACTTATAAGAGAAACAAAACCAAGAAGTAACCAAATTTGACTTGAACCTCCAAACAAGCTTAAAAACAAACTAGCAGAGATGAATCTTTCCCCATCCTCAAAATAATGGAGCATACCAAATTGTGCCAAGTCACATAACAGAAAGTTCCACTGATCAATGAGAAGTTTTGTCAACAAAGACCAAAAGGGCAAAAAATGTACATAACAATGATCGAATAGGTGAAAGATCGAACTAACAACAAAAGACTGCACACTTTTCAACATCTACTCAAGTGGTAGCAAGTCATTGGAACATGACACCGAGAAAAAACAATAAAAAAACAAACAAATGAAATTGTGAATGAAAGCCACAGACCTGAAAATGAAGAATTGTGGGCTTCACCAATCTCGTATTGTGGTGAAATTCATAGTAGTTACCACCTTTCTCCATTTGTTTGCACTCCTAAAAACCAATAGAATCAATAAAATATCCCTATATACACCCATCCATAGTAATTTCAACAAGAAAAAGAAAAAGAATAGAGTGAAAAAGAAAAAAAAAAAAATAGAGTTGAATAAAACACACAAATAAATTTAAATCAAATAACAGACCTTGTCTGTGACTTCCCCAGACGAAGGGACATTCTCATAATTCTTGTACTGTTCCAATCTTGTTTGCCTATATTTTTCTCTCGTTATGTTCAATCTGTTCCATGGGATTCCCTGAATATCTATTCCTTTCCTTGCTTGTGCAGAAGATACATCAATCGCCTTGGTAAGCTGACAAAATTTAGGAAATCAATCACTTGTAAGAAATAATGTCTGTTCAATAATGTAAGAAACAGAGGATTCCCTAATTTATATTCCTTTCCTTGCTTGTGCATCAATCACTTGTAAGAATAATGTCTGTTCAATATAATCAACAAGGGACACACGCACACACACATAAGATTTTCTAATTTCTATTCCTTTCCTTCATCAAAAAATTTCTATTCCTTTCCTTGCTTGTGCATCAATCACTTGTAAAGATAATGTCTGTTCAATATAATCAACCACATACACACCCACACAGATTCAATAAAATTGAAAACTTAATGTAAGAAAGTTCAAATCATGAAACAGAAAGCACCCCCAAATGCAAGCAAGAAAAACGCAAACAGCTACATCAGGGGAAACAGGAATGCAAAGTAATCCTGCTATCCTCGAACAAATCACCACATCTACTAATAACTGCCAGGAAAAGGGAAGAAAACTAACCATCTCATAGTCATCAAGCTCTGCTTCACCATCATCTCTCCCATAGTATTCTTCATCCATTTCGTCCATAACGTCAGCCATCTCTCCCTCGTCAACCATGTAATCAAATTCAACCCTCCGATGATATGACATGATATATCTGTACTTAGGTGTAGAATGATTAGAAGAAGTTTCAGTATGCTTTTAAAATCCAATTGTGTCAAATTTCAACAAAAACAAAAAAAAACACCTAAACTAAACTTCTATATGTGAGAATAACTCCTACAATCTTTCAACAATTCAAACAGCCAGAACTAAAAGAATTTAAATATATATATTAACCAATATTCTGAAATATCCTCAATGAAACAAGACATACATGTCATATCATCTAATAAACATGGTCTTCCATCGCCAACCTCAGAAAGTTCGTGGCATAGTCTAAAGGGCTGTAATACCAACCCAACCACAAACATCTACACATTTCCATTTTATTGGAAATCACTCTGTATCCTGTGCATTCTGCAAGTTAAACGGCGGATTGTGGTTGTAATGGCACAGAGAGGGTTTAAATGTTTCTGTTTTCCAAAAAAAAAAAACAAATCCTTAATAAATAAATCTCCAGACATAACTTACAGAACTGTGAAACCTAATAACAAGCTACAACAGAAGTGCATATATATCACATCTAAAAAGAAAGAAAAACATAAATACAGGCAGAACAATCCTAGGGCTTCTGTTTTGAATCCAAAGTCCTTTTTTAATATCATTGAAACTCTCCAAATCACTAAGGTTCCCAAAAAAAAAAAAAAAACCATTAAAATTTCACAGTAATCTTTTGAAGCCTTCCTGGAAAAATCCAAAAACATGCTAGTAAGAATTCTTTTTGATGCTATTAAAACTTATGAAAAGAAAAGAAAATCTCATTTCATTCAACCCATAAACAAATATCGTTTTAAATCCCTTTTTTTAATCTCATTGAAACTCTCCAAATCACATAAGGTGCACACAAAAAAATAATAACAATAATCCATTAAAATTTCACTCTGTAATCTTATGAAGCCTTCTTGGCAAAACCCAAAAAGATGCTACTAAGAACTATGAAAAAGAAGAAGAAAAAAATTCCATTTCATTCAACCCATAACCAAAAGTTTGCATACATAACATTGATGTAAAGAGAAAGAAGGGAAAAAATCTACCTTAGATATGGCAATCACTGGATCAAATAAGAGGCAAATCTCCTCCTCTCACACTCTTTTTCTTCACTGTATGTGATGGTTTTGTATGTGAATTTGTGAAATATTAAAAAGCGAAGAATGAGAGATAAAGACGTCTTCTTTATCTGCAGAGAAAATGATGACATGGAATGGAGCCGATGAGACGAGCCCGTCGACAAACTATAGAATAATAAGAAAAGTTACGATCAGCCCGATAAGCGGCAAATAATGAACCGTTGGATACAATTAAATTGATTGGAAACGGACGGCTGAGATCTCGATCTTATTCTGTTAGGGTGAGTTTAAGTCCACCTAATTAAAGAGTGTAGGTCCCAGTATGAGAATTATACACACGAGTCACGTGAATATGGTCATCACCGTCTATATGGAAAAATGGGTGGTTAAGATTGTCTACCTAAATTGGCTTTTTATCCATGTAGATTTTTATGGGACCCATTAAATGCTTGATAGATTCTCTGCTTACTTGACACGTGTCCACTTTCTAGGGTACGTTAGACTCCAGAGTTTTACCTTTTAAGGAATAAATAATGGATTATTATATTCCTTGTGTTGAGGGCAAACCAAAATGCTGACCACTATATGGTATATAATACAATCCTTGGAATTCATGAACCCGTGAGAGTGACGCCACTGATGTGACACGTCTTCACTCTTTAGTTTTTCCTTTTTTTTTTTTTTTTTAAAGGGACAGAAATGAATAAAAGAAAACACTAATAATAATGACTGAGAGTGACACGATTTCAGGCCATGTTTTTCAAAGCTTGCTTAAACAAAGGCTTGACTGTATGATTATGACTGTTAAGATCTTGTTAAGTTTGCCATTGCCCCAGATTGGGTGGTTGTGGAATGAACGTTTCATAAAAGAATGCAAGGTCCATTCCCCATAGCAGCGTTATGTTGTCATATGATATTGGTTGTCTTTCCTGTCAATTGTGCATATTTCTCTTTATGAAGTGGGGCCTAAAGGACCCTACCCAATGTTACCAACTGTTAGTTGAAGTAAAAGATGTGTTGCAAAGATTTGATAAGTCAATGAAGTAATAATATTCAACTCACATATCACTTTTTTTTTTAAAACAATATTCGTTATTTACCTTATTCTTTAAAAGAAATAGAGATTGCAACGATTCAATAAATTTGTCTCTACGATAAAATGGGTTCAACCGAAGTTATATTGTTGATTGACAATTTGTAACATCATAAGATCAATCCTTAAATACTTGATGTTAATCTTCAGAAATGTATACAATAAGAAATCAAAAAGTTTTCACAAAAACACAAAGGTTGAAAGAGATGAAAGAAAGAGAGATTTTGAAGTAGGTTTCACGTTTAGGAATACCTTTCTTTTATAAAAAACGTAGACACCTTTAGATGTGTCTATAAACATCCTATACACTCATTCTTATTGAACAAATAAGTATAAATGTTTGTATACACTTGAGTGTATCTGCACACTTCCCCATTAATTAATCTCTAAGAAACTCAACGTTCAATTTTATGTTTTGGCCGATTTGAGCAATCGAACAAATTCTCAATCGATCAGGCCTTGCCTCCTCGATAGATTGAAAATATATTAATTACTTTTGAAATATCCAACAATCCCCCACTATTTTGAAAATTAAAAATAAAAAAAATGGTTCAACAAATGAACTTGTATACATTTTTGGGAAAGAGGCAAATTGTGCATAGATAAAGGTGTACACAAACTTGAATATTTACTTAATCTAAATACATTAAAGTTTGCTAAGGTGTTTAGTAACTATAGTCTTGAATTAAGGACCTTATTTAGACTAAATCTGATATATTGAAAAGATAAGTCACTTTACTAGTATTTAAGCATAACCAGTACATTTATGGCATTGAGCTCTTATCCTATTTAGTAAGCGGTCTAATAAACCAAGCCTTGAGTCGTATAGGAAGCGGTCTCATTTTCACACTTATATAAGTGAGTCAATTTGAAATGTATCTACATGACTTACACTTCTCTATACAGACATAGACCCATTAAGAGTATTATACTTACCTTATATTATCAATGCAGATATACACTAACTATTGATGGATTAGATATATTATTATCTCTTTGTTTAGTGCATATCGTTAACTTCTATGACTTGTTTTTCCCATTGAACTTGAATATAGGTTGGGTTTCCACCATAGCCAACTTATTTTATATACTTTAATCTCATTCCTTTAGACAACTTCTAGATTGTACCCCTTGCAAGGCCCTTGGTAAAAGGGTCAATTAAATTTTCTTTTGATCGAACAAATTCTAATGTGATTACTCTATCTTTAAAAAGTTGTCTCACATATAAGTGTCTTAAATAAATATATCTAGACTTTTCATTATATATACCGTTATATATTCTTAACAATGTGGTTTCACTAACAATGCAAATAAATGATAGGCATTGGTGTAGGATATAATGGTATCTCATAAAGTAAGTCCTTATCCATTCAACATCTTTTCATGTAACCGTCATTGCAATAAATCATAGTGGAGTGAGTTATACAAGTTTATTTCTTTGATCTCCAAGGTACTACGGTGCCACCTATAGTGAATATCCATTCACTAGTTGAGTCATCTGAACTAGATATCTAACTAACATGTGTATATATTTTTACTATATCTAGTTGTTTTTTATAACATAACCCATAATTTACAGTTTTCTTTAAATATCTAAATACTCTATTTATTGCTTTCCATTATCAATAATCAGGATTATGAAAATATCTACTTAAGACACCAACAACATTAGCTATATTTGGTTTTATACAATACATAGAATACATAAAGCTACCAATTACACTAGTATATTTTAATTGATGTATATGCCTTCCATTATTCTTTGTTAGCTTTGTACTGGGATTTAATAGAGTATATGCAGGTCTATAATCAAAATAATCAAACTTTCAAAGAATAGAATCAATGTAATGAGTCTATGTAAGAACGATTTTATTACTATTCTTTTATAGTTTGACACCCAAGATAACTTTGCATTACCCATATCTTTTGTAGAAAAACATGATGACAAGTATATTTTAGTATCTATGACAATTTCTAGATTAGTTCTAAAGATTAACATATCATCAACATATAGACAAATGATCACAGTTATATTATTAATAAACTGTGAATAAACACATTTATCAGCTTCATTTATTCTAAAGCCATAGGACTATATTACCTAATCAAACTTTTCATGCCACTACTTGAGAGCTTGTTTTAAGCTATAAAGTAACTTAATCAATTTATATATTTTATATTATTGGTTAGTCATAACAAAACGTTCGAGTTGTTCCATATAAATTTCTTCATTTAAGTCACTATTTAAAAATGCAGTTTTGACATCCATTTGATGTACAACTAAATTATAAATAACAGATAACACAACTAAAATTATGATAGTTGTTATTTTAATTAGTAAAGCATATGTGTCAAAGTAGTCAACTCATTCTTTTTGTTTAAAACCTTTAGCTACTATCCTAGTTTTGAATTTTTCAATTGATTCATCTGTTATTAAT
>JAOXJP010000006.1:12868633-12880317 GCA_025762735.1 Platanus orientalis | reverse complement strand
TATATATATATATATATATATATATATATATATATATATATAATAATAATAATAATAATAATAATAATAATAATAATTGTAAATATTTTAACTTAAACAGATACTTATTTTTTCTAGTTTGTTCAATCAATCTCTCTCTCTCTCTCTCTCATAGACACACACACACAATATGTCATATTATATAAATATTTAATTTATTTGTATTTATTTTTGTTTTTAATTC
The DNA here is from genome assembly GCA_025762735.1 of Platanus orientalis. NCBI lineage: Eukaryota > Viridiplantae > Streptophyta > Magnoliopsida > Proteales > Platanaceae > Platanus > Platanus orientalis. The sequence goes on along the minus strand of JAOXJP010000006.1, from coordinate 12,880,094 downwards.
TATTTTTAACAAACTATAGTACCATGCAAATTCGAGGATCAAACCCGGCTTGAATTGAACTATACCACCTCACTGGTTGGATGGCTGGCCCGGTGATCAAAAGTTGTTTTTACCATAAGCTCCACATCGAAGTTGAAAATCACAGAAGCACCCCATTTTGAACTCCCCCTTGATTCTCTCTTCTGTGTATCAAATAAATAGATTGAAGCAGGAGCAAAAGAAGAGCACGAAACGACGAGAAGCTAAAAAGGTTACTTCCTCCTCCTTTAATCTTTTTGAGAAGGTTCGATTGTTCCACTGAATAGGTGTTTTTTTTAGGTATTATGAGGACTTTTTTACTTTTATTTTTTTTATTTTACACTTTATTTAAAATATTTCTTTCTAAATCATAGATTTAAGAACATTGTTGTAAGATTAATTGAAATTTGAATACAAGTAGGATCGAAGAAAATCAGAGTTTTCAGTGGAAGTCTGTCGAAAATTTCAGCATTTGGTGGATTACATTTTTTTTTTTTTTTTTACGAAGATCTTGTTATCGAATGGCTTTTAGATTTGAAATTAACAATAAAAATGATTGCTAAATGGCTTTCGGTTTGTTCAAAATCGTTGTAATTCAAAGGTGGTTAATTTCGCAGAAAAGATCATCTTTTTTTTCTTCTTCTTCTTCAATGATTCGTTTTAGATCAAACAATATTTCGTTTTTAGTTTCTGAAATTGTTCTTAGGAAAGAAAATTCTAATGGTTTGAGGTGGTACGGCCTTCAAATTTTGATTTTGGGATTTGTTTTGTCTTTTTTAGTTAGACCCACCTCCTACTTTAGGGCTCTCTCTGAAATGCCAGTGCCGATTTGCTCTGAAATGGTTTACAGGGCTTGAGGAAGAATGGTGGCTGAGGAGAGGTGGTGTGTTGTGACCGGAGGAAGGGGTTTTGCGGCTCGACATTTAGTGGAAATGCTCATCCGATCTCAGAAATGGTCGGTTCGGATAGCTGATTTGGGTCCCTCCATCAGGCTAGAACCTGATGAGGAAGAGGGAATCCTTGGGGAAGCTCTTCTGTTGGGTTGTGCCCAATATGTGTCTGCCGATCTTCGGGACAAGGCCCAAGTGCTTAAAGGTTAAACTCATTCTCTCTCTCCTTCTCTCTCTCTCTTTCTGAGAACTTTGACTGCTTTTTTCCACCATTTCTAGCATTATATAGATGATAATTTTTCTTTTTACTTGTGAACTTGATTCTTACATTGGTTGGGCTGTTGGAATTATGGTGGGATTTACAAAATTGAAAAAGTAATTATGTGGATGAGCATGAAATATGCTGCTCTTTGGAATCATTGTATTGATATATTTTGTTTCAAAGTTAGTATTTTTTTAGTGCTTGCACTGGTATATAAACACTCTGTATTGGTTCAGCCTAGAAAGGCTTGGATTAGTGTTATTGGCCTGCAAATTATGAACCCATGGTGTTGATTTATACATAGCATAGAGGGAACGATTCTGAAAAGAAGGAATGGAAAAAGAAGAATGCATGTGCAGTATCAGAGATTAATGCTTAATGACTCAATAGATTTCTGTATTCTACTTTGATGTGACTTCCTCTCACTCTTTCTCTTTTTTCATTCTGCAGCATGCCAAGGGGCCGAGGTTGTTTTCCACATGGCTGCCCCAGATTCATCCATCAATAATTATCAGCTTCATCATTCAGTCAATGTAGAAGGTAAAAGCATGGTGGTTGTCAAGGATGTACTAAGAATAAAAAAATTATGTGCCTTGGTAATATTTTGCCTTTTTTATTCTGGGGACTATCTGATGTATGTTTTATGTTAAATTTCATTCTGGTTGCAGGAACTAAGAATGTCATAGATGCTTGTATTGAGTGCAAAGTAAAGAGGCTTATCTATACGAGTTCTCCAAGTGTAGTCTTTGATGGGGTTCATGGAATATTTAATGGAGATGAGTCGATGCCTTATCCACCTAAGGTCTTGACAGTATAAAACTTTTTCTTTTGAGACTTCATAAGACTTTATATCTGTGTTCAGTTAGTTAAGTAGAAGTTTACTTTTGAAATGATGTCTCCAATGCTTTGTAACGATTTGACTAAGGACCAAACCTAGGAAGAAGCCATCCTTCTTGCCTGTGGCATACACAGCATGCATCTAGGCTTGTTGGGACCCACCATTTTATGAGTCTGACTTTAAAGATATGTTAGGTCATTATTAATTGGATCTGACAAATGCAACAATCTGGTCCATGGTTTACCTTTCAAAACTGTTAGCCATTTTCCAAGCAGTCTAACAGAATGTGATAAAGCAATAAGTTGTTTATTTAAGATCATCTGATTGGTCTGCATACCCTGAGGAGATATCTGGCTAAAACTAGTACAATGGTGTGGCACCTGTATGGCATAGACTGGCAGGCTTCTTCGTCTTCTTACATTTGACTTGATTATCCTCATTTTCTAAATTAGATGCCTTTTTTTTGCCCCCTTTTACAGTTTTTAGTAATTCTGGCATTTCAAACTACTTTTGAATCGTTCTTCTCTTTAGTTCTTTCTTTCTTTCTTTCTTCTTCTTCTTCTTCTCTGTCTCTCTCTCTGTGTGTGTGGGGGGGGGGGTTTAAAAGAGAAATTCAAATTGGTTATGTCTAAAAATGACTTTTGCTAGAGAAGAGACATTTAAACCTTGTAGTAACCAGGGTTTGTACTATATAATTAAACTATTTTTCAACTCTCATCCTACCTTTCCTCTACTAAGTTTGCTTTTTCTTGTTTTCAACTGTTTCAGCATAATGATTCTTATTCAGCAACTAAAGCTGAAGGAGAGGCATTGGTCATTAAGGCAAACGGTACAAATGGGCTTCTAACATGCTGCATACGTCCAAGTAGCATTTTTGGTCCTGGTGATAAGCTGCTGGTTCCATCTTTAGTTGCTGCTGCAAGGGCTGGGAAATCGAAGGTAAGAGTGCATTTTGACCTTATCTTTTATTGATTGGTGCAGTTTGTCCTCCTCTTTCAGCTTTTGTTCCTTCTTTGTTGGCATCTATTACTGATGAAAAAGAAAAAGAGGAAGGTCATTGTTGGGGTTGATTCCCAATCATACAATCAAATTGAGCTGGGGAAAAATAGTTGAATCATAGGGATCACAATTGTAGTTTATATTGTTGTACATTGCCACATGCAAGGAGCTAGAAACCACCATTTGATGCATCCCATGTAGGAGATCTTCTAGGCCAACAATCTACTCAATCAGGTGTTATCTATCTGATCTTTTTTTAATTTTTTTAATTTTTTTATAGTGAATGTAATCATCTTAGCTGACACCATGCATTTGAGATAAGGCTTTGTTGTTGTTGTTGTTGTTGTAGGATATCTCTAAGGTGATACCTATTAAATGGTGTCTCCCATGCTCTTCTATGTGTGTCAAGTTTACGGATATGATGTTTACAATGCTTTGTAACATATTGATGTTGTGAGATATCCTTCCCAACTGAAGATTTGATAAAATATACTTGTGAGTAAGGCTTTCAATAGAATGGCTTGACCTGACAATTGGATCCATTTATCAAGGGTTTGGGTTGATATATTGGTCCGTTGGAGTGGGTCTATGTCTCTGCACTTGGATCCAATTGTTATTTTTGGACAGGGTGAATGATTTTGTATTAATGTGAAAAATAAGGGGTGAACACGATGTACTTTGCAAGTGTATAATCATTTATAGAAAAAGATTATACATCCAAAGGGTGAATCATAAAGAATCTTGTTGCAATTTTGTGACTGGGCCTGTGAACTTCATAAGACTAGATGACCAAAAGTTGAGAAAACTCTTCATCCAAACAACCACTTGCTCAAAGGGACCATAAAATAAAATAAAAAAAAGAAGAAAAATACAGTTGTTCCTCTCTTTCTAACCTTTCCAGCATAGAAAAAATGGTTAAAGATTGCAAGGGATGCATCCCCACAGGGGGAGCTTGTACTAAGCTAATAGAAATTCATTACTTTTCAAACAACACCAGAAGGAGAACCCGTTCTCCTGATTTTAAGACGCATTTGAAGTAAACGGTGGATAACCAATTTCTTCTCACTTTACTCTAAAAACACATGTTTGGGATAATTTTCTTCCTTAATATGTGGTGACTGAGTTTGAGGATTTTTACTGCAAGACTATCAACATAAAAGGAAAAAAGCTACTTTGAAGTCACGGGAGAGAGGGGGGGGTGCTCCCAATGAACTTCGAAGGGAATGGTCTCCTTCCAGCACTTATGGGGAAGTGGAAATACAAAATTACTGAGAAGAATCCTTTCAGTGTGCATTCCATAAGTACCTATGATCCATATGGGGAGGAATAGGAGTCCAATCAAGCTGAGATAAAAGGCTAATCAGAGAGTCAACTTCCTAATCATGAGTATCTTCTAAATCTTGGGACCATACCATCACATTAATCATTTCTTAACTGCTGTTATTGCCGCATCGTCATCTGCTATACAAGGATTGGAAGTCTTGTTGGAGAGGGGTGTCATAACATTATATGTCCTCCCAAAATCTAATTTGGTAGCCTTTGCAAACCTCGAAAGAAATAAACCTATTAATGTCCTTCAAAACTTTAATTGTGCTATTCCAGTGTCTAACAACATGCCTACCATTGGTTTGCCTCCGTGCTGGGAGGTTTGATTCTATATTTAATTTCTATAATATGCCCCATTAGAATTTATTTCTCATGCATTTCCATTTTGTTGTTTGTTGGAGCCTCTGGAAGTAGTGCAACTCTAGAAATTTTTATCGCAATATTAAGGAACTCTTGAAGCTGCCTGATATGGCTTTCGCTTTGTTATTTAGTTGGGTTTTTCACTTGCCACTTTTTTCAAATGTAAAATTTGTTGATTGGATATTTAGTTGGGAAACTTTGGTTTTCCCTTGAGCCCCTTTTTCGAGGGGAATGTATTTCTCATGCATTTCCCTTTTTATACATTTACCTAATTGACAAAAGAAAAATGTCTCATTAGTTCCCTGTTCCAAGTTCCTTTTTGAATTTCCAAATCCACTTGCCATTAAGAGCTGTATTCATAGTCCTCAACAGACTCAGCTCTAGATGTTATGTTCCTTAGGACTGCAGACATTCTTCCGATCTACGAGGTGATATTTCTTACCCATCTGGCCATTTCAAATAAACTTCCTTGCCAATTATTCCGACCTCTTTTCTTCTAAAGCTAGAATTAGAAAAGAGCAAGTTATTACATTGGCCAGTTGGAGACAGCACTGTTAAGTAGAATGTTACCTTCTCTAAACAAATAGCCTTTTATTTCCCAACGACTTAGCTTATTCCCAAAATGTTCCAACATGTTCCCAAATTGCTGTGGATTTGTAATTGGCACCATAATGGAGTCCCAAATACGTAGTGAGAAGAGTACCAACTCTACATCCAAAGTATATAACTCCTCAAGAGTCAAGACTCCCCACCTCTCCCAATCTGATTACTTCACTGTTATTGAAGTTGATTCAGAGACCACCTAAGGTTTCAAAATATTGTAGAATACACCGTAAACATCAAAGGTGCTTGTGAATGGATTTACAGAAATAAATGGAATTATCCATGAACTGATAATGAGATCTAACCAGAATATCTCCTGCCAAGCTCTTACAGAAAACCCTTCAACAAATTGAGTGAGTCTACTTAGAGCCTCTTCTACAGTGATGAATAAGAATGGGAGTGATGCAGTGCAAAGCTCTGATACCAAAATCGATGTAGAATGAAAGCCAAGTTCTCAATTGAAAACCCAAAGAGATGTGGCGGAAGCGGTAATAAACTTAAAGAACCAAGAATGGAGTTGATCACACACCAAGTACCATAAAATCTTAGGAAAATACAAGATTAGAAGGAGAATAAGTAGAGGGAGTTAGAAAAGAAAGAGAATAAACTTAGAAGGTTAATTCTAGAATTTTTGGGCACCCAAAATTACCAAAATACCCCTAATCGTGCGTAAGAAAATTACCAAATTTTACAGATAAATTATGACCAATATTAGGGTTGTATGGTTAAAATTTCACAAGATTTGGATCAGGTTTGCTATGTGAAACTTTAATTTTTCAGATTCTTTAACAAAGTTTTACCAAAACCAGTAGGAAATCTTTGTTAAATCAGTAGGGAAGAAGAGGATTTAAGTGGAGTTTAGGGGGTTTGAAACGGGACACTTAGGGCATAAAAACCATAAAAGAAAATTGAGGAAAAGGAAAGATTGGAGGGGGTGATTTTGAAGGTATGAGTATCCAGAAAATTTAATTTTGAAGAAGAAATGCTTAATATGGGTCAAAAAGAAAAAGGGTTTTGATAGAAGTATGTTATAAGGGAGTTGTATGGATTAGAGAATTGGGTAAAATAAAGAAAATAAGGTATTAGAAGAAGGAGAAGAGAAGAAGAAGATAGGGAAAGAGAGAAGAGAGAAGAAGAAGAGCTGCATCTTAAATTAATTAGCCTACTTGATACTGAAGACTTTCCTAAGCCTAAAACTACTAAAACTTTGACTTTCTAATGACAGAAACTACCCAAAAGTAAGGCCTTCTATAGGATTTCTACCAGCACACCAAGATGATCCCATTTTAACTTGTTGACTCACTAAAATTACTAAATTACCCTTGGCAACAATGCCTTATTACAAAAATACCCTTAGACTAAAAAATACCATAAATCCCCATGGCACAAAAGGCCTTTTTACATGATTATGCCTACCCCTAAATGACCCTAATTTACCCACACATTACACACATCTTGTATCTCACTCTCTTATGTGGTGGCACATACAAAAGCCTCTTTACACTGTCCGCAGTAGGGGGAATGGATCTCATTGATGTATTCCCCTTGAACTTCTAAAGAAGCCCTCAGGCGAGCTGTTAACTACTACAGCTAAGAATGATATCGTGGAGACATGTACTTGGATCCACTTCTATTTCACTTTGAATCTTATCCTTTGAAACATGTACTTGAGAAATTCTCAACTCATATGGTGAAAAGCCTCTTCCATATCAATATAGGATACCGTGAATCCCGCTGCACAAACATGAGCTTGTATTGGCTGTCAAGTTCCCATCAAATATTTGCTTCTCCTCGATGAATGCTCCATGGAATAGAGTGGCATTTTATTCCAAGACCTTCTGTAGATGTGGTCAAAGGACCTTAGCAATCCACATGGATTTGATTATCATAAACTTAAATTCCAGATCAACCTCGATCCAGTCAGTACATATACATTTGTAAGTCTGTAATTGGATCTGGTCTTGAAAGCCAAGATACATATTGGATTAGGTCTGGATCTCATTTATTCAGACCCGATTGGTTGTAGGTCCTACAGACCATTAGTGGAACCTAGGCATGTCAATGGGTACCCAATATCTCAAATACCAGATGGGCCTCTTTTCAAGTTTTAGTATCTAAGCCCAATATTTGAGACCCAGCCAATAATAAGGTTGGGTTTGGAACCATGCATTTGTCCCTGATTAGGGGTTGTGTTCTATTAGGTGAGTATGTGAAAATTAAGAAATATTAAGGGTAAAGGAATTGTACTTGTTAATTTTTACTATTACACTTATATTTGGTTGTTTTTTCCATTGCAAAGTTCAAGTTTTGGTGTTTCTCTTAAATGTTTGAGTATGCTACACCCCATTAAGTATCTGGCATGTGGCAGGCCGGCTCTGGAGCCATCTAACCTTTACACGGATCTGGCTTATTATAATAGGCTCCAGGTATGGGTATGCTCGGATCTGACCGGAAACGACCCATTGACACCCCTGGAACAGCTGCAGATCCAACCTGATCTGACCAAACCAGACTTGTTCAAAGCTGTACTTACAAGTTATTATAAGTAAAATTAGTGTTTCTCTCATATGTATTTTAAATTTCTCTTAGAAACCTTTTTAGCCATTTGATCATGTTGAGTGGGTACAATTCCATTCTCTTATGGACTCTTTTAGGGCATGATTGTGAGTTTCATCTATATAATTAAAACTCTCCTTGTAGAACCTTCAGTTCTTTGCCATGCGGCTTTTGTTGGTATTGTGTTTCATGCTCATTTTAGATGACCAAACCTTTCATCCTCTGCTATGAATCTTTTGTTATTGAGTCTTCCTGCACAATTGGTATGAATTACTTCCACATATTTGAATCAGGATATATGCTTTGTACCATGTTTGTAGGGAAGATGATGGTTTGGACCTGATTTTTCAATTGACTGATATTTTGGATTTGGGGGAGTCACATAAGTCAAGTAAACTCTTATTTTATATAGGGAAGATGATGGTTTGGACCTGATTTTTCAATTGACTGATATTTTGGATTTGGGGGAGTCACATAAATCAAGTAAACTCTTATTATATATATATATATATATATCAATTAGTCAACTCTTAATATATCAAATCCTTCAGTAGTTTTGGAGACATGGTTTTGAAGACCTAGTATAAAACTCCTTGAACAATTCCAGTTTGTGCATCTGAATCCCAAGACGGAGGATAAACTCTTCAAATCTTTTGTCATTCCTTCCTAATCTGACATGTATTTCTGGTTCTGATCTGTTATTTTGTCAGATTTCTGTTTCTCCAATAATAATAATAATAATAATGATAATAATTATTATTAGTTTATTTTAACTCAGTTTGTTTTTCTTGGTCACAGAAAGTTACGTTTCTAACGGATGGGGTATAATTCCCTTCAGCAACTATTTTGTTAAAGAGTGCAGTTCATGACTATTCAGTTAGATATATGGAAAATAAATTGGAGAAACTTGTAACCTTGGCAAAGCTCTTTATTTCAATTATGCCTCGTCTAATACATCTCTAACTTAAGTGGCCTCTTCTACATGAAAATAGATTGAAGGAATCTTGGTAAATTAGTTTGTGTGCTGGTCACCTAGTCCGTTTTCACAACCCAGATGGAAGAGTAGATTAGATTGTTGTGGAGTCTGTTTCAGTTTTCCTAAGTGGTTGGTGGGGTTTATTGGATTGTCAGTGCTAGCATATTCCATTTATAGGTTGCAATTAACATATACAACTCAAGCTGTAAATGTACCTATCTTTCAATCCTTACATCTCTCTTTGTTTCTTTTTATGTTGCTTTATTTTCATGATCTGATTGATACTCTTTATTTAATAGAAACTATTGCTCACTTCATTTTCTATTTTGATTTCCATTAGTTTATTATCGGTGATGGAGATAACAAGTATGATTTCACATATGTTGAAAATGTGGCACACGCCCATATATGTGCTGATCAAGCTTTATCATCGGAAGGGGTGGTTGCGGAGAGAGCTGCGGGTCAGGTATTGGTTTCTATTGCTTTCAGGTTCTATATATATGGGAAAAGATGCATATTGACAAGGTTTTAGGGTCTCTGAGTATCACGTCCTACTTCTATCCCATTTTCTAAATAGAGGAAATATGAGGTTCTTATTGAGAAGAGTTTAAAAGTTGTCTGCTAATGGCCTAGTTCTACACGTGGCACACTTACAAGGAGTAGACTCACCATTCAATGGTTCACACTACTCAACAAACTTTAATCCCAAGTACTAGTGATCAGCTACACAAATCCTGTTCTGCCTTTTTATTCTGTCTATGGCCATATCTTCCATTAGATCTTAAACCATCATGTCTTTTCTCACTACTTCGATCTAAGTCCTTTTAGCATCTTTAACTTGTACCATATCACTCCTCACTAGTGCAGTCATTAGTCTCTGTTGTACTTAACCAAACCATCTCAACTTGATTTTCCCTCATCTTATCACCTATTGATGCCACCTCTAAGTTCCCATGAATGCTTACTTTTCCTAATCTTATGATCTAGTGGTCCTCACTAATGCAGTCGTTAGTTTTTGTTGTACTTAACCAAACCATCTCAACTTGACTTTCCCTCATCTTATCACCTATTGATGCTACCTCTAAGTCCCCATGAATGTGTACTTTTTCTAATCTTATGATCTAGTGATGCTGCCTCTAAACTCCTTTGAATGCATTCTTTTCTGATTCTATCCTTGCTTGTATAGTAGTTTTGCTACTCATCCATCTCAACATCCTCATCTTGGGTATACTCATTCCATGCATATGTTGTTTATCGATTGCCCAACATTTGGCTTCATAAAGCTGACTAGTTTTACAGTTGTCTTGTAAATTTTTCCTTCAATTTTAATGGTATGCAACTATGCATCAATCACACCATGTGACAATCTTTCTTCTCTTTAAACCTTTTTACCAATTGTCCAAGTATGAAAATAGCTTAAATCATCAATCTCTATTGGCATAAATCCAATCTGATACTCTAATATCATGTCTTTGTCTATACTCAAATTACTTTTCTGAGGTTTCATGGGATGGCTCATAAACTTGGTCCCACTATAATTGGTTCAACTCTAAGTATCTCCAGAGTTCTGGTATAAATGCACTGTGATGCTTTTTTCTCCATTCGTTTATGTTCTTAGTTTTAATGGTCTTGTTGAACAACTTTGTAAACCAATTTAGTTATCATCTCCCATACATTTTTACTCCTCTATCGAAATATCATCTAGTCCTAAATCCTTACCTATCTCCATATTCTTAAAACTTCTCTAAGTTTTGACACCCTAATTCTTCTGAAGTACCTATAGTCTCCAATTTAATTGGTGATATTGATTTCTCTTAAACCAGCATTCCTCATGTGGTCCTCTGTTGACAATTTCTGAAAATATCTCTGCCACCTTTCTTTAATCTTCTTGTCACCATCATTAGAACTTAACATACTATAAAGATGGGCATATACCATAAATTTAGCATATCTTATGGGTTTCATAGCTTCTTTTTAACATTATTATACCATTCCAAATTTTCGTTCTTCCTAGTCTTTGAGCAAGCCTTGCAACAAACTAAGGGTTGTTTAAATTTCATCATTCTACCACTAAGTTTCTTTAGATGATTGCCCTTTCGGTCTTGATTCTCCAAGGATCCCTTTCCCTACTCTTTTAATACATCTTGTCATCTCATTTGATATAGCATATTTTCTGCTTCCAAATTCCATTTTTCATTTTTTTAATCAATTTATCTTTAAATAACACTAATAAATCTTCACATAAGTCCCCCACTATCTAGTTCTTGGGAACCTACTTTCTTCTTTCCTTCCATCTTTTAAAACAATCATGTAAATCACTAACCTATGTAGTGTGGTTAGGCTCTTTCCTGGGTCAGCTTGCAACTTTTACATGTTGACCACTCTATCTCTATCTTCCTAGTGAGAAAAGAAAACCTACGAGCTTCTATTTGATCCACTTTATAAAGTTACCAACCCTTGCACATGTGCAACTTGTACCACCCGGCTGTTGGTAGACTGTCTGTGTTGTCTACTTAGTGAAAACATTTAGGCTGCGTTTGGCAGCCACATGTTATGAAATCATTTCATTTGAAATTCCCAAGGCATTTGTAGCCACAAGGGGATGGTTCAAAATGAACTCATTCAGATTTGCG
>JAOXJP010000006.1:12836596-12848457 GCA_025762735.1 Platanus orientalis | reverse complement strand
ACACACACACACACACACACACACACACACAAATATATATATATATATATATATATATATATATATATATATATTCTTTTTCTTTTATTCTCGGGTTTGCCAAAATAAAGCATCCGTAGTTTATGTTTTTATTTTTTTATTTTTTAGTATTCCAACTACACCCAACATTCCAATATTTAAAGACATATGCCAATCTTTTGTACACTCTTATCTCTAAGGAAAAAAAAATTAGCATACATATATTTTACTTAATTATTTATTATTCATTAATTTATTAATTTATTTATTTTGGGGCAGCGATCATATTATTAAAGGTGGTACATAGAATAGGACCCATGCTATCAAGTGTATAAACCCTAACAACATTTATGTAAATTAACGGGATTCAATAGCAATCATTTATAACTTATGATTTCATGGTGGGTTCTAATATGACATGTGTATGAAATACAAATAACAAAGTCTACTAGTTGTTCAGAACAAGTACTAAGATAAATTGACAAAAACATAAGGATTTGACAGCACTTCGATTTAAACACTTTAACATGATACATGTTATATATCTTTTTATATAAATACCTAAATCATTGAATCATGGTACAAATCATACACGATGGTCTATTCAAATTAACAGAATCAAGTAAAGGATCAACAAACGGGGTTCATAATAATCAGTCTATTTCTACAGTACGTAACCCAATACTAAAATCCATAGTACCAAATCTCGGGTTGTTGTTATTTTTATTTATTATTGTACATATATCTTTTTTTTGTGTCCTAAATAAATCAAGTAAATAACTTATAAAGAGAAATCTACAGGAAGGATCAGAAGGGGATTAGGGAAATACCAAATCTGAGAAAAACCCACTTGGTTCATTTCTGGGTTGTTCCATGCCCTAGTCAATTTTAAGGTTACACGGTTCTTTCTTTAGCCACCGCTTGGCTCCACGATCTCTCTCTCTCTCTCTGTAGGATCGCTCAGCCTCAATAGCTGACGACCCCCCATGTTATTTCTTTTTTTTTCTTTATTATTTTTTTTCTTTCCTTTCTTTCTCTCCTTCCTTCCTTCTTCTTTTCCTTTCCTTTCTTTCTCTCCTTCCTTCTTTTTCTTCTTTCCTTCTTCTCTTTCCTTCCTTCTTTTTTTCCTTTTCTTCCTTTCCTTTTCTTTCTTTCATTCTCCCGCTCCCACTGGTGAGATTTGGAGTTGTCAATGACACTCCACTTCTTAATTTGGAGGTTTTGGGTCAAAAGACCAAAACACCCCTCTCTAATTCCTTTTCTTTCCCTCTTTTTTATCATTTTTATTTATTATTTTACTCATTTAATTATTATTATTATTATTATTTTGGGTTGGGTCGCTACACCTTATCAAAATCTTAGATTACAAGATTGTCATAGGATCTTATCCTAGATTGTGGGATCTTACAATCTTATGATCCGAAATCATCCTAGTGATTATGATTGATTCTATTATGATCCTACAAAAAAACACATGTTTTATAATTATAAAACACTAAAGCTCAATAAAAAAAATCCCTAATTATAAATACTAATTACTTAATTCAGGTTAAACTATTAGAAGAAATAATAAGTGAATACGACTCTTCCTTTCCAAATTGTTCACATTCTTTTGTTTATTTTGTTGTAGAGTTCAACTGTTCAAGTTGAGTAAAGCCAACTTGCCCTTTTTAGTTGTTCTTTAATCAATATTCAAGAGTAAAACTCATTACGATAGATTTAGACAATAGTTAAGCCAATACTAGTCTAATTGGAATTATCATATTTTGATAATATCAAATCGTAGGTGGAGTTTCAAGTTGAGTAGAGCCAGTCATAATCTTATTTCTTGTTGCAAGGTAAACCCATCCCATCTGAGAGTGAAATACCTTTATTTGCAAGAACAATTGAAAAATGAATGATTTTCGTGAGTTTTGTTTTTAACCATAATAAAAAGGGATTGAAATATGAACCTGTATGAATCCGCAAAGTTAATTTATTATGTTTTGTTACTGTGGTATTGGAACTATGAAAATATTGTAATTTGATACTTAATAACTAATTAATTTACTTTCTAGGTAATTTGTTTTAAAAAGGTATAATATTTTTTTAGTTAATAGTGATAAAAAATATATAGAAATTGTATTATGTTAAATTTTATTCATTTTCCTTTAATAATTTTAATAATTCTTTAATATGTATAATTATTAGTGCTGGTTTTTTCCTTTAATATTTTTTTACGAAAAGTAGAATCTTCAATCTTTCAATCCTTGATTTGATCCTACGAACCGATCCATGCCGATCCTATGTAGGATCTTGATTTTAACAACCTTGGTTACGAGCCGGTTCTAGAGCCATTTTGAGAACCCAACAAATGTTCAACCATGAAAAAGTCTGCAGTGTCCATGGTGAATTATACGCTGACACATGTTGTGTTGGGAGATAAAAAGTCCAAAAAAGTGTTCAGTTGAAAAAGAAGATGGTTAGAAAAAGACACCGGATTCAAAAAGAGATCCTGTATAAGTCAATGGAACGGCTACATAGGTGTCAACACATTCCAAAACACCCCTCTTTCTCTTGAATTTTTTTTTTTTTTTGTTGCATGGAAAGCATTCTTTGAATAATTCATAAACGTGACCTAAGGTCTCACTATAAGTATTTTCTATCCTTTTTATCAACTAATAAAGAAAGACGTAAATGTTATGCCTTTGCATCTTAAATGCATACCAATGGCCAATTGTTTTGTCATTCATTTAGGGGATCCAACTGGGTCCTACTCATCGAACAGTAGAGATTTGTCAAACTAATACGCCCATATCACATCGCGCTGCTCACTACGCCATGCGTGCATCATAGCAGACCCCCAGAGGCGGGTTACCCGCAACCGCATGTGCCAACTAATAAAGCAAGCAACAACCAACAACATTCCTTCGTTTAGTTGGAGCCGCTGGAAGCTTTTCTATCGTGCGCGCGGAGCGTATTACTTCTTAGAAAATTCCAGTACAAAAAAAAGGGACGGCGATCTAGCGAAAGATCTGTCGGAAATGCTCCTTTCTTCCCCGTTTCTCCACCTAACTCACCCATCCCCATCTACCCTCGAACCGAAAATTTAGCTTTTTTTTTTTCTTCTTCCAGAAGATATCAAGTGCAGAGAAAACTGAAGCAGACGCAAATCGAGCTTTCTGATTTCCCGTGGAAGATTATGGAAGGAGGTCAGGCCGGCGGCGGCGGTGGAGGTCCAGCTCCGTTCCTTCTGAAGACCTACGACATGGTCGATGACTCCTTCACCGACGAGATCGTGTCCTGGAGCTCGAACAAGAACAGCTTTGTCGTCTGGAATCCGCCCGAGTTGGCTCGTCTCCTCCTCCCCACGTATTTCAAGCACAACAATTTTTCTAGCTTTATCAGGCAGCTTAACACATATGTGAGATTTTCTGAAAATTTCGTAATTTCTTGCTTTTGTTTGTGTTTTAGATCAAGTTAATTGCTTCTGAGGGTTGAATGCGGGTTTATCGACTTTGGTTGGGTTGTTGGATAGAGGAGAATTGGGCATGTTAGGGTTTGGACTGAAAGAGTAAGTTTATGCGAAATTGTATCTTGTTTATCGGAGTTTCGTGTCCAAATCGTACGATTGGCTGCTGTCTAAATCATTTGAATTAAATCTGAGTGTGAAAGGAGGATATTTATTTATTTAATCAAATTTGCGTGTGCTCTTTGTTTGTGTTTGAAAATTGCCATATTTCTTACTTCCTGAAGTGGAGTGTTGGATTTGTATTGATTTACATGTTCATATATCGTATTGTTTTTGTTTTTTTTTTTTAATATATGATTATTCATGGGAAATAGGATTCAGGAATCGAATTGAGTGATTGGAATTGAATTGAGAATCTTTTGGCTGCATTTTGTTGACAGGGATTTCGAAAAATTGATCCAGAGAAGTGGGAGTTTGCTAACGAAGATTTTGTAAAGGATCAAAAGCATCTGCTTAAGAACATCCACCGCAGGAAGCCTATTCATAGCCACAGTCAGCCTCAAGGCTCCTCCGGGGATGCAGAAAGAGCAGCGTTGGAAGAAGAAATTGAGAAGCTTTCACGGGAGAAGACTGGACTTCAGGCCAATATTTGGAGATTTAAACAGCAGCAATCAGGGACGAAGCTTCAGTTGAAAGATTTGGAGGGAAGGGTACAAGATATGGAGCAGAGGCAGTTGAGGATTATGAACTTCTTAGCAAAGGCAGTTCATAACCAAACTTTTGTGGAACATCTTATTCGAATGCTTGGATCGTCTATGGACTTCTCAGCCATAAATAAGAAAAGAAGATTACCTATAGTTGATTACCGTCAAGAAGTTGCAGATAATAGCTTTGTTGACAACCATAGTAGTAATTCTAAGCCAGAGTTCAGGCATATTTTCCACCAAGATTTCTCTAATAAGCTGAGACTTGAATTATCACCAGCTGTTTCGGATAATAACTTGGTTTACCCAAGCGCAGAGAGCTCCAATGAAGATGGAAGGAGTCCACAGAGGAAAACACCTGAGGGAGATGTAAGGGATACACATGTCAGAACAGAAGGTCTTTTGTTTTCACCTGAAACATTAGAGCTTTCTGATACTGGGACATCTTTTGCATTGAAAAAAGATGCAACTTTGTCAAGGCAAGTGAGAGAAAACGACAGCTCAAGGTTGCATTGCATGCAGCATAATTTAGCTTCTGCTGAAGAAGGTGATGGTCATATGGCCTGCCATTTAAATCTAACACTTGCATCTTCTGCATTGCAAGTAAATGATAGCCATTATTCTTCTAAAATTTGCCAGTTTGGTCCTGAAATTGGTAATTCCACTGAGTTGAGGTCTAGTGCCAATGGTAAAGAAGCTGATCTTAGAGTTGTTTCAAAGAGTAGAAATATTTCTGATGATGATGCGAATCTTTCATCTTCAAAAGAGGCCCCTGTTAATAATCAAGGGCCTCCAGTGGCTCAGGGTCGGGTGAATGATGTATTCTGGGAACAATTCCTAACTGAAAGACCAGGATCTTCAGATACTGAGGAGGCGAGTTCTAGTTTAAGAGAAAACCCATATGATGATCAAGAAGAGAAAAAACTCGGACATGGAAGGTCATGGAGAAACAGAAAAGATATGGAGCAGCTTTCTCTATGAACATTCTTGTTGTGGTCAAAGTCTATTGACTAGCTTTCATAAAGAGTTTTCTTGGGATTGTGACACTGTAAGATTTCACATCTAACAAGCTGTGTAATATTAAAAGTATATTATTGTGCAACATGTTTAAAATTTTACATGAGCCCCATTGTCATTATCTGTGACTAGGGCCATGCTGAAATGCCATTAGTTTTTGTTAATTGCTTCAAAGAAATAGGATTTATGTTTATGTGAAAGCCAGTATTGGAAAGAAGTAGCTTTTAAATTTGAGAAATAAAGTAACATTAATGCATAGAATAATCAACTGATTTTTTTGTTTTGTTTTGTTTTATTTTTGGGGTGGGGGGTGGGATCTGTTATAATAGTCAAATATTGAAATAATTAGGCGGATGACTGTTTCATTTAACGTTTTTATTCATATAATTACCTCTGTTACCATTTCCATTATCTTGGTTCAATCATGCACAAGGAGGGAGATTTTGTAGATGATGCTACTCATGAAATTAGAGTGAGATGGTTGAAGTGGAGAGGTGTTTCTGGACTGTTGTGTGGTAAATGAACGTCACTAAAATTGAAGGGAAAATTTTATAAGACGGCTATAAGACCATCCATGCTGTATGCAGCGGAATGTTGAGCAGTCAACAAGCAACACATACATGGAATGAGTGTGTCTAAGATAAGGATGTTGAGATGGATGAGTGGCAAGACTAGAAATGATAGAATTAGGAATGGATCCATTCGCAAGAGCTTTAATGTAGCACCAATAGGTGATAAGATGAGAGAAAGAAGACTGAGATGGTTTGGTCATGTGCAACGAAGACTAATGACTGTGCCAGTGAGGAGTGGGACAATGCAAGTTGAAGGCACTAAAGAGGACATGAGGAAGGCCAAAATTGACTTGGGTTGAAGTAGTAAGGAGAGACATGTCAGCTTGTGAATTAATGGCAAATATGGTCGTAGATAGAGGGGAATGGTGGATCAGGATTCATGTAGCTGATCCCAATTAGTTTGGATAAGGCTGTTGTTGTTGTTGTTAATTCATATAACTCCCTATGTTCTACACATTAAAATGAGTGTGCATGCAAGTTCTTCTTTTTGCTCGAATAAAATGTGTAGAGCTGTAAAATATTAATGTATGGTGCATGCTATTCAAGAACTATGGACTGCTATGAATCAATTGTACTATTTGGATCATTCATATCATATCATCACAATCCTGTGGATCGAACTGTTGATGTTAAATTGCTTTTGAAGATTTTATTTTAAGGTGTTTTGTTATGTAGTAATGCTTCTGCATTACTAATCTTAAGCTTTTAGAACATTTTTTTTTCCTGACAAAAAAAGAATATGTTCTGAAATAAGTGTTAGGATTAGACTGCTTCCCCACTTCCTGAGTGTGTTTCATAAGCTCTTCTATTATGGAGCACGCAAACAGGTGCTTCTCAAGCGTGCCATTAGGGAAATAATTGTCTTAATCTGTGTTGAATACCATTTACAAGGCTTGAGCTTTTTTATTTTGGATAAATTACAAGGCTTAAACTATGCATTGAGGGCTATCAAAAAAACTCCCTCTATATCATAACATAAAAGAAAGTCCATCTAAAACCATACAATAATACATCACATTACATTTGTATGAAAGAGTAGTAGTTTACTCCCTCAACAGATATAAATCTTGACATAGTGTTCTAGCCATATTCTTAGTCATCTCATATCATGATGCACTTGAGAAGGGATGTCCGAAGAGTTGAAGCATTGAAGCACCATATAGGTAGTCAGTAGAAATGAAGAAGACAAAAAGTGGTGCTTATAATATTGTCGCGAAGATTTTGGCATTGAGGCTAAGTCGCTAAAGGAGGTGCTCCCCTTGATCATCTCAATGGGGCAGAGTACCTTCTAGGCAAGGTGATCTAACTTTTATGGATGTTTGCATGCAAATGAGCTAATTGATTCAAGAATAAGAGCTGGTACTTTAGGGGTAGTTTACCAGTTAGATCTAGATAAAGCTTATGACCATGTAAGTTGGGGTTTTCTAGAATACATGCTAGCAAGATTTGGATTGGATTAAGGTGATTGTGATAGATGAGTAAATGCTATAGTACAGTTTCTTTATCTTTATTAACAAATGGTACTCCAGCAGATTTTCTTTAGGAGCTCCAGGGGTTTGAGACAATGGGATCCATTGTTTTTCTTTCTATTCGTTTTATTCGTTAAAGCGTTGGGAGCAATGATAAAGAGAACCGCTGATATAGGTCTAATAGAAGGTTTTGAGATAGGGGAGGGGAGGCAATTGATTACCTATCGTCAATTTGCGGTTGAAACTAATTTTTTTTTTTTTTTTTGCAAGGATTCTTAAAGATATATTAGGATGATTAGATGTATTTCAAGGTTTTGGTTTAAGAATAAACTTTTCCAAAGAGCACTATGTAGGGAGTAGGGCGGTGCCAAACTTGAATCTCCTAGCTGGAAATTTGAGTTGGAGGGTTGGTGATTTCCTAGCCACATATGTAGGTCTTCTGTTGGCAGTGGTTTTAACATTTGGACCAAGGTGGTAGAGAGAATTCTAAGAAGACCCGTAGGATGGAAGAGTTCCTATCTGTCAAAAGGGCGAAAGTCTACATTGCGTAAGGCCTCGTTGGCAAGTATTCCC
Organism: Platanus orientalis; assembly: GCA_025762735.1. Classification (NCBI taxonomy): domain Eukaryota; kingdom Viridiplantae; phylum Streptophyta; class Magnoliopsida; order Proteales; family Platanaceae; genus Platanus; species Platanus orientalis. The sequence goes on along the minus strand of JAOXJP010000006.1, from coordinate 12,840,653 downwards.
GTTTACTTCCTTTCCCTGTTTGTTATTCCTGGATTAGTAGAAAAGCATAGAAATGCTTCAACTGAATTGATGGGTTTGATGGGAGAACTCCTTGAGTATTCATCTAGTGGATTGGAAGGTGTATGTAGGCCGAAAGATAAAGGGATATTAATTTAAGAAATATTGCGAAAATAATAGAACTCTATTGAGTATATGACTTTGGAGATTTGGGTAAGAGGTGGAGAGTATTTGGAGAAAGATAATAGTTGCTAAGTTTGGAATGATTAGTATGTGGGAAGGGAGAGAGGTAGGTTCTCCACGAAAAGGGTCTTTGGAAAGGCATTATGAGTATCTTGGAAGACTTTAGAGAGGGTATTAGGTTTAGAATTGGTTGTAAGACAGGTCATGTAGGGAAATCTCCCTTAAAACAGAGTTTCCAGAGATTTTAAGAACAACAAATAAGGAGGAGGAAAAGATGGCAAAGTACATATCTTGGGAAGGGGGTGTGACCTCCTGGCTACCAATTTTGAGGAGAGGCTGAAATGATTGGGATATTCCCCGTTAACTAATCTTTTGAGTATATTATAGAAGGTGCTTCGTAGTGGAGAGGGAGAGGCAAATAGGAGATTTTGGAATCTGGAGGTGAATGGAGACTTCCACGTGAGATAATGTTTTAGGCTAATGTTCAAAGATGATCCAATGAACATTCCTTGGAAGATGAATTGGTATCAACTGATTCCAACAAAAGTGCAATTTTTGTGTCTGGACTGCCATCCTAGGTAAAATTATAACTTTAGACAAGCTGACTAAAAGAGGTATGTGTCTTCCGAATGTATGTCTTATTTGTTATGAAGATGTAGAAAACATTCCTTGTTTGTTGACGCACTGCAAATTTTTTATGGAAGTGTGGAATGTAATGTTGAACATCTTTGGTTAGTGCTGGGCCACACTAAGGGACCTTAAAAATCTTTTTTGTGGGGTGGATGTCATGATACAATAGCCATAGCATGACTTGACAAGAAGATGCCAGCTTTCTAAGTTGGTAAAGTCTGTGGGTGTTGTACCACAGACCTGGGTTCAAAGCCCGTCTTCACCTATACTTACCAATAAAAAAAAAATAGCATGGCTTGATAAGAAGCAACCTTTATGGAAGCCACAACCGAAGAGGAACTTAAAGAGTGGAAAAATAAGGGTAGTTTGGGAATCTATGCAATATTGGGTTGTTTTTTTTATATGTATAATACGGCATTAAGCTATGGGTGTTTTGGGTATTTGGGTTTAATGTGTGCTCCAATGATAGCTGGTCAACAACCTCTCTTGGGAGTAGAGTTTAGAAGTCTAATATAAACAAGAGATTTAGTGATAGTTTAAGAGTTTCTATTTTGGGAATTGCTAAAAAAATCTGTTCTGTATTCTATATAAGGCTGCATCTGGTCATCCGGATTTGGGCAAAATCCGGTGGAATCCGGAATAGGATTCCGTTGATTAGCCAGATTCCACCCATCTGGCTGGATTAGAAATCTATCGATTTCCGTGCAAATCCAATGGAATCCATCTCTTAGTATTTTTTTGGTTTTCCTTTTCCATCTCAGAAGGTCAGATTTGTGACCAAATTGGTGGAAACTCCTCTCTTTTGTGTTGACTGTTGATCTCTTATGGATTCCAAAAAAATTGTTTTCTATTTCTTGGCAATCAAATAACAAATGGGAATTTTGTATTGCTTCCCCTTTTCTAATACTTTCTATTCCTTTGTACTTTTTGGATTCTCAAATTCCTTTTCTAATCCACTCAAATCTGGACAATCAGACGGAGCCTAAGTGGGTTGCCCACAACATGAAGGGGAGTTTTTGGTAGAAATAAAATTGAAGGTTTTATTCTAGCCTCATGGTTGTAGCTGGAGGTCTTCTAGTGGTTGGTGCTTCTAGATAACAATCAGTTGGTGCTGATTGTTCTTCTCCTCCTACCATCCTTTTTCTTATCTCATTATTGATTTTGGGGTTTCTCTATTGTTGTTTCCCATTACTTTTGAAGTTAATTTGCTGCTGTTCTGGGAGATTTAACACCACTTTCTGCTGGAGCTTCAATACCATTACGAGACAATATTCTGATCTGACAAAGACTGCAGAATTCAGCTATTTCTTGGCAGACCTCTAGGTCAAATTGCCCCTGTGATGTGGACATCAGCACCACAGCCTAGGTGGGGCCCACACGTGTGCAGCCGTCAGCCGTGGAGGACATACTGTGGACTGTATCTTGGAGCTATTGGAGTCTTTTATCTTACTATTTTATGCTTTTTTCTTTTATTTTTCCATTATTAGAGTTATGGGACGGAGGTGTCTGTATTGGTTTTTGTTTTTGTATCTTTTTGAGAACTATATGTATTTTTAGTAGGACGTCACTTTATATATTGTAAGAGACCTCATTTATTTTTAATTAACGAATGAAGACTCTTAGAAGTTGATGGCAACCTTTCTTTTCCTGATAAGGGAAAACCCCTTGGTGAGAGACCTTGTGTTTATGATTTTCCTTGGTGAGAAGCCAAGTTCTTGGATCTCCATGGTGAGAAGCCTTGGAATTGGGTGCTTTCTATCATTTTTCTACTTCTTCTATGTTCTTGTGTTGGTTGGTGATTTAAAAGGCTGAGATTTGATTTCTCTATTCCTTAATTGAAAACCCAAGGAACCAAACCCTGTTTTAATTAAATCCTTGATGTTTTCATCTTTTCAGAAATTTTCAGAACCTTTTTTATTCAATTCCCCTGCTGTTTTACTTATTTCAGAACTTCCCTAAACCCCAGGTCCCTAATCCTTGTTGTTTTGTTGATCTCAGTAGTTTTCTGAACCTTAGAAAATTCTGCTTTATGCATGCCTACAATCTGTTTGATGAAATGCCGATTAGGGTTGCTGGATTTTCCAAACAGATCTCATATTCCTATCACTTTATATACCTTCTCTATTTTGTTTGTTCCGAAATTGGAGGGGTTTATTATGCGAATATAGGGCTATCACCTTACTAAATTTCAGTCTCATTGGACAAGTCTGGTGAGAGTTGTTAACTCTTCTTGGTTGCTGTCCAGTATTTCCAGAATTGATTTTTTTGCATTAGTCTGGTGATTTAATACTCATTGTTTGGTATACATGGGTCCATAACCCGCAGGTTTACAGCACCCATAGGCTGTCTTGCATCACCCTGTCTCAGGGTGGGCTTTCTGAAGTTTTTCAGTGGGGGTTTTCTTCCTCCAAGAGTTAGTGTATTTAGACCTAAACTTCGTTGTTGTTCTTTTATGGTTAGTCCTAATTTCAACTTTCTTAACCCTAGTTGGATTCTGTTTGCGAGATGCTGTCCTAGATTTGATATGTTGCATGGTTTATATACTTAAACTTTGTTCAAACTGAATTTTTGTGGGTTTATTACTTATACTTTGAGTTGAACCTTTTCCAAATTTGGTGTTCTTTAGATAAACCTAACTCCTATTTTCTAGTGTTCAAATTCTGTCCAATTCTGTTCCCTGTTTGCTGATTTTTATATAAGACCTTAGTTTTACTTCCTTTATATACTTTTAGAACTCAGTTTGGGCTGAAACTTCGTAGGACTGTTTCTATACCAACCCTCAATTAGTCTGTTAAATTTCATACAGTTTCAACTATTCTACTAGGGATATTTTGGTAATTTCTCACATGCTGTCCTGATTTCCAGATTCTGTCATAAATTGAGATTATCCTTGATCTAGGGTGCTGTTTGTTGACAGTAAATTAACCAACTCTCCTAAAACCTTAAGGTGTTAGGAGATATACAAATTAATATACTTCAACATCCCTCCTTAGCATGGTTCCAAATTTCGACGAAAATTCGAAAATTTCGCCGAAATTTTTGAAGGATCGAAATAAATAACAAGGGGAACCCTTTTTCCCCCAAATTTCGTTAAAATATTGCCTGAAACTTTGATATTTTGAGAAATAAATCGAAATATCGCAAAAAAATGTTTAAATCGTAGAGAAGAAGAAGAAGAAAAAAAAAGATGACGATGACGACTTACCTCACCGCCATTGCCATCTCCGTCGCCGGAGGTAAGGTGAGC
>JAOXJP010000006.1:12792528-12812227 GCA_025762735.1 Platanus orientalis | reverse complement strand
TACACCAACTCAAGATCATATAGAGGATGCACATCGGATCCTTAGATACTTAAAGGGTTGTCTAGGAATAGATCTCTTATACAAAAGACATGGTCATCATTGTGTTGACATTTAAACTGATGTTGATTGGGCTAGTTCACTCACAGATCGTCAGTCTACATCTAGATATTGCTCTCTTGTTAGAGAGAACTTGGTTACTTGGAGAAGCAAGAAGCATTCTGTGGTAACCAAATCAAGTGTTAAAGCAGAATTCAAGTATATGGCTCTTGGAATTTGTGAATCATTGTGGAAAATGTTGTTGTTTGAAGTGGGATTTCACATCCAAAGACCTATGCATCTCTATTGTGACAACAAATCCGCCATCAGTATTGCACATGATCCTGTGCAACATGATCGAACTAAGCATGTAAAGACTAATCGTCACTTTATCAAGGACCATCTCAAGAAGGACAAATATTGTACCCCCTTTATTCAAACTCATGATCAACTGGCCAACATCTTTACTAAGGGTCTGAGTAGATCGCAGTTCATGTTTCTAGTGAGCAAGTTGGGAATGTTCAATATCTATTCTCCAGCTTGAGAGGGAGTGAAGGAATGTATGCCTTGAGGAAATTTATGTCATACCATAATACATATATAGATCATTATGTCGGTGTACAAACTCTTTGAATAAATACTCTAACGTATGGAGAGACAAAAGCTCTCATACGATTAACCTCAATTTCTCCCCTCTTTTTCTTCTCTATAAAGAACAAAAAAGTATTATATATTCACAAATAGGCATGTCCAAAACAAGTTTAAGAAAACCAGTAGCCAATTATCATTACAACTAAAAAATAGTCAAGTATCTTCTTTACTAAAAACAACTCCTACTTCACTTCTAGAAAATCTTGCTTCAACAAGACATCTTGCTTCAGTATAAAAAAATCATGCTTCAAATCGTAGAAATTTTGTTTTTTATTTTTCCTCTTTATTTTCTCCATTACTGAGATTGCAGGTCTTCAAGTCTTTAAAAGGCTGCAAGAGAGTTTTCGAAGAAGCTCTATAAGCCGGGTTGGTTTCAGGTCTAGATAGCAAAAGGGTGGATATTCTAACTGCCACAGGTATAGGAAAGTTTAAGGAAGAATCTGCAAACATTTAAGATAAGGAAGGAGCTGTAATTAAGGTTTGGGATTAGGGTTTAGTCTGCAAATGAAATCAGAAGCTTCTGTATGATAACAGGGTACATCACCAAGAAATAAATCAGGTAAAGACCCCACTCGATAAACCCAACACCTGGGTTCTGGTTTAACAATCCAAGAACAGAACAGAAAGAGGTTTTGGGACTGCCACAGACTACAACAGATGAGGTTTGGGGTTTAAGGCCTAAAACAGAAAAGGGGTTTCTGTTCTATGGCTGCCACAGACCTAGAAAAGTCCTTAGAAATTCTATCAAGGGTTCTTGATGGGTCTTTACTGATATAGAAGTCCAGAACAGCAAGAGGCTTAGATCTTTAACACTTTCTTGAAAATAATTCAATGAAACCAATTAAAGATTTCCTAAAAACCACAAGAACAAAGATTTTCTGCCTTGAACCACCACAAAACAATGAAAAAATAAAAGAAAAAGATAGATACCTGATTTGCAAAGTTTCACTACAAATCAGGGGACCTTGGTGATGCAGACAACATTATGCGACCTGTATATCAGCCCCCACATAAGAGGGTCAAATTCAAATTTACATGTTATGTGGGGTTATTTCAAATTTTGTAAGGGGTGGGTATTTTGTTAAGGTCAATAGTGCCATGAGTAGTTTAGATTTTTGGGTTTTTAGTTGTAATCCCGTTTTTTATGTTTAGCCCACTTTTTCAAAGGTCAAAACTTGCCATTTTGGCTTGATTTTGGTATTCATTAGATAGGTTATTCAGTTACCTTTATAATGAGACCAAGATTGCGCAATTCCGAGGTGATTTGAAAAGGTTATGACCAAATTACATAAATACCCTTTTCGGGTCTTTTTCTTTATTTTCGTCTTTTCAACCTATATTCTTCTAACCTCTATTTCTATTATTCTATTCTCTATTTTTTCTTATTTTATGGCTACTTGAAGTTCTAAACTTTGAATTCTTTATCTATTTGCTTCCGCACTTATACTCTAATAATTATTTGAACCTCTTGGGATATCCTACATCAAGTTTTGGTATCTTCTATTTTATGTTGCATCAGTTTTGGTATCAGAACCAGGTTCCAACTAATTCCTATCTAGTTGGGTTCCTGGAAGTTGAGCTCAACCCGTTAGTTAGTGTTTTGGAAGACCCTAAAATTTTGGAATTCTTGAGAGGATCCCTAAGACCATGAAATCTCAGGAAGCTTTCCAAGGATTCACATAATGGCTTATGCAGGTAATCCTGTCGAAAATAAGAATTATTATTGGAAAACATACAATGATCCTCAAACTTTTAAAGCCTATTGAGGTTGGGCTCTTTTCTTTCTTTTTTTTTTTGTTCTAACTCCTCATCTTCTTTCTGCGATTTTATTTTCTGATTCTTAAATTTCCCTAACTACTTGTTCAAATTTTCAATTATTGATTTATTTTGCTTCTACATCCTTTATTTTAAATTATTTGAGGCTTCAAGAAATTATTCTACATCAATTGTGGTATCTTCCCTTTGTACTACATCAATTTTGGTATCATCACTTGGTCACTCAACAAGCTTGATCAAACCCCATAGAATCTCTCTAAGACGGGAATCAGTCACAGGTTTTTTAAGGAAGACACAGCTGTGGGGTTTCCACGCTTCAAATCCTTATTCTCTTTAAAATAATAATTTCATTACAAGAGAGAGCCTCTCTTTAAATAACCCATGACTTCTAAAATATCTATTAATGACTTCCTAAAAAAAACAAGCTAAATCGTCCCTTGTTTTTCAGACTGTCAACCACCTATATTCATACCAATATTATGGTAACTAAAATACCCAAAAAACAATAATTGAAAGGACCCCTATATCCTAACTCTATTAAAATAGAAAATAACTAAGTAAACACATAAAAATAACTCTAACAAAGGTTCCATCAGCAACATAAAGCTCCATGTGATAAGAAAACATGTGTCCTCCATAGTCATCCATGCGTGGACCCCACAAAGGCACATGTGGGTACCACTAGATCTTCCATGTCTGCATCACATAACCACATGAGACCTCCTTTCATAGATGTTAAAGTGTTTGATGCAGAATGAGAAACAGCCCATACATAAATTTGATAGGCTTATGTGAGGGTATGTGGAGTTTAGTATGTTTGCACGGCAATAATTTTTAATTTTGTTAATTTTATGTTAATCTAGGTTAGTTTTGGAGGGTTTTTATTCAATTCTGGTAGAATAGATTTTATTTATATTTAAGAAAAGTGAAAGATCTATTTCCGTCACTTTTCTTTAGGCCCTATTTAGGATGTCAAAACATGCCCGCTTGGATTGATTTTGTTGTCATTTGAAAGGTTGTTCAATTACCTTTCTAACAAGTCCAAGATCTTGCGAACACGATGAGATTTGGAAAAGTTATGGCCAAAATATTGGTAGGGTATCAGTCCATGACAGGAATTGAAACTTTAGAGTTTATATATATATTGTTTGCATAGATTAAGATTTGGAAGTTTAAGGTATAAATTTTTTTATGAAGCAAATGTTCTGTGATAAAAATGACTCTGTAGTGTATATGGTGAATTAAAAACAGACATGTGTTGTTTTGGAGGGTAAAAGGGTCCAAAAAAGTGTTCAGTTGAAAAAGTAGGTTTTTTATCCCTTGTAACTCAGATTTTATTATTGATTTTTGAATGAATGAAGATTAAATGAAGCAAATTGCTAAAGCTCTTGGATGTGTTATTGCAACTCCCAAACTAACTGAAAATAAACTAACCAAGATTAAACTAAAATTTACAAAATTAAATAATTATCGCCAAACAAAATGTAAAACCCAAAAATACCCCTGCATAGGCCTATCAAATTTGAGTATGGTCTGTTCTGCATCAGAAATACTTTCCAGCATACCTCAAGAGACAACCACTATCATCCTTACAACCACTAGTGTCACCTATAGCTTGAGAGGAGTGAGATTTTGGTCCCTGAATCATCACTCTCACTGAATTGATTAGGGAAAAACTGAACCCCTAGAGTTCTCAAAAACCAGAGGGCGTTATCTTTTACAGTATTTCTTGAAACTTTTTCAATTAAAGATGATAGTTAAAGAAAAATAAAATAACTATTGTAACAAGTTATGCAAATGCGACATTGGTACAATAATATAATTTAGAACAAAAAGATAAAATTTCAACAAAATACCCTATTCAGTGTGATATAATATCTTGCCAAGTAACAAGTTATGCAAATGATATTGAATCCAATAACAAATAGAAGAAAAAAAAAATCAAACCAAAAACCATATGCTAAAACCTATGTCATTCCATTGTTCATGATCAGTTCACAAATATTTCAAGAAGAAAATGCATTTCAAACAAGTATTCTGTAGTAAATAAGTGAAACAAGTTTTGGAACAACTCTAGGGCTTGAGTGATTTCTCTTTTCAGATCCTTGTCCAAAGGAAGCCTCCCTTTCAACACTCCCCGGATTCTATCCTTGTATTCATCCATTCTGAAAACCAAATAAACTATATCAGCCTCTAAATCACCCACTTGAATAGGAACATATAGCAGCAACAAATATTAAAAATAAATAAACGACTTGCATCTTTCTATGTTTCTTCTTGTGATTTTCCAATTCCTCCTTCTTCCAATTCAGTTTAGCTCTATCCTCCGAATCGCGGGCCATGAAGTCCTTCTCTTGATTAAGACCTTTAATTTTTTGGTCTAAGCTATATAATTCAGTCTTCAATCGCTCAATGTTTTCATCAAATTTTCTTTCTTCAATTTCAAGTCCCTTTTTCTCAACCTCCGTTTGCTGCAACGATATTGAGAAGAAAAAAAAAAAAGCATAAACTTAAATGTTGCCACAGAAAAGCAAGTTTGTAAAATCAAAGACTATTGAGCACTACAATCACCAGTTTTTTTTCCCTTTCATCAATGTGAGACAGATTATAGTTAAAAAGTTGCTGCTCCTCCAGATCCCGCTGGTTTTCCACAACTTTAATGCGACCCAAAATTCTTTCCTGGCATGGAATTACAATTCAAAATTTATCATCAAAATGAAGGATTTGGCACAGGAAAAGATATATCAGAAGTAACATGATATACCTTTGTCTCTACTTTGTTATGCCTCTGACCTTCTATTTCATTGAAACGCTTATTTGCAGCAAGATAGTTATTCCATAATGCCTTTAGTTCCATTTCGTTTGATTTCTGAAATAATCCCCTTGCAAATTGAAGCTCAGCACCACAAATGAGAAACTACTAATCTATTACAAATGGAAAAAATGTAAATAAATAAATAAATTTGGCAGGAGGTGAAAAAGATGCAACCAGCATCAAATGCAAGTGATAGAAAAAAATCAAAGCATGCTCCTTTAACAGTTGAAAAAATGGAAACAAGTCTTCTCTAATTACATTATGCAAATACTAGCCTCTGTGTGATATAGATGTGAACTCTTAACACTTCATGCAACCTAGACAACAATACTACATATTCTAGAATGATAACCGTAGATTCCACTAAAAAAGAGATCACTAAGCTCCACATGGCCAATATTACCTCACACCAGAAACTTCACCAGAAAGTAAAAATAAATAAATCGCTAAGTTCCACATAGGCCAACATAACCTCTACAGTCAGTCCAGAATGCTGTTTAAGGTCTAGATGACTATATGAACAACTAAAAGTATAAAAATATAAAATTGAAACAAGAGGATGCAATTTGAAGACTTCTAAACAAAAAAAAAAAAGACTAATTTTCATTGAGAGAGAGAGAGAGAGAGATAAAGCCCCAAAAAATACAACCCTACGGCTGCTGCAAACAAATAATGAACTCAACAGCATCCATGACAAAAAGAAAAGGTTAGACAATGTCAACTACAACCTTCCTAAAAGCCCAAATAAACACCCAACCAGAAAACAAAACAATGACACTAAATTTAGGTTTCGGTTGCATGTTCAAGTCCAGCTTATCAACCAAAATATGCCCATCTCAAACTTCTAATTAATTTATAACGAACCTTTAAAAAGGACTTAAATGAGATCAGAAGGTAAAAAAGCATGTAGGACCTATGTAACAAGGATGTCTGATATGGCAACTTTGGAAAACCCAAAACAGAAACATATTCATGCAGTTCTTTCATTTATTATGCAATAAGCGGCTAACATAATTAAGTGTACAATTTTTAGAGAATGTACTAACAGTAGAAATGGGCGGCCCAGTGCATGAGGCTCCCGCTAACGCGGGGTCTGGGGAGGGCAAGATGTACGCAGCCTTACCCCCATTTCTGGAGAGGCTGTTTCCGTGACTTGAACCCCCACCACCAGGGACGCTAACGGTAAGCCTTACCGTTGGGCCAAGCCGCCCTTTCACTAACAGTAGAAATAAAAAAATAAAAAATAAACTATGTACAAGTAGAAGTGCCGACATGTGTATAACATGAAAATACAATAAATTGTCTGACAAGGCTAAATTGCAGAAAATGGAGTGTTTCTGCTAAATAGTCAAGTACACAGAATCCACCTTTTTATCCTGCAAGTCCTTCTCAAGATCTATCAACCTTATTTTCACTCGATTCGTGAGGTTAAAAGCAACTTCACGGCTGAAGGGGGTACTTGGAAGAGACCCTAAATTATGCTTTGCAAAAATCCTTTGAATGGTTGAATCTTGTTCATGCCTCAATGACATATGAGCCTGAAAAAAAAAAAGTGTTCAGTAATAGCATGTTGTGTGTCAATTAAGCATATTGAAAGAACAATAACAATTGCATGGATTGAAATTTACCTCAGCTTCATGTTGAAGCTTACCGATCTCCTGGTTTGATTTGTTAATCGTCTCCACAAGAAAAGAACTCCTTTCTTCGGTGTCAACCATCTCCCTTTCTAACTTGCTGATTTTAGATTCTAAAAGCGCAATCCTTTCTTCAAACTTGGTTTGCCATTCCTTTAACTCCTCATCGGTGTCTGAACAAGAAAGGGACAAGGTTAATGATCAAAATATGTTGAAAAGAATAACCAAATGAAGCTCGCGGATGGCCACATAATGCCCCTACGAATGCAACTACATAGAAACAATCATACGCGCCTGACAGACAATCACGAGCTAAACATCAGAGACAACGAAACAAGATAACTGGGATAAAATTCTTGCTATTTTTATGCCATGACCGACCTTCATTTTCCTCCTCAAGAGCAGCATATTGTGTCTGCTGAAGCTTAAATACCATGCTTCTTTCAGCAGTTTTATTTGATATCTGTTCTTGAAGTTTCTTCAAATCTTCTAATGTTGTTACTGCATGGTGGATCTTAGTCTCTACACTTTGTACGTTCCTTTCCAGCTCCTGTATTTGAGCTTTTAGGGACTCTGAGTTTTCTTCATTTTGAGTAATGTTTTCTCGAAGCTGCAAGAACACAACCTCAGAACACTGAAAATGTATTCTTTAAGTAAAGGTACCTCAGATATTAAATTACAGCATACTCTCTGCAACTCTATATAACACAGTAAGTGTGAAAAGGTTAGCAGCTATGTAAAACAAGCACAGATATTTGTAGCTACCAAAGGGACTGCTGCCTCACTAATTGCATTTAGTTGCAGAATGCACCCTACAACAATGTGCAGAGAATGAAGTGAAGAACCATGTGAATGGACAGAAAAAGAAGTTGCAGCATGAAGCATAAAACACTTGGTGTATAGAGATATTCTGTCAGAAACCTTTCATGGATATAGACTGTAGCACTAACCGCTAATCTTAGAAGAGACAGCCCCGATGATGTAGTGGCATTAACATGGCTTGAGAAGTTTCAACCTTTAGGGAAGCCCAAGATCAAGAACAAAGGATGCAAGAAGAAAACATAGTGTTGTCCACAAGATTTTCCCTTTATTTTTCTGTTTTATGAATTATTTTTTTATTTTATGAAGGTTTTAGTAATGGGATTGATGTAATAAAGCCAATATAAGCCATGAGGAGGGGTTAAAATTAATTTAGAATAGTGTATGATTTTTTTTTTTTTTTTTAGAATTTTTCTAGGTTTTTTTGGGTTGAACGTGCAAGGAAGGGGTATTTTGGTCTAATTTTGAGTTTTTTTTTATTATATATAGGTCATTAAGACCTCATTTAAGATGAGATTATTGAATAAAAGAAGATTTTGAAGTTGCGCAACTCGTGGAGTACCCCTCTCTCTCTCTCTTACAACACTCATGGTTAATAGGTAAAAAATCTCTCTTCTTTCTTTTTTTAGTAATGGGATTAATGTAATAAAGCCATATGAGCTATGAGAAGGGGTTAAAATTAATTTAGAATAGTTTATGACTGTTTTAGGATTTTTTTTAGAATTTCTCTAGGTTTTTTGGGTTGACCGTGCAAGGGAGGGGTATTTTGATCCAATGTGATCTAATTTCGAGTTTTTTTATTATAAATAAGTCATTAAGACCTCATTTATGATGATATTATTGAATAGAAGAAGATTTTGAAATTGTGCAACTTGTGAAGTACCTCTCTCTTACATCACTCACGGTTAATAGGTAAAAAATCTCTCTCTTCTCTCTTTCTTATTTCTTCTTTCTTTCTTCTCCTCCTCCTTCCCAATTGTGCAGCCCCTTCTAACATTTTATTTTCTTCTAACAATCCTTCTTCTCCTTCATATTACTTCCCCATCACTTCTTACATAATTTTTCTTATCCAATTAATTTTTTCTTCCTTTCTTCCCCACTTTCTTGAATTTTCTAGGTGCAAAATTTTTAAAACAATCACCAAAATTCAGATTTCCCTTAAACCACCAATTCAAACCTAAAACCGTTTTAAACCTGGTATCCCTATACCTAAACCAATCATCCCATACCAAGAACCCTAATTCTTAATCCTAGATTTATCACTTTCTTGAAAATCCATCGTTCTTGATTTTTGACAGATTTTGGGGGTTTTCTAGATTTCTTGATTTTTCTTCTAAATTTTTTCATCCACTTGATTCCAAACATTAGTTTGATCATTCTTGGATCATCTCTTTTAAAGATTATTTATTCCTTATACATTTCTTGAGTTTATTACTATTTTTTCAGCTTTAAAATTCAAGAATCATTCTTTATTGATCTTTCTTGTACTTTTAGGCTTTTGGTTTAATTTTACTTGTTGTAGGAACTCATTCCTTTGAATCCTACATCACCCGGGAAAGAGAGAGAGAGAGAGAGAGGTGGCTAGAAAATAAGCATAGGACAAAGATGAAATGGCACCTGAATAGTTCAACCACACAACTGTAATTGTAAACCACATAATGTCTCAGTAAAAAAATGACTTGAGTTCTCCGGAGTTTCAAGATATTCCGTCTCCTTACATTGAGGTTTCAAGAAAAATAAAACAAATATAGAAGGCTTTTAGATTGGATATTGAGGGCAAGCCAAAATAATATTGACTGAACAATTTCAAAGCACTACATTACTTCCATGGTTACTGCCTGCACAGAATGCCAGAGACGAGCAATAGACAAAACAAAAAGTAAAATGTTACTGAAGAATGAAAATGTTGCCACCACGCATTCCACAGGTTGCGAAATTCAAGCAACACAAGTAGAGGGAAAGTATAACCAGATTCCCTTCAAGTAATCATAATATTACAAACAGCAACCTCCTTTACAGATTTCAACAGAAATATGACAATGAAACAACACCATTTACCAGCTTGAATCCTCAGTAAGAATTTCTCCTTGTTGAGAAACTAGCATATTTATTCTTCAGTTTCGCCTTGGGGTCTCGCACTAGGTCTCCTGGCTGCAGCATAGCTCCCAGAAACTTGTACAGACTATCAAGACACAGATGAAAATAGTACCGAGCCTTGGGGTACAAATGGGCAGAATACGAAGCAGATATTGGCAGTTCGTATTCAGTCCGCTTAATTTTATACATGTTCATATTCGATTAAATATTTGGCGGATATTTTAAAAGAATGATTATATTCGTATCTGTTAAATTAGCAAAGTTTTGGATATGAATACGGATATATTCGGTTACAAAGATTTCTTGATAAAACAACAATGACCTCTGTCCGATTGAACTGCCAGTTGGAAACCTCCCCTCAAATTCAAGACCCAAATGACCAAACCAAACACAAAAATGCAACTATAGGTTTCAAAATTCAAACATAAAATAATAGTATTATTATTAATAACAATAATAATACTGTAAAAATAAATGATATAGGAAGGTTCAACGATTCCAAAATTCTTATAGCAAAAAATGCCCTAAAAAAACCCAATTGTTTCCAATGATTCTTACAGCAAAAATCCCCCCAACCCAAAAAAAAAAAAAAAACCATCATTTCTAGTTTCCATTAATTCCTTAGCAAAATTGCCACACACACAACAAAAAACGTGTTTCCAAGTTTCCATCGATTTTTACAGGCTCATAGTCCCCCCCAAAAAACAAAACAAAAAGGAAAAACATTGAACATACCTATTTAAGATCGTTGTTGAAAGCTTGGAGAATGGAGACAAATGGCAAATAAGGACTGAAACAGCAACCTTGGGTGTGCAAACGAAGTAGGGGCTGCAAAAGGATTCTCAAAATGAGCTATGAACCGTTGGAAGGCCTCATGCTACTGGAACAGAATGGAGGCTGTTAATAGCAGAAACATGAGACGATTTGTATATATCAAGAATAAACCATTTGAGCTATCAAAGGAAGAGAGTAAGGGATGCATGAAGCTGGTGACTACAGAACAAGGGAAGGATAGACTGAAAACCATCTCTTCCACGACCGACCATTCAAGATGACTATGTGAGTTCCTACAAAAAGCATTATAAGTGGAAAGGGATGTAAACTTTCGTGAGACGCTTCAGATGGGGAAGTCCACTATTTTCCTCAACAGCGCCTCAAATGAGTGGGGATGGTTAATTCATATTGGGATATGGACTCAGGATAAGAGAGATCCATCTTAATCCCAAGGGATGATAATTGATCCACAGCATTCGTATGTGCTTGTCTAGGGCGAGATAGTGCCATGGAGGGCCATTGGAGAAGTAGTATCCAAATGGGTTAGAGGACCCCAAGGGATGCCATTCGAGATATATATTATGTTTGCAGAGACAGAATAGGAAACACAACACGTAATTAAATGAGGGCCTGTTATGTGTGGGAAAGGAGTACAGGTGTTCCAACAATGATCACTGAAGTTGTATAGGATTCAACCAAGAGCAGTACAGGGGAATTGATGAGTTAGGGTATGGGGATTATTGCAGTCCTTTTGGTCTCAGGCTGTGTTTTAGCTAATAGGTCATAAGTGTAGGGGCTTAGTTGCAGTCAAGGTTTAAAGTATCGTGGCTTGGGGATATTGATACATCTCACGTATCACAGCTTATCACGGGGAAACGGTGGAAGAAATTAGGAGACAGTGAGAAACGGTAATCAAATGAAATAATTTTTTTATGAAACTTCAGGATTTAATAGAATAAACACTAATACAAACTTAGAAATCATTACATATAGAAAACAACCATCTATGATGGTTGGGAGAACCGTCACCCTCATGACATACATTATAGCCTATGAAATCCATGAAAACACTATTTAAACCTTGAAATTTTTTAATGAAATTTTAGGAAATGTTACAATAAGCATCATTAAATACTTATAAACCATTACACACTTGGGTATCAATAGTTGGGAATCGGTACCCTCTATGTTTCTCACTAGCTAGATGTTGTTTTGGTCGGGTTATCCCACCACCATGCATCTCTTTCCCATAATAATTGCATTTTTTTTTTGTCTATCCCCATCAATCATAGCGCAATGCTACCACCCAATATCCTCCTCCAGGTTGCACGACCGGCAAGGCATATTTGCAATCATGCGAATAGAAAAGAAATTATATAGATATAAATACAATATAACATATGCAACTAAATAGAACATAGAGAAACATACAAAATATGTTTCAAAATGTTCTACATGTTTGAAGTAATTTTCTGTTTTAAAAAATATATATTAAATTTTTAATAAGAAAAATTAATAAAAAAATACATAAAACATAGTAGAATTAAGAGAAACATACACGGTATATTTTAATATGTTCTAATATGCTTCCTGTATTTTTTTTTAAATTGACATTTTTCAATATTTATTTATTTCTTTCTTTCTTTCTTAAATAAACACAAACAATTTTTTATTTTAAAAAAATCTACCAAATTGACATATTATGTGCATCATGGGCTATAGTATGTCATATAAAAAATTAAACCAAACAATGCTCATTTGGTATGATTTTTTAATTTTAAATTTTAAATTTTTGAAAAATAATAATAATAATTTTAATTTCCAGATATTATTTTTAACTCCATGAATGTATAGATCTATCACATATGTATGACATATAAAAAAATTAGAAAGATTGGAGCAAAAATAAAGAACTTACCGAAGTTTTTGAGGAAATTTGGGGTTTTAACTTCGATCCTTCGATCTGGCCCAAAAGAAGAATTTAGATCGAAATGGACTCAAGTGGAGTCCTACATTTAGCTTAAAGAAGCTAGATCTATGAAGTTTCACCAAAAAAAAAAAAAAAAGATTTCTAATGGTTTTTGCAACTTGCAATAAGGTCGGGAGATGGGAGGCGTGACGTGTCTCTCCTCTCAATCCTTTTTAAGCCAAAATGCATTAAAAATTCCCATGTATCGTACTTATAAGTAGGAATTACCTGAGGGATTTCAATTACATGGGGGTTTGGTCCCCCCACCCCGCGATACCAGTACATATCGCACGATAGTTTAATCCATGGTTGTAGTTATGATCGAACGAAAACTTTGCAAATCCAATCCATGATGTGTTTGAAGGTGAGAGGAAGTGATTCGCTAGAAATTCTGAGAATTGATCGCATCCTTGTTGAAGGAGTTGAACACCTCTTGGTGATTGAGGTGGAAGATGCAATGTAGGGGATGTTTGGTGGCGGCTGTGACAGGAGTGGGTTGGAACGAAGATGAAGATGAGGTGGCATAGGTAAGGGCTGAAAGGTCTTTCATGCAGAGTCGTGCGCCTATACAAAGTCTAAACTCGACCTGCTCTGTACTGGATCCAACGGCTGATATAAGAAAGGATCCAATGGTAAGGAGGAAGAGAGAAAATGGTGGAAAAGAGCGCTTCTTTCAAAATTCAATATTTGAAGTGGAAGCTAGTTTGAATCAACTTGGACCACCAATTATGGGCCCTCCCCAACATTTGGGCCCAAGAGCGTGTCTCACTGGTCATGGGCCTAAGGGACAATTAAAATGGGCACCCAAGAAAATCAGCAGTCCAATATGATGAGAGGGCTTAACCCTAGAGGGATATGCAATCAAATATTAGAAGATGAAAGAAGGAAGGGGAACGACGAAGTGGAAGCGAGACAATCACTAGTATCTAGAGAGGGTAATCCGGCAAAAATTGCAATGAGCTTCAATGTCTTTCCTACATCTAATAAAGGCAATCGTGGAGAAGTTGATAAGTTTTTCCAAGCTGCCTAGGATAGGAGTATCGAAGGAAAAGGATGTGAGAGGGCATGCAACTTTGGCTGCGATAGAGTGATAGAAGATGGGGTGTTGACGTCGCAGATGGAACAATCCCCTGGCAATAATGGTGGGAGGGGGATGCAATTATCTCCTACAACAAGCCAGGTTGGATCGTCGAAAGAGTGCTTCTACCAATCTAGGGAAGATTTTGAGGACCAAACTCCCCCAAAATGTATTGGAAATTTGGAATCAGGTATGGGGACAATGATATAGGCAATGGACAACTTGGGGATAATTTGACACCAAACAGTGCATTGGAGGCCCAACTTAATGCATACCTATCGCAAGAGAGGAGGCACAAGGGTAAAAGAAGACAATTGGTGAATGGGTAAATGTGGAATCTGGATATGAGAAATACGTGACTAAAACTGAAGAGGCGAGATCTGAGGTTGGTGGTGATGAGCTCCAAAACTTATACGAGGATGGATGCATGAGACTAGTTGAATACGACACATCCCATAGTCTGTCGCTTGAGGAGCATGCTAGCTAGGAGAAAACAAGTAGGGCCAACATCGACAATGCTAGCGGAACACTACCTGGTAGGTTTTTCCCTCATGTCTTCCAGCTATGACCCTTAGTAATACTCCCAACCCTGTGTTCTCTCAGCTTAGGCAAAATTCTAATCCTTTTGATCAAGTGTATAATAGTCAAAATCAATTTTCTTATGTTCTTGCTACTCCGTCTAATTCCCTAACTATACCTATCAATCACAACTTTGCAAATATAAGCCATGAGACTATGGAATTGGGGGTGAACGATGCATCGGTGGTGCTCAGGGATTAGGTGGCAGCAATGGTTATTGCAGGCAGTGAGGAAGAGATGGGCAGGGTGGATGCATTTATATCCAGAATGAGCTTTACGGTGTGTGACAAAGGAGGGAATCAGGTGATGCTGTCAAAATATGTAAAGCTAGCTGGAAATAGACAAAGGAGAAATGTAAAGATTAGTCAGATAGGCAAAAAGGAGTTGAAGAACTTGGTGTGGGAAATGAAGAATGGTGGTGTGCACGAGGGAAAGGAAGGTGTTAAGCGACCAAGGTGGGGGATGTCGTCAAAGGTTAATAAATGAAGATTTTATCATGGAATGTTAAGAGGGTTGGGAGGTATAAATAAAAGAAAGATGGTAAAGGAATGTATCACTAGATATAACCAAGAGGTGGTAATTTTACAGGAAACCAAAAAAGGAAGTGATACAGGACCGATTAATTATATGTGTGATGAGGAAGGAACGGTCGGAATGGTGTGCCCATCCAACGATTGGTACATCAAGAGGCATTGTAATGGCATGGAAGTTGTCTTTGATTTAGAAAGAAGAGTAACTTGTTGGAAACTTTTATGTATCAATTGCTATAAGAATAGTGTATAGGGGGTCACATGGATGCTATTAGGTGTGTATAGGCCTACGAATACCTCTTTAAGATCGGAATTTTGGGAAAAACTTGTGGTTAGTAGAGGGAAATGGGATGGCCCATGGGTCATAGGGAATGACTTTAATGTGATAAGGTTCGTTCATGATAAAAACAATCGTGGCCGGATCACGAGAAGTATGAGGGAGTATAATGAGTTAATTCAAGAGTGGGGGTTGAGGGACAACCCACTATCCAATGCAAAGTATACTTGGACCAACAGACAAGAAAATCCAATACTAAGCAAATTGGAAAGATTTTTGGTGTCAACAGGTTGGAAGGATTGGCACCCTCATTTCTACCAAGAAGCCCTACCAAAGGTGGTTTTTTACCATTGGCTGATTATGCTAAGCACCACAAAGATGAGTTATGGACCTAAGCCTTTTCACTTTAAGAACATGTGGACAACTCACCCCTCTTTTTTTAATTCGGTGACATCATGGTGGCAAGAGAAGGAGGGTGGGAAGAGGGATTGGGAGGGTTTTAAATTCATGAAGAAATTGCAGCATATAAAGAAAAGGTTAGAAGTGTGGAATAGATCAATTTTTGGCAATGTGAAGAAAAAAAAGACTGAATTTGGAATGAGATATCCCTCCTTGACCGGAGATATGAAGAAAATGGTGGGATTCAATGGATATGACAAATAAAAAGAGTTCTTTAGTGATGGAAATGGACATCATAAAATGCAAAGAAATATATTGGCATCAACAATCCAAATTTAAATGGTTAAATGAGGGAAATTGGAGCAAAGTGGGGCCCACACATGGCCTTGGTGAGGTCCACGCATGAAACCACACAAGGAGGGGCATGGAAGAGTACTTGAAGATTGATTATGAAGACTTTTAATTTAGTTTTGAGTTTGTTTTAGAGTTTTTATTAGATGTCCCCTGTTATTTCATATTTTAATAAGTATTATTTTTTTTGATAAATATTTTAATAAGTATTAGAGTTTGGATACATTGGGTATTTTAGTTTTTTATATTAGGCATAGTTGTAAGAAGCCCCAAATCAGGGTTTTATGCGAAAGAAATCCTATCACATGATTGGAAGGGGTAGGGAATTGATGTGGCTAACGGCTAGGCAGGTTTAGAGGGTTTTTTGGCTATAAAAATAGCCCAGGACATGTTTTTTTTTTTTTTTTTAATGAATTTTAATAAAAAAAATCTGTTGGTTTTATCCTCTGAACAAGTAGGATACTCCTCTCTTCCTTCAAGCCTCTAGATACAAGTTGAAGGCCATAGATGGTGGATGTCCAAAGTAATGTGAGTTGGTGATTTCTCATTGGTATCTCTTATCTCCTTCTCCATATTCTTTCTTCTTTTATTTTCTTATAATCCTCCATTAAAGCTTGCTGCCCCAGAATTTCCAGCAACCTTATTCCATCTCCATATTCCTCTATCTTCATCCAAAACACTCCATAACTCATCTATAAGCAGACAGCCATCTCTTCCATCATCCCTTTGTGTTTCCTGTGATATGACACCACAAATTCCCCACAGTCCATTAACCAGTCGGATATCCCTTTAAACCCATATCCATCTTTCCAAAACCCTTTCACAACTACTTTCTCTTGCTGTCAAATTTTTCCAGCAACCCTTTTCTTCGTATTTCTTAAGATTAACACAAAGATACCTAGTATACACCCTGTGGTTGCTTCAATAATAACTTTCTTAGTGTTCTAGATATCAAGAACCCAAAACCCATCAATTAATAGGCCTGCAGCCAGGTTATTTAATGGGTTTTTTTCTTATGCTTATTAAAGAACAACTAAGCTATTGCAGCCAGCTGACCCTGAATCTAATCCTTTAGTCCCTACAACATCCTTGGCATTAATCTTTGCTTGATCTTGGAGAAATTACCAAACTCCTCCTTATTTCTACTGTTGTGTGGACATATTTACATGCCCAGTGTTTGAGAATTTATCAAAGTGTAGTATTGGATTGCCATCTGTATGTGCTGGGTACTGAGTGGTGAAACCTACTGTAATCAAGCTTATCATGTTGTTGATGGTTACTACTAATTGAGTCTGAGAGTGTGAAGCCTAAGGATTTTATTCTTGAGGTTAATGGTTTTGCTGCACTCTATTTGTTTGAAGTAATGTCTGAGGGAATGTTTCTATATGAAATGATATATAGTGTGCTGCCTCAACTTTTGGTTATCCTTCGGGTTTGTACTACATCAAATTTGGTATTAGAGCTTGTGTGCTGCATTAGGGATGGTAGCACAAAATTCTTTCATAAAGTGGCTAATGGGAGAAAAAAGAAAAATCTTATACCGAAACTACTGATTAATGGAAATGAAGTGGACACTTCTAAGGAGATTTCGAATGAAGCAATTCGGTATTTCACTAAGTTATACACAAAAGAGAGGGTGGATAGACCCTACATTCCAAATCTTTTTGAGAAAAGGCTCCCTATTGAATTGAAGGAGGATTGGAGCTGCCTTTTTCAGTGGAGAAGGTGAAAGAGGCTGTCTTCAGTATGCAAAAAGATAAGGCGCCAGGACCAAATGGCTTTTCGAAGCATTTCTATCATGTGATGTGGGATATCATCAAAAAGGACTTAATGAGAGTCTTTGCTGAATTTTATAATAGGAGAGAGCTGAGTCAAGGAATGAGATCAACCTTTATTGTCCTTGTCCCAAAAAAAGAGGGGGAAAGAGAGCTATCTGAGTATCAGCCAATCAGCCTAGTTTGTAACCTGTACGAAATAATATCTAAGGTGCTATCATTAAGACTCAGAAAAGTCATGGAGAAGGTAGTGTCCACTACTCAGAGTGCCTTTATTAGAGGAAGACAAATCATAGATGGAATTTTGATCGCGAATGAATGTGTGGATGATAGAAGAAATCTAAGGAGCACAATATTATAAGCAAGTTTGATTTTAAAAAAGCTTATGATAAGGTGGACTGGGAGTTCCCTTTCTGGACACTATCTATAAAAGGGTTTGGTGATACGTAGGTGAAATGGATGAAAGGATGTGTGTAATGGCCTTTTTTTCTCAATTCTCTTAAATGGTACATCAAAAGGTTATTTTCCCTCATCCCATCGTTTGAGACAATGAGATCCTTTATCTCCATTTCTATTCTCCTTTGTAGCTGATGGTTTGAGCGTAATTTTATTAAGAGCGAAAAAAACTAAACTGATTGAGGGATTTAAAGTGGGAGAAGGGACTCAATCAATGTCACACTTACAATTTGCAAATGATACGATTCTATTTTTGGAGGCTAATGAAAGAAACATTAGAAGTATGGAGATTTGCTTAAAAGTCTTTGAACTCATCTCGGGTCTCAAAAGTAAATATGTCAAAATCTTCTAAGGTTGGGATCAATTTGGAGGAGCGAAGTTTGAGGGAGTTGGCGGAGGTGATTGGTTGTAAAGTGGGTGTACCTTTGGGTGGACAGACAGACTCCGTCTATCTCGTTTTGGGACCCGATGGTGGAGAAGGTATCAAAGAAGCTTGCATGTTGGAAAAAGAACTATATTTCCTTGGGGGGAGGAGGGAAGAATTACCTTAACTAAAGCGTCTTTGAGTAACATTCCAATTTACTGTATATCACTATTCAAGATGCCAAGCAAAGTGGCAATAGTAGTTGAGAAATGTAGGGATTTTTTATAGGATGGACATAGAGAAAGGAAGGATCATTTTATGAAATGAGAAGAGTGTTGAGTATATTGTCAATTCCATGTCTAAAAAGGGTGTAAGTAGTTGAGTTTGTAGTAGGACTCATGGTTTGTAATGTTATGTTATATTGAGTCTATAAGTCCTAGTCCAAGTCTAAGTCAAAGTCAAAGAGCAACATTGAGGACTGGAGATGGACCTACTAAAGACGAGACAAGAGATTAACAAGATTATCAAGAGATGTCTCAACTCTCAAGAGCAAGGACACAAGCTTCAACAAGTCTCCTTCAAAACCACACAGGAATATGAAGATAAAAATTAAAGGTAAAGTGTGGTGTGAGTATAGTTAACCAAACCTAGCCTAGGTGTGTTTTGAAGACCACCCATGGACCAAAAGAAGTAAAGTCATTCAAAAATTGGTCTAGAGGGTTTCCAAAGTTATTTAAGCAAGTTCCAAAGGTGTTGGAATGATCCGGACACTTCCGGGATCAAGCCCAAATTGTTTAAACACTTTACAAGGCATTCTAGACTTCTAGGATAGATCCTGAGAATTCTAGGATCAATCCCAAAGATCCAAGATCCATCCCAAAAAAATCAAGATCGATCCTAAACAAAAAACTTTTTGTTTTTGCTTAGGCTAGCACACCAAACTCCGCCAATGTTTGTATCTTCAGACATTGCCGGTCCCAAGCCCAGATAAAGTAGGAGGGTGGCGTCAGGTTGAGAGTCAGCCTTAATAAACTACTCAAACCATTAAACATGAATCCTAAAAATATGTTATATCGATCTAATACTAGGACGTACCCTTTAAGCGACACGCCTCATTCCTTGGATGTGGCGAAAAATTGGCGAGGGGCACCTCATCCCCTGAATGTGGTGAAAAATTAGCAAGGGGCATTACATTGGTGCCCGGATGCAATGAAAAATATGCAAGGGTTCTCACACGATGGGCGAGTGTGGGTAAAGAAGTTAGTCCAAGAGAGTAAGATTCGTTTAGCAACTTGGAACATAGGAACCTTAACAGGTAA
>JAOXJP010000006.1:12774910-12787987 GCA_025762735.1 Platanus orientalis | reverse complement strand
ATTTTTTTTTATTAAAAAATATTTTTTTTTTTTTTTTTTTTTTTTTTTTGAAAAAAGTGAGGTACTTCTTTGAGAAAAAGATAGAAATACAACATGAGAATTGCTAAAAAAGACAAGAAAGAAAGACAGACAAAACTAGAAGCCTGCTAGTGCTACATAATGTAGGTGTCCCAATCATAAATCCAAGATCTGAAAAGAGGGCCATCCGTTTTTTGGGCAATGAAAAACCAACTATAAATTGTAGATAGAGTGCCATCAAGGGTATTGCGGGGCTCCCTCGAGACATCATATACACGCCTGCCTACATAAATCCTTCCCGACTCTAAGTCTTTGATTTGGCCAACAGGAAAGGAGATTCTTGATAGACCCCAGCTGGACCCAAGAGACCCCTAAACGGCATAAGAAATGAGTCCAAAATGGCACGACCCAAGGACAATGAAGGAAAAGATGATCTGTTGATTCCGCTGCCAACCTACATAAACAACACCAATTGGGGATAAACATACCTCTCCTAATTAGATTATCAATCGTCGGGGCCCTATTCCACTACAATTCCCACAAAAGAAATGAAGCTTTGAGTTGAATTTGCAAATTCCAAACGCATTCACTCAGAAAAGAGATACGAGATGAGGGCGTCAGCACATCATACATAGACTTAACTAAGAACCCCTTTCTTCATCCAAGAGCATATCATTTCATCGTTCAAGTCCAAGTCCCCTAGACAATAACGCTTTAGAAGATCCAATAACCGCCCCATTTCCTCGATCTCCCAATCACCAAGACTTCTTCTTGGTTGAATATTCCACGAACATAAGCTTCTAGTTCTAATCATATGCTCTTTAACCGTCCCCCATTTGCACTCTGCTAAGCCATAGCAAACTGGGAAAAAACTTGCAAGAGACCCCCTATCACACCACGGATCATGTCAGAAACTCACACGCTCGCCATTGTTGATCTTGAACTTGACAATCCAGAAGAAAAAGTTTTCTATTTTGCTAATGCCCTTCCAAACACCGCATCCCGTAGCCCACTCCAGTGATCTACAAGTCCACCCATTGTAGTCTTCACTGTACTTGGCTGCCACTAACCTCCGTCATAGCGCATTCATCTCAACACCAAACCCCTACAACCACTTATTGAGAAGGGCTCTATCGGTAATCAACAAAGATCTTATGCCCAAGCCTCCTTGCGACTACGAGTTGCACACGGCCTTTCATCCTACCCAATGGATCCTTCTTTGGTCTTGAGAAGAGTCTCACAAGAAATCCCTCTGAATCCTCTCAATCTGGTTGATAACTAATTTTGGAGGCTAAAAGAGCGATTAAAAATAAATGGGAACACTTGCCAAGACATTTTTTAGTAAGACCAATTTGTCTCCCTTGGAAAGATACTTCCCCTTCCAAGTAGAAAGCTTTCTACCCATTTTCTCAAGGACCAAATTTCAAATATTCGAAGAGAAAGATTTAGCACCAAGGGGAAGACCAAGATAAGTAATCGGCAAGGGAACCAGGTCACAATCGAGCATAGTTGCAAGCCTACCCACATTGAGAACATCTCTAACCAGGCTTAGAGTCGATTTACACCAATTCCCTTTCAGACCCATAGCAGTCTCCATAATCAAGAAAATACATCTCAAATTTCTCACACCTTCCAACTCCGCTTTCACCATGGAAAGAGAGTCATCAGCGAACTGAATGAATGGAATTGACAGCCCTGCACTGTTGAAGGAGAAACCTTTCACAAGGCCCACTGACTCCGCCTTGGCCATCATTCTTCACAAAAGATCTGCTACCATAATGAATAAGTAGGGAGAGAACGGATCACCTTGTCTAAGACCCCGACCGCCTTTTAAAAAAACTTTGGGGAAACCATTCACCATAACAAAAAACGAAAGACTAAAAATACAAATCTTCATCTAATTCCTCCATTTACACCCAAAACCCATCTGGTCTAGCACCCAATCAACATATCCCTAGTTGACATGATCGTAAGCCTTCTCCATGTCCATCTTACAAACTACCCCTTCTCACCCGGCCTTAGCCATTGCATCAATATACTCATTTTCTAATAAGGAGCAATCAGTCATCTATCTTCTTGATAAAAAAGCATGTTGCGACTCTGAAATAACATTTGCTAAGGAAGCTTTAAATAAGATGGCAAGAGTCTTGGCCAACAGTTTATGCATGCACCCCGCCAGGCTAATAGGCCTATAGTCTTTCAACTTAGCTGCCCTTTCTTCTTAGAGATAAGAATTATAAAAGTTGCACTCAAGCTTTTGCACCACTAATCCTTGTAATGAAAATCTACAAACACTGCCATCACATCTTTTCCCACCACCTCCCAATAGACTTTCAAAATTTTGGTTGAAAACCCATCTAGGCCCGACACCTTGTCCTCCTCTATACTGTTGAGAGTAAACCTAACTTCCTCCCAGAGAAAGGTCTCTCCATCCACTGCTTCTAATCCTCACTTGTACGATCAAAATATACCCCCATTAAGGTTGGCATGTTAGGAAGCAGGTTAATGTACAAGTCTAAATAATATTGCCCAACTATGTCCTGGTGCTCTTGGTCATAAATCCATTCACCTTCCACCTTCAATTTGTTCATTGAATTGATAGAATTTCTCCAACTTGCAATCTTGCAGAAGAATTTTGTATTCCAGTCCCCTTCCTTAAGCCAAGACACCCTTGATTTCTACCTCCAAGATATTTCCTCCATTCTCAGAATCCTAAGATATTCCTATTCAACTACTAACATAGCCATCTTCTCCTCCTCCTCCAACCCACCCAACATCTCCTTTTTCTTCAAAGTTTGAATCTTACCCAAAGAAGAAACTTTCCTGTTTTCGATTCCCCCAAATACCTCTTTCTTCCAGTTCACAACCCGCTCCTTTAGCAACTTCAATATCTAGGCAAAAATGAAACTTTCCTGTTTTATGATAAAATCTTGCACAAAAACTTTCAAAATTAGGGGATTTTGTGACAGTTGTGAATCCAACCATTTAGGGTTTTCAAACCTCTATAAATAGGGATCAAACCCTCACATTAACCAAGTCTTGAACATTGAATATGCTTCATTATTGTGATTTCTCTTCAACAAACGGTTAGGGTTTGTGTTTGTGCGAAAAATGAAAGGGTTCTCTCTTATTTGCTAATTGGGTGAGTTTACTCACGATCTCTTGAGCTTTATTGGCATACAAATCGAAAGAGGGTCGTGCACTAGAGTTTCAAACCCTTCAAAAGCTCCATGAAATAGAGCCATAACACGAGGTAAATCTACATTTAGCTTCATATCTCTGATAATATTGAGCTAAGTTGTTAAATCTTGTTGTTTGGAGTATTGCTTGATTGTGGTAATCATAGGAATATTAGCCTAACTTGAGGCAACCACTTTTATATTAAAGTTCTTTTTCTTACATTGATACTGGAGGAATAATCTTTGAGACCATCACTCAAAATCTGATAGCAGAGATTAATTAAGTGTGTGACCATAAGCATATCAGCCTAATTAGAGCCATTTACTTATAGCCTATTTGGTAGCCACCTGTAATGTAATCATTCTCATTTGAGTTTCTAAAGGCATTTGTGGCCCTGAGGTGATGGTTTGTAATGAACTCATTAAAATTTACAATGATTTGTTAACTATAATTAGAAATGAAGTCATCTTAGGTTTTTCTATAAAATAAAATGACTTGTGCTATCAGGCACAAATCGGTGCAAATATGAATGAGTTCATTACAAACTATCCCATTGTGACTATAAAAGCATTGGAAAACTCAAATGAAATGATTACATTACGACTGCCAAACGCAGCTTTATATGTTGATATTCCTCACTAGAATAAAGCTTAGAGGATACATATTGAGCTCATTATAGTAAAACCAACCTATTAAGAGGCATTTACATGGGAATTGTCATTCCTATATTTTAATTATCATTTATTTGATTGTATTGTCCTCGAAGCCACCAAAGATAAGAATATCTTCACTGGAGCCACCGAATGTGTATTGATAGTGACCGGAGTTCACTTATTGTGAGATGTACTGTTTGGTTTATTAATTTGCATGTAATAGTGTAAAAACTATTAATAAAATTAAGTAAGCTCGGAGGAGAGCTTTTGGATAGTGGATGTAGGCTTGGATTTGGCCAAACCACTATAAATATTGTCTCTTATGTGGTTGTGCTTGTTTTTAGTGTTCAATTTTTGTTATTTAATTATATTTACTTTACAATTGAATTAAACAACCAAGTTCATTGTCATCCTTGTAAACTTGCTTAAAAGTAGCAATCACACTTTAACTTATTGAGACAATTCTATTGTGGACTCTTCGAACTTGGTAGGGTGAACACTAAAAATAATTTCAAACGAAATTGACATAATCCTATTCACCCCTCCCCTCTAGGATTATTAGACCTTAAATCTAGAATTTCAATGAGGTGCCAAAATCAAAGTTAAATGGAGGTCTAGGTATTGGGAGGTTGAAAGAAAAGAACCAAGCATTGTTGGAAAAGTGGTTGTGGCGTTTCACGGTGGAGAGGCGGTCCTTAAAGCAATCCATCATATTGTTAATCGGTATGGCATAGATGCCGATGGATGAGATGTACGTCAAACACCCCCCCACTCTCATTCTCTGATGTGGACAATTATAGTGCGAATTGAATCCCAATTCTACCCTAACACACACTTCGTTGTAGGGTGCGAAAATCGCATTCATTTTTGGAAAGACCTATGGTGGGAGAACCATACTTTGGCTGCCTCATATCCTAGGTTGTTTTGTCTTTCCTCTCAAAAAGACGCTTGTGTTAGCGATATCCTCTCTTATTTATTTACCAGGTTGTCTTGGAACTTAACCTTTTCTCAAGAGCTGTTTGAGAGGGAGGTTCCCATGGTGGGAGCTTTGACGTAGGCCTTAGATGATGCGTATATTTCACCGTATGACATTGATGTATGGGTGTGGTGTCTAATTCCTCCAGAAAGTTCTTAGGAAAGTTTTTTTGTTTTATCGTTGTGGGGGAAAATCCTCCTCCCTCTCTAGCACCAATCCAGAACATTTGGAAAACATTAGCCCTTCAAAGAGTACATGCAATCTCTTGGTTAACGTGTTTCAACCAAGTAAATGCTATGGATGTATTACAAAGGAGGCGCCCTTACATGTGCCTATCTCCTAACATATGTGTGCTTTGTGGCTTAGACGGGGAATCAAGTAACCACTTATAGTAGTTTTGCAAGGAGGATTTGGACCCATTTCTTTGAAGGGCTGAATCTTAATTGGGTCATGCTAGAGATTATAAGGGGATTTCTTTCATCATGGGGAAGGGTTTGGGGGCAAGGGGAAAGAAAGGAAAGTTATTTATGGATGCAGTGGTCCAAGGAATTATGTGGGGAATTTGGAAGGAGAGAAACCAAAGAATTTTTTAAGATGTTAAATTGGAGTACAGGACTGTTATGGATGCAATTAAACGCGAGGTAGGATCGTGGATGCTGCTATCGCCGAACTTCCATGCCATATCCCTAAATGATTTCATACGTGATTGGACAGCCGCCATTTCTCCCTCCTTTTCCGTACAATAGGATACGGCTATTGAATGGATCCCACCATCAATTGGCCAACTAAAACTAAATTTCGACGGATCAACCAAGGGAAATCCAGGCTTGGCTGGTTTTGGGGGTATTATTCGGGATGAAAATGGTCAAGTAGTTCTTGTTATTTGCGGCCCCTTGGGGAAATGGGTATTTTACTAAGGTTGAACTACTAAGTTTGTTATACAAAGTAAGAGAGATCAAAAAGTTGGGAAAAAGTGGATGTCTAGTGGAAGGTAACTCAAAGGTTGTGGTTTCTTGAGCTTTGGGCTTATGTGAGGGAACTTGGGCTTGGCAGCATGTTCTTCATGAAATACAGGACATTGTGAAGGAAATGGATCTTTTTCTCAGCCACATTCAAAGGTGTCAAAATGGAGAGGTTGCTAGACTTGCACAGTGGGGGAGGGAGCAGTCTGAAGTTTTCAAAGGGAAATAGGCTACCGGAATAGGGATAACATAGAGTAGTTTCGGTGATTAGTTTCTTTCGTATATAATTTGTATTCTTTCCCCCACATTCTCTTTTGTCTTTTCGGGATAAAATTTTGTTATTCATTAAAAAAAATGGAGACGAATACGATGGAGTAGTGGAAATTGGAGAATGGAGAAGATGAATCGTTGAATGTTGTCAAAAACGCCTTCTTGCATGGAGACTTAGAAGACAAGCTTTCAGAATACTCCTACCAAAGGCAAGGTGTGTCGGCTCAAGAAAGCTCCCTATGGCTTAAAGCAGTCTCATCAAGCATGGTATGAGAGATTTCGAGGTGCTATGCTCAAGATTGGGTACAAGCAGTGTCAAGCAAATCACACCCTCTTTGTTAAGCATCAAATAGTAAAGTGACATCTTTCATCGTTTATGTAGATGATATTATAGTCACGAATGTCAGTGTGAAGTTAGTCACCTAAAGAGTTTTCTGGGAAAGGAGTTCGAGATTAAGAACCTAGGACATTTCCAAACTTTCTTTGAATTGATTTTGCTTTGTCCAAGAAAGGTATTTTCCTATCTTAGAGGAAATATGTCCTTAACCTTTTGCAGGATACAGGCATGTTGGACTATAAACTGTGTGATATGCATATTGATCCCAACCATTGATTGCAAAAGAATAAAGGTGACAGATTGATTGATGAAGAGATATATCAAAGACTAGTGGGTAAACTTATTTACCTTGCATTGACGAGACCCAATATCTCATATGTCATTGGGGTTATAAACCAGTTTATGCATGCCCCCACTACTGTTCATCTTGAGGCAACATATCGGTTTTTCAGTAACTAAAGAAGCATTCAGGCAAGGGTCTCTTGTATAGAAGACTAGGCAAT
This sequence comes from Platanus orientalis, assembly GCA_025762735.1. Lineage (NCBI taxonomy): Eukaryota > Viridiplantae > Streptophyta > Magnoliopsida > Proteales > Platanaceae > Platanus > Platanus orientalis. The sequence continues at coordinate 12,781,088 of JAOXJP010000006.1, read as the reverse complement.
CTTAGAGTTGAAACGTTCATAGATGCAAACTGGGCAGGTTCAATGGTAGACAGAAGGTCCATGTCAGCTTCCTATACATTCGTTGGAAGTACTCTAGCCACATGGCGAAGCAAAAAGCAACTAGTGGTGACCAGATCTAGTGCGGAAGCTGATTTTCAGTCCATTGCTCATGGTGTATACGAGTTCTTGTGAATACAAGGTCTATTAACAGAACTACGCTTTGTTAAGCCCTTAGCTTCTATTGTGAAAAAAAAAGCTGCCATTGGTATTGCTCATAACCAGTCCAACTTGACAGATCGGAGTACATTGAGGTTGGCAAGCGCTTAAGAGAAACTTCAAACATAACAAATATGTATTCCTTTTGTGAAGACAGAGGACCAGGTAGCCAATCTGTTCACAAAAGGTCTAAGTGGTCCTAGCTTTAAAAAGATTGCTGACAAGCTTGATCTGAGTGATATCTACATACCAGCTCGAGGAGGAATGTAAGTATACATGTATGAGCCTATGAGGTATAATATGTATGAAGTATAAGCGTACATTTTTCATATTCCAATAATGGGGTATACTAGTAAATACTCTACTTTTAGTCATGTAATCTTATAAGCCTTGAGTATAAATAAATTTGTGTGAGAGAGATCATCATACTCTCCATACATATTCCACAACAATACGTATTGTATTCTTTTCCTCCTCCTCCACACTTACTAACCCTATTCACAAACCTACACAATTCTACTTATTAAGAGTGAATTAACCAACTCTCCCAAAACCTTAAGGTGTTAGAAGATGATATACAAATTAATATACTTTAATTAACACCCCCCAGGAAGAACATCGTTCTCTCCTAGGAACACTTTGGGAACCAGGTGCGAGTCCATAATGCGTGCATACATGTGCACAACCAAAATCCGGGAGAATACTACTTCCATGGGGATTCGAACTCACAACTTGGTTTGGTTCTGATACCAAATTAAGGGTGAATTAACCAACTCTCCCAAAACCTTAAGGTGCTAGAAGATACATAATTTAATATGCTTCAACAAGTCAATTTTCTTACATTATTGGCAAGCTAGCTATGTGGGATATCTATTCTCCAGCTTGAGGGGGAATGTAGGAGAACAAGTATACATATATCTAGGGGTATTTTAGTCTTTCACATTTCAGTCCTTGTAATGTAATGGTATACTAACACCATAGGAAATACCATAGTGTATGAAGTACAAATACTAATATGATGATACATTTTCCCCAAATCCATTCTTCTTCTTTCTCCTTCGCTCTTCTCTTTTCTCCTCAAAACCCTAATCTTCTTCATCTCTATACGCACCAATACATCTCAAACTTGTCTTTCTGCTATAATGTGATGCAGACAATAATGCTAGACTATGTATGTACCCCCATAAAAGAGGGCAGCTAGATTTAAATTTACATGTTATGTGGGATTAATTCAAATCTTGTAAAGGGGTGGTTAATTTTGCAATAAGGCCATTAGTGCCAAGGGTAGATTAGTACCTTTTTTTCGAGGTTAATTTGTAACAAGGCTTTAAAAGCCAAGGGTATGTGGGTAAAATCAGGCCTGGTCATACAGCCCATAATCTTTTGTCCTTTAGTCAACAAAGGGGGCCCACAAGATGGCTGGTCAATAGCCATGATTCCCAAGGGATTTTAGTAGTTTTAAAAATTAGAAAAATCATGTTTCAGCGAGTTCTAGGATTAGCAATACTTAGGCTCCAAGTTTAGGTGTTTTATCAAGTTTCTAATTTAAGAAAATTTCTAATTTTTTTAAGATTGTAAGCCTATTTGAAGGCACCCATCCCCATGAAATAAAGGAGTGAAGAATATATTGAATTGTGTTTGAATTTGGGTGGCTTCCCAAGGTGGCCATGGGCCTTTCTCTCTCCCCTCCCAAGGATTGACGCCACTTTAGGCTCTCCTTCTATTGTTCTCTCTCTTCCTCTCCTAGGTGCAGCCGTGAGGTTCCCCATTCCTTCCCCTTGTTCTTCCTTCCATCTTCATTCTCCCTCTCTTCTCCTCTCCTCCACGAGTCTTTCTAATCCCTATTTCTACTCTTTAATTCCCATATACTGTGTTGCAAGTATTTGTATCAAAAATCAGAGGTTGAAGTGCTGAAAATCTGCAGAAATCAAGTTTCACAATCACATACTTTGAACTATATCAAGAGCCAAAACCGTAGACAACAACTGAAGCTATATTGTGCAGATTTCTACACATAGTATCAATCATTCTCTTCTTTACTTGTTTCTAGAAGCTCCATTGAGATTACCCGTTAGATTTCCTGGTTCTGTCATATCCTTATTGAAACTATTATTAAATCTGACCAGAATTTTCTGGGTTTCCCTAACCTGAAAATCACCCCCCTATTCAACCCTATTTAATCTTCTTTCTTTTTAGGGTTTTGATCCCCACGTAATTGCCTACAAAAGCCCCAACTTTCTCCACTGATCCCCTTCTTTCCTCTCTCTTAATTTTAAAAGATTCTCTCCTATTTCATGAGACTCCATTAAAGACTCTTTTAAAGGTTCTGAAATTCTAAGGTTCAACCAATCCAAACTTGTTGAAATTGAATGAAATCTGAACCATAGAGCCTACGTACACGTCAGAATATCCACTAGAAATTTCGAAATTTTCTGATGCATCAGAAGAGTATTTTGGTAATTTTCGGAATTCTGTCCAAAATTACAGAATTGCCCTTTTGGGTTCATTCCTTCTATTTTCTTGTCTTTTCTTGTTCTAAATTCTTCTAATCTCTTTTCTATCATTCTAATCCTCATTTTCCTAAATTTAGTGGCTACTTGTGTCCTAAAATTTTGATTCTTGAGCTATTTGCTTCCGCACATTAAATCTGTCTATTAATTGAGGTTCTTGGGAATATCCTGCATCATAATGATTCATTGGTGTGTATTTGTACTTATTCTAACAGTCCCTAAAGTTTCATTTAAGATTGTTTCAATAACTTCTAGTGATGTTTCCATGGAATTATGGATATATGGTTCAGATTTTATTACATTTCCTACGTGTAGGTGTTCTTTATCATTTCCTAACTCTATGTAGATCTGTTGCTTTATTAAGTAGTGTATTTCATCATTTCCAAACTTTTAAGTGTTCCAAACATGCATGACAGCATATAAATGGTTGTCTTGCTTATGTAATATTTCCTAGGCGTGCATTGTCCCTTATTCTATCATTTCCTAGAGTTTCTTCTTAGTTTTGCAACGTTTCCATAATTTTCCATGATTATTACAATGTTTCCACGGACTTCCATAAACTTCCACAAATTAACTCAACTTCATGAGGATCGAAGTTTACACCAAAATCAGTTTAGACACCTTGCCGGGGAGTCCAAATAGATGTAGCATGCATAGTGCAAAAGAAATGTGAGCCCCCCACCCCCCAAACTAATCTCTCACTATGCTATCAATGGAATACCAAAAAAGAGCAGTGGAGAACCAGTGAGCCACTCAAATTGTTGCTAGAAAGAAGAATATTATACTCTGCACTTAATTAAGTTTTAGTAGTTAAAACTTGGTCAAAATCCATGAAATAGAAAGAAGAGACAGTTCATTTTTATTTTTTTTTCGATAATTAAGAAGAGGCGGCTCATGCAATCACTGATATAACAAAATAGACCTCAACAGTATCTATCACTTCATACTTGTAGTAAAATCCTGCCTACAAACCCATAATCTGATTAGCATGAGAAACATAATATTATGAGAGGGTGTGAAGACATTATTAAACAATTGTCTAAGTAAAAACAGAAAAAACAAAAACCTCAACAAAAAAAAAAAGAACCTTATATGCAGCATCTTTCAAGGTTTGAAGATTTTCCAACTTCAGCTTATACGTCTTTATCTCCTGAGCCTGATCCTTGTGAAGCTTTTTTATGACCTCCAAGGCTTTTGTGTATCTGATTAAGACATGACAAGAAGTCACAGAAGTCACAGAACTCATTACAATTAACAACCAATAAAGCAAAATCAAGTACAGAAAAATCAATCATACCAACCACTAAATATAGCTTATGGGCATGGACAGCATAATTAAAAGCAAATGGTTGCAATACAAAGAATATTAATAGAACAGACATGCACATAAAAAAACCAATGCTACTAAAGGTGTGTAATAGGATTATGTAAGAAACTCAGTATTTCCTTGAGCCAAAAAAGACACATTTCCACAAGGAATTTCTATGAACATACAGAATACAGAAGCTCGCACCCTATCTATTTAACCCTATAAGGTAGTCTTTAAATCCCTAATCCCAACTCCTAAGTTCATTGAATGCAGTGATAAATGGCAAAAAGCTCCACTGTACAAATCAGACATTTCACCCATTTTCCAGCAGAAGAAATTATACCCACCACAACTATATATTCCATTTAAAGCAAAGGGGGTGGCACTACAGTAGATTGCTTTTGAATTTTCTCTTTTCAATTTTTTTAAATAACAGGTTTAAAAATCTCACAATTTAACACGTGTCTGAGAACTGACCAAAACCCTCCCTTCTCAACTCTTCCCCTTTTCATCCCTCTAGACTACTCCTCTTCTCTTCAATTAAAAGAAATATAAAACACAAACAAGCCCTAATCAGCGATCTTTTCCACTGTTCACCTCTCCAATATGGCAAGACTCTCTCCAAGACTCAAAGTTCATCTTCTTCACTTGCTGATTCTTTATATTGAAGAACCTAAAATCGAAACCTGCAACAAAAAATCCTCTGACAAATCGGTCAGTCCTCTTCAAAAATCATCATTGCCATCAGTCCCTCAATCAATGTGATGCAGCATCAGTGACTAGGATGGGTCGTAGGTACCCCTTATGGAGGCCCAAGCCAAAAATAAGAAGCCTTAGAGATGTTACACATGGGGAGGGGGGCATTTTCTTTAAGTGCTCTTCATGTAATAAGGCCTTTTGAGGCATTTTATTGTGCTTCTTTTAGTTTGGGGATATGTCCATGTAATAAGGTCCAATGGACCAAGGTTAGTTTAAAGATTTTGGGTTTTTTTTTTTTTTTTTTTTGTCAACATGTGGGGTCCATAGGATAGTACATCAGCCCCTCTTTCCTCTTTATTTTGAATAGTTTTTAGGATGTCTTCGGTTTAGTATAAGTTGGGGTCCAAGTATTAAGAGATTAGATAGCTTCTAAATTTAGAAACTTCTAATTGGTATAATATTGTAGCCTATTAATAGGCACTCCCACCCCTTTATTTCAGATAGAAGATTAATACAATTATTTTGAATTATTTGGGTGTCCCAAAGTGGTCGTGGACCAAGTCCTCCTTTCCCCCTTCTCTCAATCCACTTTTCTCTAACCACACAACAAGCTCTCCTTTCCCTTCATGAAAACTCACTCCACTCTTACATCTTCCATTTTCTTCCTCAATCCCCCACTAATTCTATCCACTCCTACTCTTCTTTCATCTATCATCATCCTTCTTAGTCTATACATCACCTTCCACCAACTATTCAACTCATAATAGTGGGCTGCAAATCAAAGCCGAAATTCACAACCTTGCAGAAAATCAGGTTGCTTTTATTGCTCAAATCGTGTGCAACCATTGAAGGGTATTGGGCCTGATTTCTTACATGTATCTTGCCCTGTTTAATTCCATATTTAATTCCGAAAATTCCCCTGCTGTTTTCTATTTAAATCAATGGTTCCATAATCTATTTTCTTGAGTCTTAATATTGATTTTAGATCAAACTTTTATGGGTTTTATAAACAGCCAAATCACCCCTACATAGGGTACCTTTTCTTTTGATTTTCCTAAAAGGTTTTATTCCCCTTTAAGTCCTCTACAAAAGCCCTCAACCTCCCCTCAGATTCCCCTCTTCCATCTTTAATTTGAAAAGATCCCCTGCTATACCTGTTAAACCTCCATTAAAGTACCTTGGAACTTCTAAAATTCTTAAATTTGACCTAGCTAGACTTGTCCAAATCAAGGTTCAAAATATCATTATTGCGACTCATATCCCGGCTCCGTTAGACAAAGACGTCTCGCATCTCGTAGCTTATTGTAGAGAGATGGCGTCCAAAACCGAGAGACGGTGGCCGAGTCAAATGAAGGAATTTTGATTTAAAACTTCAGGATTTGATAGAATAATCACTAATTCACACTTAGGAATTATTAAATATAGGAAACAACCATCTATGATG
>JAOXJP010000006.1:12738291-12774810 GCA_025762735.1 Platanus orientalis | reverse complement strand
GATATGGGTTCAACGCTGACCTACACTATAAACCAATCGTGCTTGTAAACTCACTCATTTTTTTCTTAAGTTGTTCTAACACTAGTTATTGTTTTATTGTACATATCCTTAAAACTCTTTCTCTCTCTCTCTTTCTCTCTCTCTCTCTCTCTCTCTTGTGTGTGTGTGTGTATAGATACACAAGACCTTATTATTTGTTAAAACCAACAAAAATGATTTTTTTGGATATTTTATCATATGCATTTTCTAAGTGAGTAAAGACTAAGAAGGTCCTTATTCTTTTATCTTAATTGTTCCATTTGTCATCCAATTAAGAAAATGGCTTCATAAATCCAAAATTATTTTAGATACTTAAATTTCATAGCCTATAGTCACTCTCCCGAAATTTCATTGTATGGTTAATAAGCCTATTCACATCAGAATTGGTACAACTTTGAATATTTAAAATAAGTGCAAATATTATTTTCATTCATTCATTATACATTTTAGTTTTTGTTAATCATGTTGAGCAACTCATTTTGTATTGCTTAGTAAGCTGTTCAAGTGAAAATTCAGTTTGCATCTCATCATGACTATTTAAGAATGAATCGAGTGTCCCATCAAAGCTCTAAGGAATGGCTCTCATCTTGATTTTTTATGAATATAAGAAATATGAATGATAAAATACATTTCATGAATAATATTGCAACCCTTGCTTGGTCTATAAGGAAATAGAGGATACATAATGTGTAATGATGGATTTCGAAACTTAAATAAGAGTCTCTCTCTCTCCAATAGCTTGGCTATAGATTTGAGATCATTATGATCCATGAAGATGGGGGACAATAGAATGAGGATAATTATGGATGGTCCCTCCTAGTGAAAACTTTTCAAGATGAATTTTGATGATGCTACCTCGACTAAAGGGGGATGTTCAAGTTTGGGAGTTCTTATTGGAGATCATTGCTAGATCGGCCTGTAACTCCTTTATTTCGCCTCAAATGTCTATTGGGCCACCAAATGGCCAAAATCCCAGCGGTTAAAGGCTCTTGATTGAAGATGACTCATCAAAAGTTACTAGATTGATTATAGGTAAGATAGAATACTGTCCATGGTCTCTTAGGAATTGCATTTTGGATTGCAAATTTATTTGTGATAGCTTTGAGGAGAGTAATACAACCCCTTTGTATCAAATAAATGAAAATAATAAAAAATATATATATAATAAACAAGAGACTGGCTGCTTTGAGAGGGTCAGGCCTCCAAATAATCACTTCGATGGTGATTAGCATCTAAGAAGAACTTAGTAATTTTATTTAATGATCCTACTATACATCATCTTCATATTTATACAAGGCTCAAAACCTTATTTCATAAGGAAACCCAAAGCTAATAAGGATTTATAATTAAGGAAAAACATTCTAGACCAAATATGAAAATACAACTAAGGAAAATAGCTAATAAAATGGCAGCAAAAAATAGAAATCAAGAAAATAAAATGATAGTGAAAATAGAAGGTGCACATCATTCCACCCCTCTAAAAAATCAACCTTGACCTCAAGGTTCAAAATTGGAAACTTCTCCCCCAATACTCCCATGTAGCACCTTCCCATGCAACATTAGTCCATTGAACTAGTACCTTAGTCACAGTTTGATTATTTTTCTTGACCATTTTCTTGTCCAAATTAGCCATTTGGTGAAGTCAAAGTTCACCGTTCTTTGAAAACTCTGGCAAATCAACAAACATTATCACCTCATAACCAACATGCTTCTTTAACATGGATACATGAAAGTAGCCATTGCAGTCTACCAATATGGCTGCAAATGTAAATAAACCATATCTCCAATTTCAAAAGACCACTTTGTTCTATATGTTGTCAGCTTGTTTCATCCTAACTATTGTAGCTTGGAGATTCCTCTTAAGTAAATGGAGAATTTGATCTCAATCCCTCAACTTAACATCTATCTAATGAACATTAGTAGACCCCAGGATGTAAGAGAACACTATAGGAGGGAGCTGACCATACAGTCTCGTAGAGGCTCGTACCAATTGAATTGTGAAAAGTAGTACTATACCTTTACTTGCCCATGGAAGCCATTTAGCTGACAAGTGAAACACTTGAGATAGTCTCTAAACAACAGTTCACCACCTTTGTCTAGCTATCTGACTGAGGATGATATGATGAACTCATACATAACTCGGTTCCTTGCAAATGAAACATCTCTTTCCAAAAGCCACTTGTGAAAACCTTATCCCTGTCATTGAAAATTAAATTAGCCATGCCATGCAATTTAAAAATATACTCCATAAATAAGTGAGAAATTCTAGAGGTGATGTATGGATGAGTAATTGCAGTGAAATGTGCATACTTTGATAGTCTATCAACCACCACCATAATAGTATTTTTCATGTTCATATACAACAACCCTTTAATGAGGTCCATGGACATATCAACTCAAATTTTCTCTGGGTTAGGTAAAGGCTGGAAAAGGCTGAGAGGAGCCATAAACTCACTTTTATTTATTTGGCAAACATCACATGATGCTACATGTCGCTTATTATCCCTTTTCATCCCTTTCCAATAAAAGGTCCTTGAAACTCTTTTATATGTTTATCAATTATTGAGTGATCACCCTCTGGAGAATTATGTATGGTACCAAAAGAACATTTGACTCCATTCAAAATTGGGTCTAAGCACAATCTTGTTTTTATCCCGCAATAGACCATATGCAAAGGTATAATGTGTGGCTTCTTCCAGGTGTTCTTGAATTTACTGAATAATAGCTTGTAAAGACTCATATGATGCAGTCTCGGCTCGAACTTTCTCAACCCAACTAGGTAATGGATAGGAGATATAAAGCAATTGTCCTTCCATTTTTCATGATAGTGCATCAGTTACAAATTTCACAATACCCTTCTTATACTTTATTTCATAATTATAACCCATGAGCTTTGTTATCTACTTTTGTTGCACCTCCATAGATAATGCTTGCCCCTTTAAATATTTCAAGTTGCGCTGATTGGTGTAAATTTAAAAATGCCAACCAATCAAATAATGTTGTCACTTTCCAATTGCATGTGAAATTGCTATCATCTCCTTCTGATAAGTCGTTAGTCCTAAATGTTTTACAGATGGTGTTTTACTAGTAAAGGCTAGTGGTTGTCCTTCTTGCATCGACGCCACTTTAATTCTAATGTTATAAGCATCACATTCAATCCCAAATGGCTTAGAAATCAGGTATAGCCAGTATTAGGGTTGATGTCATAGTTCTCTTAAGTAGATTGAATTTTGTCTTAGCTTTTTTGTTCCACTAAAAGGAATATTTCTTCAACAAGGTTGTCAATGGTGCAAAGATCTTGCCACAGTCCTTTACAAATTTTATGTAGTATCTATTTAGCCTCAAGAAACCTTGTAAGGATTATAAAGTTTTTGGAATAAGCAATTCCAACATGCTAGACACCTTTTAAGCGGCAATAGAATCTCCTTGTTGTAATATAATATGCTCCATATATTTTATTTGAACTTGTCCAAAATGACACTTTGACTGTTTGATAAATAATTTATGTTTATGAATAGTTCTAAAAATTACCTCTAGATGATTTGGATGATCTTCCTAGATCAAGCTTTATATCAAGATGTCATTAAAGAAAACTAAAATAAATCACCGCAAAAATGGTTTAAAGATAGTAGTCATCAAACTCTATAAGGTAGATGGAGCATTAGTCAAGCTAAATGACATAACTAAAAACTCGTAATACCTCTTATGAGCATGGAAAAGTTGTATTTGGGATATCATCTTCGTGCATGAGAACTTGATGATAACCTAACCCGAGGTCTGATTTCAAAAAATAAGCCACACCATGTAGCTCGTCTAATAACTCATTAATCGTGGGAATTGGAAATTTATCGTTCACAATGGTATTATTGAGTGCCATGTAATCATGCACATCCACTAGGACCCATCATGTTTCTTTACTAACAACACCGATGAGAAATACGGGATATTGTTTTGTTGGATAATTCCACTCTCCAACATCTTCCTGGATTGGCATTCAATATCTCCTTCGTAAATATGCAGATACCGGCAAGGCCGAATATTTGGAGGCCAACTATCAAGTAGTAAGGGAATCCAATGACCATATGAGCATATAGGAGGAATCTACTATAAACAAAAAAGACTTATTCAAAAATTTGCAACAACTGTTGCAGATCATGATACATGTCTTTTTTTTTCGTTCACTATCCTCCATCGAGTACAGGGTCACGTACATGGAAGTACCTCCATTGACCATTCTCTTTTTAATGGCATGACTTTTAACAATTTGCATGAAAGAGTCTCTTGATACCTTTAGAGTATACCTTTGCCCTTTGATCTTAAATTGTATTAAAAGTTTAGAAAAAATCCCATAAATGGGGCTTAAGGTATATAGCCAATAAGTCTTTAACATCACGTTGCATCCACAGAGAGGAAGCATATAGAGATCAGATTTGAAACTGAATCATTGCATAGACATAGGAAGATTATCACATGTACATTGGATTCTTATGTGTTCTCTATTGGCTATCATGACCTCTAGAGACTTGTCATTTGATCATTGAAAATTGAAGCACTTGACTAGATCCGGATGAATAAATTTATTAGTACTACGCGAGTTAATGAAGATGATTATTGGTTGTTTCTTGAGTTCTTCCTTAACCTGAATTGTTTAAGGAGATAGGGTCCCAGTCATCGCATGCATGCAGATTTCAAGTGAAAAATCTCCCAACTGCTCTTCACTATCTTAAAGTCCCACCTCTTGCTCATCATTTAACGAATCTCCCTCAATAAAAAATAATTGCTTGGTTTTGCATTAGTGACCAAGGCCAAATTTTTCATCACAATTAAAGCATACCTCTTTATCCCTCCTAGCATTTGCTTCAAATGGTCAGTTGTTTAATTGGTATAGGTGTTGAAGTAAGGTTAGGAAGAGACTGAGAGGCAGGTGCTTGACTCACCTTGTTTTGTTTGCGCAAGGTAAACAATTGCTCTTCCTTAAGTCTCCTTAATCTAATGGCCTACAACATAGTGGTTGGGCGAAACATACGGATATCATGTTTCAATTATTCTTTAAGTCCACTCACAAAGCAACTTACAAAAAAATCCTCGGTCAATCCCATGATTCGATTGGCTAGTTGTTCAAAACGAGATTGGTAGTCTCACACAGTAGATGTTTGGCAAAGCTTGGTAAGTTCTCTAGTATAATCCTCATATATACTCGGGTCAAAACTAATGCATAAACCCCATATGAGTTCCCACCATGACATTATTCGTTGACTTTTCTCCACCCACTAGTACCATTGCAAGACATCTTTATCTAGATGGATAAAAGCTATTGTAAGCTTTTACACATCTAGAATTTGATTTAATTTTAAAAAATTGCTCAACTCATTATATCTAACCATCCGGTCTTCTCCATCAAAATGTGAAACATCAAGACACGTATTCATTGAATGGATTAATCCCTCTGTCTCAGATTGAAAATCGGATCCTTCATTTCTACCATATTGACTATGGACCATGGATAGTGTTATCTGATGAACCATTGTCAAATGAAGATTGTGAAAGAATCTGACCATACTTCATATCTAATGTTATAAACAAACTTTTTAGATCTGTAATGACGTGAATATATTGTTTTGTGACTTCAACGAAGCACATCTCTTGTTTCTCTGCTAACTCTTTCGAAATCTTGATCTCGTTCTCCATTCATGCTTTAACCTTTGACAGCATACCTTAAACCACAACTTTGATACCAAATGATATAAACCCTTTGTATCAAATAAATGGAAATAAGAAAATAAAATAAAATAGATGAAATAATGACCACTTTGAAACGGTCCTACATTTGAATAATTACTTCAAGGGTGATTAGCCTCCAAGAAGAACTTAAGAATTTTATTCAATGAACCAACCATATGCATTTACATATTTATTTAGTATTCAAAACTCAATTTCATAAGAATACCCCAAGCTAATAAAGAATTATAGTGTAGACCAAAGAGGAAAATATGACTAAGGAAAATAGTTAAAAGAATAACAACAAAAATGAAGTCAAGAAAATATAATGACGATAAAAATAGAAGACGCATATCAGAGACTTTCTTCTCATTTGAAGAGATCCTAAAATTCAGTTGCTCATAGGTTAGCAAATATGGGGTATTGATCCTCCAAATCGCAGAGTTAGACAACCACCCCTTCTCTATGGCTAGAGAGAAAACTGATCTTCGACATATTTGGATTCAAATTTTTATCTCTTTCATATATGTTTATAATTTTTATAAATAAATACATAAAAAGATAAGCCATTGTCTCTCATGCATTTTCATGCTTCAATTAGAATATATATATTGGTAATAACCTTGATTAGAATACTTGATCCTTCAATCGTCATCAGTACCTTCATATTTGTTAATACCCCTTAATTTTAAATAATCCAACCCTCCCATTTCATAGACATTATTATTTTCTCCAAAACCAACATTCTCATTTAATCAATTTTAAAAATAACTCATACCTTTCTTTAATTTAAACGTATCTCATTAAGAATCTTTATTTACCAACAAACAAAATTAAGAATCTTTGACCCTCACCTCATTCTTAATGAATAAAACTATGATCTCGGTCCGTAGGCCTTTTCTTCATTCCCCATCGTGAATCGTGATGCTTAAAATAAAAGTATCCTATCATATGTATAATATGTATAGGACCACTAAAACATAATAAATACATAATAATGATCCACTTGGGTCTCATTTCCCACACAAGCGTAGACCGTCCATATCATCTACATAGCCACATTCTGGTCATCCACCGGTCGCGAACTCGCGACGGGCAATGGTGATTAATTCACAAACCCCGCAAGAAAGGGTGGGAGAGCAAAAAGCTCCTTCTTAGTTCTTAGTGCCTTCGTTTCTCTCGTCTTCCTCTGCAGGAGACAAGAAGGAAAAAAGGTTTTTTTTCTTCTTCTTTTTTCAAAGAAACCAGTATCTCCCAATTTCCATTCTATTGTTCTTACTATTCAGCTCTTGATTTCTCATTTTAATCCGGGGAGAGACCTGAATCGATGTTAATAACCTCCCTCGCAGTCTAAACAAAGGGAGGGAAAGAGAGAAAGATGAAATGAAGAGATTTAAGAGTTATTTGCACCTGAGGCAACCATCAAACGTGGAAAGAAAATGGATCTTTCCCTTAGCCATAGGCTCCTTAGTCTCATTATTTCTTCTATTCCTCACAACCCTTACCTCTCCAGACGTCACTTTCTTCTTCCCGCTCTACCGCTCCTCCACCGCTTCCTCTGCCGTCTTTGTCGAGTCGAAGCTCCGCCCCCTTCCCATCTCTTCCTTTCCTCCTCCTCCACGCCTCGCCTACCTCATTTCCGGTTCCACCGGCGATGGGAAGATGCTCAAGCGCACTCTCCAAGCTCTCTACCACCCTCTCAACCACTACGTCGTCCATCTCGACTTCGAGTCCTCACCTGAAGAACGCCTCGATCTCCACGCCTTTGTTCAGAATCACCCCGTCTTTGCCGCCGTCGGTAATGTCCGCATGATCACCAAGGCTAATCTCGTTACCTACAGGGGTCCTACCATGGTGGCCAATACGCTCCACGCAGCTGCCATCTTGTTGAAGGAGGGCGGCGATTGGGATTGGTTCATCAATCTCAGTGCTACGGATTACCCACTTGTTACTCAAGACGGTTTGTGTTTGTTTTTTTTTTTTTATTACCCTTTCTCTTTCTATCTCTCTCTTTCGATTGGGGGCTTTGGATTTTTTCTATTCTCATTTCTTTTTTCTGGTTTAGATTGTCTGTTTGACTGATTTTTTTTCATGGTTAGATCTGCTGCATACGTTCTCTTATATACCCCGGGATCTCAATTTCATCGATCATACTAGTAATATTGGGTGGAAGGAGTACGATAATCTCCCTTCTGTTTGGATCTTTCTTTGATTTGAATTGAGTTGAGTGACATTTGGGTTGAGATTGGTTTTACTTGCTGTGTAGGTTTCAGAGGGCAAAACCAATTATTATAGATCCTGGGTTGTATATGAGGAAGAAAGCTGATGTTTTCTGGGTTACCCAGAGGCGAAGCGTTCCCACTGCATTCAAACTCTTTACAGGTGAAGTTCGCTGAAAATTTTCTTGTTCATTTTGATTTCTAAATTATCGTTTTTAATTCCATAGCCATGAGTCTCTTTTTTTTGGTTTTGTTTGTTTCTTATGTTGCATTGTTTTCTTTCTGATTTGCTCCTCTCAAATAGTAATGCTCTGTGTTCCATTCGCCTAAACATTTCCCCATATGATAATTTTCTTTTTTTGTTTTGTGTTATAGGCATATCCAAATGTCTCCTCATCTACGAGAATATATATTAAGTTCTTTTTAAAATGAAGAATGTATATTAAGTTGCAGAACATTGGTTGGAAACTGATTCAGTGCTGATATGTTCACAGTTTGTGCTTTGTGATAACTACTATTCCCTGTGCCTTATTTTCTTAGAATTTACTATAAGAAAGTTCAAGTCAGAAGTTTTTTCTGTTCACGTTGTTGAAAGAGAGAAATTTTGCAGACGCGTAAACTGTAACCATAGGAATTATTGGTGATGTATGGTGCAACTTGTCAGGCATATTGGGTCATGGGATTTTCTCAATCCCCTACCCCCGTCCCCCCAAATAGCAATATCCTCTGTTTCAACTAAGAAAAGATTGTTTTAACTATCACTTAAACAGACCCGATGGTTGAGAAGATCGATAGGAGGCTTGACTCTTGGATGCCGCTCTTCTCTTGAAAGGTGGCCAGTTAACCATGATTAAGAGCTCCCTAGCTGCCATTCTTATTTACTTCTTTTCGTTGCTTGCGGTCCCTGTTTTGGTGGGTAACAGGATTGAGATGAGATCTAGGAACTTTTTGTAGAATGAATCTGCAGGGTATCATAGGTATCATTTGGTTGAGTGGAGTCGGATTTGCTGTCCTCTTCGTGAAGGCAATTTGCAATTAGGAGGATTAGAAATCACAATCAGGCATTACCGAGTAAATGGTTTTAGAGATTTGGGGTGGAAAGTGATAATTTGTGGACGCGTTTGGTTGCAGATAAGAATGGTATTATCTCGGAATAAAAGTGTAAGGATCTTTGTGAGGGTCATGGGTGTGAGTTTTGGAAGTCTATCTCATAGGTAAGGAGGATTTTCGGAAGTGCATTCGGTTTTGTTTAGGGTAGGGTGAGCATATTAAATTTTGGAAGGATATTTGGATTGCGGATCATCCTCTGATAGAGGAATTTAAGAACGTTTATTTGCTTGCTTGTAACAAGCATGTGACCATTGCAAAGGATTTTGATCATAATGTTGGTGGTGGTTAGGTGCCTAGTTTGAGAAGAAATTTGAATGATTTGGAAGTGGGGGACATGATATTGTTGGGTTCTCTGGAGGGTTGCAAGCCAGGGGTGGGTTTGAGGGATGGGAGGGCGTGGGTTAAGAATGAAAAGGGCATATTCTTCACAAAATCTTTTTATAGGAGCTTGGATTTACAGTCTAATGTGTTGGTTCTTTTTAATGGCATTTGAACCTCAGGCCTCCCTTCTAAATTCTTTTTTTATATGGAATTTCTTTATGGACAGTATTCTAACTCTTAATCATCTTAAAAGTAGAGGGTGGAACTTGATAAATAGGTGTATTTTGCGTATGAATGAGGAGGAATTGGTGGACCATATCTTTATCCATTGTTTGTTGTGATAAAGTTGTGGGATTTCATCCTCTCTCCTTTCAATGTTTCGTGGGTCCTTTGGTTTCGATTCATTGATCTCATCTCACGCTGGTGGATCAGGGAATTGGAAGGTATTCTGAAAAGCATTTGGCGCTTCCTATTGGGGACTTTATGGGGTGTTTGGAAGGAGAGGAATGACAAAAAATTTTAAGATAATTTCTCGTCGCCGGAGAAGCTTCTCATTGGTATTTATAGGCTTCTTTTTGATTGGGTGTCCATCTTGGTGGATTTTGATGAGAGTGTGTGGTATATGTTTTGATGGGAGATTATGTTGCTATTTTTGTATTGTTTGCTGTGTTTTTATTTGCTGTGGTTCACTTGCTTCTTATTGTCTTGCTTTTTATCAATAAAATTCATTTACCTCTAAAAAAAAAGAAAAAAGAAAAAGCAAAATGAAAACTGTCACTTAAATGGAGCATGAAATGTATTACAAAGTTTTAGTAGAAAATGGGAGCTAGTGTCTCTCACAACTGGGGAGACACTTATATTGGGAACTGTGGATACGTAACTTAATAGGAAAATTTTTAGAATCCTAATGTACCATGCAGAATTTACTAATTTCTTTCTTATTTAATACTTCGTAGCATCCGCCTTGGTTCATCAGTTGGGGTAATGGGTCATGGGGAGTCTCCCATTTTTATCAAGGAAACTCAGGCCCTTGCATCTACATTGAACTTCTCATTCCAGTGGCTGCCAAGAAAAATTAATGCTTTGGCTGCTGAGTTAGCAAAATAGCCCTAGGCCTCTCTTGTACCAAGGGACTTATCCTACCATGTATTCGTTGTATGGTTTGGTTTCGTTGTTGTGGTCACCACGATTCTTTGGTTGAGACTAGGATTTTTTTTTTTTAATATCTTTGCCCACATTTTATTTATCTTTCCTATCAATAAAATTTTAATTATCCATAATAAAAAGATGTTGCATACATTACCTTATTACAAAAGAATAACTATAAATACCATATTTGCCAAAAAACTGTCGTAGAATTTCCTTCTTGGGTATATTAGGGATTGGAGAGCTAATAAAATATGGTTACTAGTAAAAACCTAAAACAAGTTGATAAGCTGTTCACTGTCTCATTTTTATGAAGTTTGATCCAGTATAAGAGATTTCTTCATATGGAATACTGCATGCTAGAGGATCTGCTGCACTTCTGTTTCAAGAAGGAAAAGGGTTATAGTTGTTCTTCATCTTATATATAGAACTATCATTTGCACTTTGATAACTTTTTTGGTTCCAATGGTGTGGATAAAGGTAAGAATGAAAATCCTAGATGACTGAGAGTGGTCACAATAAGTGAAGTTTGTTCCCTAAAAAAAAATCTTAATAATTAGTATAGAGCAAGAGAAGCTATCTTGTAGGAAACTTTGGGGTTATGGGCAAGACTCAAGACCTTATTAATTGTTATATAGAAATAATGTGATGCTTGAGATGAATGATCTTGAAATGGGGGTTCAAGGTTTTGTATTTCCTATTAATGTCTTGTAGTACGAGGTTTTGTATTTCTTTTTTTTTTTTTAAACCAAGAAGACAAGGTTTTGTATTTCTTATTTATGTCTTGATAATCATTTGTTGTTTCTTCTGTTAATGAATAATGAAATCTATTTTATCTTTCCTCTATGGCCTTTGAACCCTCAGGTTTAGTGATGGAAACAAAAGCGTTAGACAACAAATCAATGATTGATGGAGATTAGTGAACTGGTATTTATTTGTGGTTAAAATTATAGCTCTTCCAAAGTGGTGTCCCATTGATGGCTCATCAACCCTTACCCCCTCCGTGCGCGGCAGGAAGGAGGAGTTCTTTGCCCTCCACCTAAGCTTCGTAGCAAACACTAAAAGCCAATCCTAGAAAACAATAAAGGTTCATGGTGTCTTTCTTTCCAAGTGGAGCTAGTCCGTATCTTCACAGATATGTCCATTTCACCGAGCCTTTTCTTGAAACATGGATGAGATACACTACTAATTAATTAATCTATTTCGAATGCCCTGCTCTACTATATTATGGTCTCATATATGTTTAAATGGTTTGATTGGGTTTTTATGCTGGCTTTCGGCCTGACGCAACCCTCCTCCTTTATCCGGGCTTGGGACTGGCAATGTCTGAAGATACAAACATTGGTGGAGTTATATTGTGGTCTCATATAAAGTATATATACTTCAGGCATATAAAGTTTATATACTTTTTTTTTTTTTTCCGATAAGTATAAAGTATATGTACTTCAGGAACTAATGAAACTGTCTTAGTAAAATTCAGTTGTCTCAAACTCTCAATTCCTAAGTGATCACTCCAATAACTTTCAGTTTCTTTTGAATTTTCTTTTGTTTAGTTCAGTTTCAGTTTGGTTTTATTCTGTAAAATGAAATTTTAGTGACAATAAAATATAAAAGGCGTCTTTATGTCTTGTTACTGAGGGCTTTGCTTAAAAATTATGCAGTTTGGGGGCCCCAATCTAAATACATTAACAATATATTTCTGCCTGACGTAGGAAAGGGTTTTCCCATTAGTGGATTATCGATTTGTTTAATGAAACATAGCTATTAATCTCCACTATGGAGTGGAGATGGATGTGTTGATGAAACAGTATATTGATACAGCTTTGTTAAGAGGAATGCATTGCGAGAATTTTGTAGAGGGACATTACCTCTTCATCTTGTATTGAAGGTCTTCTACAGAAGGAAATACTGTCAAATCGAACGGAGTGTGAATTTATATTTTTGTGTGACTGTATGTGTTTATATGTACTTGAAAATGCCAAAAATTGATGCATTAACTGGAAGCTTTGTGGAAAAGTATAGTTTAAATGTGAATTCAGGATGCTTTATTTAAATTTAAAGGTTAGTAACTTTATTAAAGTGCAGACTTTTTTTGCATGTTATGCAAGAATTATTCTATAAATTTCAGGATGCCCATTGAAGTGCCTACCAATTCTATTACTGATCATTATTTGTGTTCTGTATTACCTAATTACCTTTCACGTTAAACTGTACCTTGACATTGTTTAGCTAGCAAGTCAAAGGAAATTTCTGTATGTATAGGAGTTAGGAACTCTTACTACATGTATTTATCTTTGTTGATGAAAGTTGATTCACTCATACACTTTCTGTCCTGTTTGCCCAAGGTTTTAAATGATGAGACAAGTTAGACTTCTCATGTAGTAGTACACTGACATCTGTTGTATCTGTAAACATATATAGGCACAGTGTGATGTTCCTTATTTAGCTTTTGCTTGGTGATGTATTGATTGTTTATTAAACGCCAGGACCCTGCAAATAACAAAAGGCATTCATCCTCTCCCTGAACTACACAAAATTCAATAAAGTGATTATTTTGCGTTCTACTGCAAAATGACCTCTACTGCAAGCATAAAAATATTTAAAATGTAAGCTAAACATCTAGAAGGGAGTGTGCTTAGCCAGATCATGGCGACGTTGGATGTTTGCTTTGCAGACGAATACAAAACATGTAAGTTTTAAATTTTTATTATATTATGGGGACGCACAAGTGTACACAGGCGTATGTAACATTTATCATAACTTGTACCATATATGGGATGCCCAAATACCTCAACTGGGTCAATAATGTAGAAGTATAGATATACATCTACAAGGGTATTTCAGTCATATGGGTTCGGTATGCAACTTATATACAGTATACTTTAATTATATATATACATATATTATTTTTGCGTGGAGAGACCTAACTCTCTCACACAATTCACTCATGCCTCCCTTTTCTTCTTTTCTTTTTTCTTCTTCCTATAAGCCCTAATCTCCGTTAAAGCATCCTTAATAAATCAAGTAATAATTTGTTTCACCACTCATATTAGGTTAGCTGAAGCAGCTTAAGCACAAATTAGTCACAATCACAAAGAGAAAGATAATCAAATGAGCCAACATTCTTGATTTAACAATACATTCTTGGCTAACGGCTGGTCTGGAGCAGACAACACAAGCAGGCTATCTTATCTCTTTCATAGGTTGATTTTAGAAGGGTTGGGTGATTCATGGGTCAGTGGGGGAGCTTTTGGATGAATAGTGTCAGGGTGGTTGCCTAATATGTCAGCTCTGGGCAAGATTGTGTTGAGATGTATGCCTACTATTATAGTGTGGGTAATCTGGCAGGAAAGGAACCGAAGGGCTTTTGGAAACTCTGCTATGGATCCGAAGCTCTCCTCACAGGCTCTCTCTCTCTCTCTGTTTTTTGTGTGCTTATCTCATTTGAAGATTTTTTCTAATATTACCTTGCGTCAATGGATGTTTGAATGGATATGTTTGTATTCTCGTAGTTATGTAGAAAAATTCTGGTAATTGGGGTGTATGCTTCATACGGTTCCTTTTTCAATAAAATTATCTTTATCTATCCACAAAAAAAAAAAGAAGAAGCTAACTCATGTATCCACTATTTCATGCCATTACTAGTGGCTAAAAACACTACTAATACTTTAGGGGATCTCTTATGGGCTAAGAAATTATCAAGTATTAGTAATACTCTTATGCCATGTTATTTACCTTTTTCAATGCCCCTGGTCCCTGGCTTTTTGCTAATCATGCAAAGTAGGTCACTGTTGCAAGGTGAGGTGTTGGATGACCGTCTTTATTATATATAAGAAGAGAGATTTGTATTTCAAAATGGGGATGAGGAAATCATCGAACATATGTACAAGTAGGCTACACTGTAGCCATGCAAAGCTCACAAACCATCCAAACCTATAAATTCTAACAACAAGATCCTTTTAACTCTGCAAAGGACAGATTCCGGGATTCTTTCTATTCATGGCCCATAAGTGGAGACCCTCTTTTGCATTTCGAAACATGAAAGTAGTGTCAGGTTTTGTTCTGAAATTTTTTATTGTTCCTTTCAAACCATTTGAACCAATAAATTGCTGCCGGGTGATCTTATTTATGAAGGCACATAATGCATGCACTAATCTCAGTCTTCCTGGGCTATGATATAGTATCAGGTCTACATTTGGGAGGGATTTTTATTATTATTAGTGATTGAAGGTGAGTATATTGATATTAGAGGGAATTCTTGGTCCAAGGAAATTAAAGTATTTGGTGTTTCCCCTATCTTAGAAACCATTCATCTCTAATGCTTGTTCTGTTTCAAAGGAAAACAAAAAGAACAAGTCCCCACTCTGTTTTGGTGAACCTGATGTGGACAACACAAAGAGACTTATGTATTTGATACCCCACAAGAGGGCTAGATTTAAGTGTACATGTTATGTGGGGTTTTTAAGGGTCTTTAAGGGGGTACAACATTTTATGTGTCCATGTAATAAAGTCAATAGTGCCAAGGTTTTGTTGGTTTTTTTTTAGAGCGTAATTACGTCACTTACCCTTAGCCCAAGTTTTTTAAGGTCAAAACTTTTTCTTTTGACTTGATTTTGGTGTCATTAAAGAGGTTATTCAGTTACCTTTCTAACGAGACCAAGGTTGCGCAAGTCCGAGGTGATTTGGAAAAGTTATGACCAAATTACTAAAGGGGTATTAATGAGTGATAGGAATAGTGTTTTAAAAGATTATGTTTTAGAAAGTCTTAAGTTCTAGTAGTTTAAGGTATAGGAAAATGGTATTTATCAAATTTTAAGTTTTAATATGTTTTAGGCAGCAAGTTTGAAGTTTTTAGTAGTTTCTAAATTAGGAAAGTAAGTTTTTAGGAGGTCGTAGAATTTAATAATATTTGGTCTCCAAGTTTAAGTGTTTTAGCAAGTTTCTAATTTTGTATTTTCTAATTTCTGTAGGTTGTAAGCCTATTTAAAGGCACCCCTCCTCTATATTATGCATTGAAGATTGATTAAATAAAGTGTGATATTTTGTGGTTTCCCAAGGCAGCCGTGGGTTGGGCTTCTCTCCTCTTAAAGGGTGATACAACTCTAGGCTCCCCTCTCTCTCCATCGTGGGTTATAGCACCCTAGGTGCATTCGTGAGTTCCTTCACCCTCTTCTACTCCTCTCTATTCTCTCATCTTCTTCTACTATCCATTATATATCTCTCTCTTTCTTTAGTTGCAGCTAAAATACCCTCCATTATTGAAGAGAATGCTGCTAGATTTTATAGAAGTTGCTAGACTACATTATTGAGGTATGCTTTATTAAATTTTCTGGGCACATTAAATTACGTGATCCCCTTCAAAGCCCCCAATTTCCTTTTTGATTCCCCTCTTCCCTCTATCTTAATTTCAAAGATTCCCATGTAGATTCCATGAACTCCATATATATATTTTTTTTATGAGGAAAAAATCTTTTTTGCCAGAAGAAAAAGAGAGACAAGAGAGGGGATGAGGGATCCCCAAGAAAAGAAAAAAACAAAAAAGAACAAGAGGTCAAAGCAAACAAAGCCACAACTCAGCTACATCTAATAATATTGTCCCAATCTCTCAAGAGAGTCCCGTTAGGACTGCCTTCATAGCCTTTTGCATCGCCCAACCCAAAAAAGAATTAGCTCCTTAGCCCTCCTGAACACTTGGAAAGCCGGTTCTGAATAGGATTTGAAGGTTCGATTGTTTCTTTCTCACCAAATTGCCCAACAAACAGGAGCCAGGACCAGCCTCCAAATCCTTCTACCAAAAGGAGTGAAAGCCGGGATTTTCCAACCTTGAAGAAGGCAAGACAGGGATGAGGGAGCAATGTGGATAACTCCGAACTCTCTTGCAATTCCGCACCATATTTCCCACGAAAAAGGACAATGGAGTAAAAGGTGGGAGACAGACTCAGCATCCTGGTAACATACTAAACAAACACTAGGGAGGAAAAAGCCTTTACGCTGCATCATGTTCATGGTAGAAATTTTCTCTTATGATGCAATCTACATAAAGAATTGGACCTTAAGGGGAACAACCTTATACCAAACGTCCTTTCAAGGGCCTGGTACCTCCCCAGCCACTGATACATGCTCATAACAGGCCCTAACCGAAAAAGAGCCTCCAATGCTTTTCTTCCACACCCGCCTATCCTCCCCTCTAATACGAACCCCGACTCCCTGAAGGCGGTTCAAAAGCTCAATCAACCTCGGAATCTCCCAATCAAAAGCCGCTCGTCTCAATCTAAGATGCCACACATCTCCTCCCTGGATGGACATATTCGAGGCCATCAACGAGCCTTGGTCCACTGCAATGTTGAAAATCTCTGGAAAGTCTGTCCTCAAAGGCCTCCCACCACACCAATCATCGAGTCAAAACTTACTACGACTATCATCACCCACTTCAAAAGTAAGGCCACGACTACACACTTGAAGATTCTTCAAAATACCCCTCAATGGACTACAACCATAAGCGTTCCTTGAAACAGACGGGGTCCAACCATCAACATCCCCATGTTTAGCAGCCACCAAGCACCACCATAGACAGTCTATATCCTCCCCAAACCTCCAAATCCATCTGCACAACAAAGTCTGATTCATAAGATGAAGGCTCCGGATGCTCATGCCACCCTTCTCCTTAGGCCTGCACACCCTATCCTAAGCCACCAAGTGAAGCCCACCTTCCTCTTTGTCCCTCTTCCAAAGCAACTCACGCTGAATCTGCTCCTTAGCTTTACAAACTGAAATTGGCACAATACACAGAGATAGATAGTATGTAGCAATACTTGCTAAAGAAGCCTTTATCAAAGTGAGCTGGTCCCCTTTAGAGAAGTATCGCGCTTTCCAACCAGCCAAACGTTTTCTCATACGCTCCACAATTGGATCCCATATTTTTTAAAAAAATTTTTAAAGTGGCTCTTAGGGGCATCCCCAAGTAGGTAGAAGGGAGACCACCCATGTGACACCCAAGGTCCATAGCCAGCTGATACAGATGGCAATCAGAGAACTCTTGGCAAGATTGAGCTTAAGACCCGACACTGCCTCAAAACATCTTAGAACACATCTAAGTAACCTCATTTGATGCTATGAGTTGTCACAGAATATGATTGTATCATCCGCGAATTGTTAGTGGGAAACCATAATATCCCCGCTATCAGGGGGGGAGTCTTTAAACATACCTAACCCAGCCGCCTTCCCAAGCAAATCATCCAATACCCTTGCTACCAATAAGAACAGAAGCAGAGACAAAGGATCACCCTGACACAAACCCCTGGAGCAACCAAAATTACCAGATGACACACCATTCACAAGGACAGAGAAGGAGGTCAGACTCACACACTTCTAAATCCACTCTCGCCACCGCACCCGAAAGCCGTGTTTCCTTAGAATGTAAAGAAGAAACTCCCAATTAACATGATCATAAGCCTTCTCTAGGTCCAACTTAACCACCACACCCGGTCTCCCTTGTCTTAGGCAAGCATCAATGCACTCGTTAGCATATAAAACTGCGTCCACCATGTTTCTACCTTTTAAGAAGGTTCGTTATTCCTTGGACACAATTCTAGGAAGAACTTCAATGAGCTGTGAAGCAAGGCACTTTGAAATAATCTTATAGGTACTTCCCACCAAACTGATAGGATGAAAATCTGATATTTGTTCCGCTCCTTTCTTAGGAATTAGAGAGATGTACGTGGCATTACTCCCTTTATCTAAGAAGCCTCTCTCAAAGAAATCCTGCATAACCAACATCAAATCTGCGCGAATGACATCCCATACCTCTATCTTGATGCACTATTGATCCGAAAAATTCCGTAATTTTCTGAAGCGTTAAAGGGGCATTTTGGTAATTTTAGACTTTCTAACCAAAACAAAAATACCATTTTGGGTTATTTATGCTTTTCTCTCTCTTTTCACTTTTAATTCAGTGTAACTTCTTTTCTTTGATTCTATTTACTAATTTCTAAACTTTTGTGGCTACTGGTGTTCTAAAATCTCAATTATTAATTTATTTGCTTATGCTATTTAGTCTAACCATTACTTGAAGCTTGTGCAAATATCTTGCATCAAAATTTGGACATCTTCTCTATTTTGTTGCATCAATTTTGGTATCAAGACTTTATGCTGCATCAAAACCCTTTTTTTTAAGGTGTTAGCAATTATTTGGAAATAAGAAGTGTAAATTCACAACAAAATTGCCAAGCTTGGTTAGGAACCTATGATTTCTAGCCAGTTGATGTGTGGTAAGTAGGAACAAGTGTCTTAGCACATTGTGGAATGAAATTTGTTAGAACATATAATATAGCAAACTTTCTCTAGATGAATTGTTTAAATGGTGTACTATGTAATTTCTTTTCAAGTTGATGACATTTTAACCCTTCCATTACTCTATACTTTTCTATATATATGAGATAGGGAGGCTGAGGATGAGAAGCTTTGGCTTTTGGATATGGAGAAAGGTTTTTCTATGAAATCTATATATAGGGCACTTACTCAATCCAATTCCCATTCATTCCCGGGTAGATTTATTTGGAACAACCAAGTTTCTTCCAAAGTTTCCTTTCTTATCATCTCATGTAAGAGTTATGGTGGGACCGTGTCCCTACCCTTGATAATTTGATTCACAGGGGTTTTGTTATCCCGAATTGATGTTGTATGTGTAAAGCCACAAGGGAGTCTTCAGGGCACCTCTTTCTCCATTGCCTGGTTACGGCATCCTTATGGGATTACATGATGGTCAGATGTAAAGTTTAGTGGGTTCATCCAGGATCTTTGAAGTGCCTATTCAGTTGCTGGCCATCGCAGTCATTCAAAAATCGGAGTCAATTGGGTGTGGAGGTTTGGAACCTGATTCCAACAGCTATATGTTGGGCCTTATGAGAGGAATGTAATCAACGCATTTTTGAAGGAGTGTCATGCTGTAAGCTTGTTGTAATCCCTTTCTAGAATTTCTGTTTGTCTACCCTCATCTTCTAGTGGTAGTAATCTTCCGTATAGGACATGGATCTTTGATTGGGATGATTGTATTTTCAATGCTTTAAAGTAGAGGTTGTGTTCTTATGTAGTTGTGTCGCTTCTTGCTTGGCGCTTTTCGAGCATTCCTCATGCTGTAGGGCTGAGCTTTTTTGTTGTGTTTTCTTTCAATGAATTATCACATCTTTTAAAAAAAAAATGTATAAGAAGTAAAGTTTGAGAAGGAATCTGAATGATTGGGAGATTGGGGAGGCCATTATGCTATTGGAAGTCCTTCAATCTGCGAGAATCAATACTATGGAGGAGAACAAACGGTTGTGGATAGGCGACAGGAGTAGAGAATTCTCTGTATCGTCTTTCTATGAAGGGTTAAGCTTCACTGGCACGGTCAATTGTCCAACTGATTTCCTTTGGAAATCTAAAGTTCTTTCGAAGGTGGCTTTTTTTTGTATGGATTTTGTTCCATGGGAAACCGCCCACGCTAGACCTCCTCCAATCCAGAGGTATACCCCTAGTTAATAGGTGCTACTTGTGCCTCAGAGAAGAGGAATCTTTTTTTTTTGATGAATGAAAAAACTTTTATTAAAAAAGGGGGAACAAGATGTCCCAAAGAATTAAAAAACTTACAACCAAAGACACCCAACCCTACACGAGGGAAAACTCAACCCTGAGAGCTACAGATCACAAAGGATGGCACCCAATTATCCCCTTGCAAATCACAATCTTTGCATTGAGTGGCCCACATCAGAATAAGGTCTTTAGCCCTTTGATATACTCTAAAAGAAGGCTCCGCGTATCCATCGAAAATCCTTCTATTCTTTTCTAGTTAGATAGATCAACACATTGCAACGGGGACCAAGTTCCAAATCCGACTTCCTTTTGCTGAAAAAGCCTTGCCTTTCTAAGAAAGAAGAAGGGAGTGCAAATCAAGCGGAATAATCCAACTCACCCCAAAATCCCTGAGGATCCCAAACCATACCTCCCAAGCAAATGGGCAATGTAATAAAGTGTGCGAAGCAGACTCCCCATCCACCTTGCAAAGACAACAATAATTTATCAAAATGAGCCATTTCTTTCTAAGCAAATCGATCGTCTGAATCCTCACCATAGAGGCAGTCTACATGAAGAATTGAACCTTTGGGGGAACTAGGGAATACCAAATGAATTTCCACGAGCTATGATTATCCACGTATCTACCAAAGAGAAGAGGATAGGATCGCACAATGAAGAGACCATTAGGAGATATCGCCTAAACTTTTTTGTCATCCTCAATTTTCAACTCAACCGATTCAAGCCTGCCAAGAAGAGCCACAATGTCTTGCACTTCCCAATCAAATGCTTGCCTCTTAAGGATAGGATGTTAGGACGGAGGGTAAGAACTGGAGTCCAAATAGTCCTAAACTAAAACATCAGAATCAACTGCCAAAGAGAAAACTGAGGGGGTACACTCTCTGAAGCGGCTGCTCACCACACCATTTATCCTTCCAAAATTTGGTCATAGAGCCATTTCCTATCACCACTCTCAATCCTCCCTCGAATTCCCTGAACAACCTCATGATGTCCTTCCAAGGACTAAAACTGTGAGGGCCTTGGATGAGGCATGGATCCCCATTAGGAACTAAGCCATAATGAGATACAATGACTTTCCTCCAATTGCTATTCGCTTCCCTCCCAAACCTCCACAACCATTTGCAAAGAAGGGCCTTATTCATCACTTCCACTTGATGTAGACCCAGTCCCCCTTTAGATTTTGGAGTACACACTTGGTCCCAGGCCACCAAATGAAGCCCTTTAGCATCACCTCCCCCTTTTCACAAGAAATCCCTTTGTAGCTTCTCGATTTGAAGAGCCACATAAGATGGAATAACAAAGAGGGACAAGAAATATATCGGGATGCTGGCTAAAGCAGCCTTAATCAAAGTGACCCTGCTATCACGAGAAAGATATTGGGCTTTCCATCCCGGAAATTTCTTATGCATCCAATCCACAACGGGATCCCAAACATCCTTATTCTTATAACGAGCTCCCAGAGGAAGACCCAAATAACGAATAGGAAGAAAAACCACTTGGCATCCAAGATTAGCGGCCAACAAGTCTAGGTTAGGCACAACCCCAATCCCAATGAGCTGACTTTTAGAGAGATTCATCCTCAACCCTGAAACCGCCTTAAAGCAACACAAATACACATCTTAGAAAACGAATCTGTGATTGAGCGTTACTACAGTGAGGAGGAATATTGGGACCACATCTTTTTGCACTGTGAGTATGCCTTTAAGTTGTGGGGCCATTGCCTTAAGAGATTCAACAGGTATTGGGTTCATCACCCTTCCATCCAATCTATGTTATGGGAATGGAGCTGGGATAAAGGCTCTAGGCTGTCGATGAGGGGTCGTGAATTATGGAGATGGATGCCGTTTGCTGTGTGTTGGTGTCTATGGAAGGAGATAAATAAGTGGATATTTGAAGATCGTCTAGCAATGGAAGATGCCCTCCAAAAGGAGATTTTCTCAATCTTGTTCTCTTGGTGTTGCCTTTCATCTTCTTTATCCAATGTGTAGTTTATCATTGGACTTTTGAATGGGAGTCCATTGTTTTCTCTTAGTGCGGCCTGATGTTGGCCTTGTATCCCTCATGCATTGTCTCATTTTAGGCTTCTCTTAATATATATTACCTTTTTTATCCTTTTTTTTTTTAATAAATGAAAAACTTTATTGAAGAGAAAAAAAAGAACTAAAGGGGGACAAAACGTCCCTAGAAAGAAATGAGCACATAAAAGAGCACCAGCCCAACACAACAACAAACACAACCAAAAGAACTAACAAGGATGACAACCAACTATCACCGTCCAATCTCTTTTAATAACAACCGGTGATAGAAGATCACAATCTTTACATTGAGTGGCCCATAAGAAAATGAAGTCTTTGGCTCTTTGGTAAACTTTAAAAGAGGGCTCCGCATACCCCTAAAAAATCCTTCTATTTCTTTCCAACCAAATAGCCCAACACACCGCTGCAGGAATTAATTTCCAAATCCGATTACCTCTAGCTGAGAAGGTCTTACCTCTCCAAGAAAAAAGAAGGGAATGCATATCCATCAGAAAAACCCACCTCATTCAAAAATCCCTTAAAGTTCCAAACCAACCTCCCAAGCAAAGGGGCAATGCAATAAAATGTGTAAAGCAGATTCCCCATCACCCATCAGCCTTGCAAAGACAACAATGGTTAGTCAAAATAAGCCCCTTCCTTTGAATGAAGTTGATCGTCTGAATTCTACCCAAAGAGACAGTCCACAAGAAAAGTTGAACCTCTGGGGAACCGGGGAAAACCATATAGCTGACCACGGGTCATTGTTGGACTCAAATCTACCAAAGAAAAGGGCGCAGGATCGTACACTAAAGATGTCATCTGGGGAAGCTGTCCACACTTTCTTGTCTTCCTCCTCACTATTTACTTCTATTGATTCAATCTGCCTAGAAGATCCGCAATCTCCTGCACCTCCCAATCAAACACTTGTCTCCTCAGAATAGGGTGTCAGGACGGAGGATTAGACGAGAAATCCAAATAATCCTAAACAAGAGCATCGGGGTCAACCGCCAAGGAAAAAGCTGATGGATATACTCTCTGCAGAGGGTTATCATCGCACCATTTAGCCTTCCAAATTTTGGTCTTCAAACCGTTTCCTACCTCCATTCTCAACCCTCGAGCAAAATCACCAAACAACCTCATAATGCCCTTCCAAGGGCTAAGGCCATATGAACCTCTCGTGGGGCATAGGTCCCCATTAGGAAGAATACCATGACGAGATACAGCCACCTTTCTCCAAAAGCTATTATCTTTCCTCCCAAATCTCCACAGTCATTTGCAAAGGAGAGCCTTATTCATCACTTCCATTCTACGCAAACCCAAACCCCCATGAAATTTAGGAGAACATACCCTGTCCCAGGAAACCAAATGCAACCCCTGATCATTACCGCTCCCCTTCCAAAAAAAATCCCTTTGAATCTTCTCCAATTAAAGAGCCACTTGAGAGGGAATGACAAAGAGGGAAAGGAAATAAGTTGGAATGCTAGCAAGAGCGGCCTTAATTAAGGTAAGTCTCCTGCCACGAGATAGATAATGAGCTTTCCAGCCAGCCAATTTTTTGCGCATTTTATCAATCACAGGATCGCAAGTACTCCTATTTTTTAAAGAAGTCCCTAAAAAGAGACCCAAATAGCAAATAGGGAGAAAACTCACTTGGCAACCAAGATCAACTGCCAGCGCAGCAATATTAGGAACCTCTCCAATTGCAATGAGTTGACTCTTAGAAAAACTCATCCTCATACCCGAAACAGCCTCAAAACAATGCAACACACATTTCAAAAAACGGATCTACGTCTAATGATGGCCACAAAGGATTAGCGTATCATCTACATACTATAAATGAGAAACAATGACTTCCTCCCTCCCCACGTTAAAACCATCAATCAAGCCACCTTCCAAAGCTTTGGAGACCATAGCCCCCAAGGTTTCTGCCACCAGCAAAAAAAGAAAAGGGAAAAGCGGATCACCTTGCCTCAAACCCTGGAAGCTTCAAAAGTATGGGACGGAATGCCATTAAACAAAACTGAATAGAAAACAGAACTAAAACATTTCCACAACCACTCCTTCCAGCGACTCCCAAAACCATATCTCCCCATAATATAATAAAGGAAATCCCAGTTCACATGATCATACGCCTTCTCCATATCCAACTTGCAAATCACCCCAGGAGTCCCACTCCTAGCCTTTCATCAATACATTAACTCGCACACAAGAACCCATCCGTGATTGATCTTCTAGACAAAAAAGCCCCTTGTTTTTTTGAGATTATAGAAGAGAGGATGAACCTAAAACGAAGAGCCAAGCATTTTGAAATAATTTTATAAGTGTTTCCCAAGAGACTAATGGGTCTGAAATCCGATAGACAGTTTGTCCCTTCTTTTTAAGGAATCAAAGAGATGAACGTGGCATTACTTCCTCTGTCCAAGAAACCTCTCTCATAAAAATCTCTGACTACCTCCATTAGGTCGACTTTAAGGGTCTCCCAACACTCTTTATAAAAAGAAATGGGAAAGTCGTCCGGGCCTGGAGCCTTATCTCCTTCCAACAGTCAAACGGCACCTTTTACCTCATCTTCTTCAAACGGGAGCTCTAACCAATTCCTCTGCTCCTCAGAAATACTAGGGAACGAGATGCCCTCTACCCTCGGCCACACCCCCAAATCCTCAGTATACAGATGCCAAAAATAATGTTCCATATGTGAGCTAATTACGTCCAGCCTATCCTCCCAATTCTCCTCCACTCTTAACCTGTTGATACCATTGTAGCTCCTATGACAACTTGACATTTTGTGAAAGAATCTAGTGTTCCTGTCACCTTCTTTCAGCCACTTAATCCGAGCTTTCTGTCGCCACAACACTTCTTTCATCAACAAGGTTCTCTCAAAATCGCCTTTTAGAGATAGACGATGCAACCTATCCTCCTCTAAAAGCCCCTCTGATTCCTCCTTAGCATCTAGAAGAGTAATCGCATGCCCAATAGAATCTTTACACCTTTCAACCTTTCCAAAAACCTCTTGATTCCACCCATGCAACCTATCCCGAAGAAGTTTTAGCTTCAAGCGAAACTGCTGACCAGGGAGACCCTCAACCTGAAAAGTACTCCACCATTCGGCCACTAGATTTTTTAATCATGGTTCCAATAACCACATCAACTGAAACCGAAAGGGTTTTGGGCCTTAACGAAGCACTCCTCCAGACATAAGCAAAGGAGAATGATTTGATCCAGTACGAGGCAAAACACTACCTTCAAGCGGAGAGAACATATCTTCCCATTCCGGGGACACCAAAAATCTGTCAAATCTACTCATAGAAGGTCTTTCCTGAAAATTTGACCAAGTAAACCTGGGACCAGAACATGGGACATCAAGAAGATTATATTTATCCACAAAATCCCCAAATAACTCTATTCCGCTAGTCCGACGACCACCCCTACTCCTTTCATTTGAGAAAACCTCATTGAAATCCCCTCCTTTACACCAGGGATTATCCAAAGAAGAGTGAATCATATCCAATTTAGCCACAAAATCCAGGAAAAGAGAACCATCAGTGGGACCATATACAACCGTGATGCTCCACCTTTGAGACTCCCCACAATGGACAGTTGAAAGAGTGATTGAGAACTTGTCCACCCGTAATTCGATCTCCATAACACTGTCTTTGTTCCAAATAATGATGATACCTCCTGCTGAGCCAATGGAGGGGAGAAAAACTCAACCAATACTAGGAAAATTGCTGATTTCCGAGATGATAAAACCATTCATAGATTCCAGTTTGGATTCCTGTATCAAAATCAAATCAGCCTTAATTATCTGCACCAAATCCTTTAGCATTCTTCTGTGATCCCTATTGCCCAGACCCCTTTCATTCCATGACCAAATTTTAATACTCATCATCAGCATCCTCCAGCACCCCTATGTGAAAACACCTTTGTCCACTGCCCTGCACACCCAAACCCCTTCCATATGCCATACCTCATTGTAAATTCTTGATTTCACGGTTGGATTTTCTTGGAAAGACCCCTTTAGATGAATATAAAAAGTACTTACGCTCTAGTTTAGCAAACAAAGCCCATGCTTCCTCTTCGAATCCTTCGAAGGAAAGTCCAACCACCTTACTGACCTCACCTATCTTCAACATGACCCAATCTGAGACTTTTGTTATTGGATCCATCTCTTCAACCACTAGAGTCGTAACCAAGGGGAGGCCATTAGCATGAAATTTTTTAACGTTTTCTCCTATTGAAGAGAAAAAAACATCAGGTCCCCTATTGCTGCCCCTAACCCCAGTCTCTTCCTGATCAACCAACTCAGGGTCGTGAACACAAGACAACAACTGGTCGACTGTAGCTAAGGCCCAACAGTCGTTTATGTGTGGTGAAGAAGAACCGATAAGCAGATGCCCCTTAACATAACCATTATCACCCTTCCGCAATGGCTCCTCCCCAGAGCTTTCATTTTCAATAACTTCTTAATCCTAGGCCTTTAGATTAAACCCCTTACTACCAGAAGACTCCAGTAACCAATCAGACTGCATATGTTGCTGGAAACTAGGGAAGACACTTTGATCCATCGTCACCATTGGAAGATCCTGGAGCTCACCCACTGTCTAAGAAATAACCCCTAGAGAAGAAGAATTCCCGCTAACAGTTGAATCCTTATCGAGAAAGGGGGTTACGGCTAACGGACCATCAATTATAATTTCACTTACCTTGTCATGCACCTCCGACAGCCCATTTATACCACCCCCAACATACTGATCACTGTCGACCTCCTATGAAATCGGCGTCGAGTTAGGCTCAATTAGGGATGAGGAAACCCAGTCAGGTCTTTTATTAAGAGGACCTATCAAAATTCCACGAATGCCCTCCATATTTTTATCAAGACCAGAATGTCCAACCCCTAACTCACCTGAGTTATACTGAACCTGTTTTAAGACTGGTTCATGGGCCGACCCTGCTTTAAAACTAGTCGAGCCATCTCTATCAGTCTGATGCTTGATCGAAGACTTAGGGCCATATAAAAGACTTCCCTAATGCCCTAATTCGACAAAAATGGGAATTGTCTCTGCAATTTTCACTCCGCAGGAAGGAGGCTGCTGCTCCGCCAGATTTTGCTTACCCATAAAAGGGAACCGATCGATGATTCTGTTCTCAACAGCAACAGACCCAAAATTAGCAAGTATGATTTCAAATTTTGAATTTGAATTTGAACCAAACAGTAGTTTTTTCGTCGCTTGATTCTCCCACGCAATTGGTTGCTTCCCATGATCTCCCACACCTGAGATTACCTTTTTTTGGGTTGCCGCCAATGAAGATTCCAATTGTAACAGCACTAGCACTCTGTTCCCTTGATCAGAGATAGTCACTAAGCGAGGAATTTTTGCCGGATTTCCTTGCCTAACTTTTATCCGAGCATTTTGGAAATCTACCCTCCCATCCGCCAACTCAACTCCTACAACGAGACCCCCACAGAAGCTCCCTATGGCAGAAAATATCCCCTTCGTCCACAGGTGGTATGGGAGGCCATGAATGGAAACCAAAAGCGTTGTCTCCCCCTTGCTGTGAAAGATACGTCCAAACTCCGGAGACCAGTGCGAAAATGACCAACCTACTCTCCCCAAGCCTTCAATACCTGCTTGGACAAGTTGCTCTGCATCCTCCAAAGTTTTAAGGAAAACTAGCGTTGTGTCCTCATCCACTACATGAATGTCAGGACTATATCAACATTGTAA
The DNA here is from genome assembly GCA_025762735.1 of Platanus orientalis. NCBI lineage: Eukaryota > Viridiplantae > Streptophyta > Magnoliopsida > Proteales > Platanaceae > Platanus > Platanus orientalis. The sequence continues at coordinate 12,746,949 of JAOXJP010000006.1, read as the reverse complement.
AAACTCCTGTATCAATCGACCACCTTTCTCCTAATTTCCTGCACCCAGAGCTCTGGCTATCACCACTGCCTTACCCCAACACGCTCTCCATAACCCTTCTCCAGGATAGAATGTTTCAATTCCCAGCTCCTTACCACATATGATCATTTTCGCCCCTACCTGTAATTGGTGAAAATCAGCTTTGAATGGAGGAGCACCCAAAATGCCTTCATCTCGAGATATATCCATTGATGTTGAGCCTTTCTCAGAACCTACCGTCTCCCATTTGTGTAGAGGTAAGCTCTACTATCCGCTGCATTCTATTTTGAACACCCTCCATGTCTCCCAACAGGTCTTTCAGAGCCGTCACCACATTTTCCCATGCATACCCTTTCTTACCCTCTGGGAGGTCTACCAAGCAAGCCTGATCCTCTGCTGAAATGGACGAAATTAACAAGAACCTTCCTCTATTGTTTTCTTTTCTCTGAGCCACTACCACTCGATTCCCATCCCTTCTTGTTTGAATATATTTCAATTTGTTATCCCAAGAGGCTACCTCATAAACCTTTTCCAGAAGTCATCTCGCTATGAGATAATGGACTGAGATTGCCTGCCAGAATCCCCGTCCCCTTTCCATAATTTTTACAAACCGCTCTTTTTTCCTCCATTCTTCTTCGAAATCCAGAGTCTTGGATTCAACCACAGTTGTTCTTCTTCTTCTTGAAATCATATTCTTCCTCTCATTACTCAACTAAATATCAGAAGAAAGAGAGCAATCTCAACCCTTCAAACTCCCAAATTTTCTTAATTTCGTTGCTACTTGTGTTCTAAATTTCAATTTTTGCTTCTGCACTTTTAAATCTGACAATCTATTTGAGGTCCTTGGAAAATCCTACATCAATTTTTGGTATCTTCTCAATTGTGCTGCATCAATTTTGGTATTAGAGCTTTAATCCTGCATCAAACATGTGTCCAAACATAGGAATTGCAGTACTTTAGTTGGTTTATACTTTGAATAGTCAAAGTTGTATTTTAGAAAGTTTCTAGTTAAGACTTAAGAGATCATGTTGTGTCTTAGGAAGTTCCTAATTAAAGAGGTCAAGGTAAGTTTTAGGTAGTTTCTACTTTCTAATTATTGTTTAATTAGTTTCCAATTTGAAAGTCAAAGGACAAGTCGAAACTTGAAGAAGGTGAGGCTGGACATGTGGTCCATATATACCCTCTAATCTACCTCAATAACATTATATATATATATATATATATATATATATATATATATATATATATTTAACCTGCATCTGCTTTACTCTTGTAAGAAAACAGAACTGAAAGTGTGATGCTTTCAACCCTGCATCTGCTTTTTTCTTACCAAAAAAAAAAACAAGGAAACCTAGAAATGATTCCTAGACAGCAACTCATGCGACTCTAGTTGGTATATCTTCTACAAGTATTACTTCCTACTTTTTCTACAATTTCCAGCAAACTTCTGCAGAGATTTCTGATATTCAGCCCACTAAACAGTACTTTCACTCAACCTTTATAAACCTTAGTTTTCCCTAAATCTCTACCAGTCCCTTGAATTACTGTTTACTGCTCTTCATAGCCAATTCGTAGAATTCTTAATCTACTGTTTCCCTTCAGCTATCAAATATTTAGACCACCAAAAGAAATACTTCCTAGCATCCCTTGTACCCCACGACTACCCTTTTGTTACCCTTTCCTTCACTTTAAAAGGCTGAGCTCTGATTTCCCAGATCTCTCCTAAAACCTCATAAATCTCTGCAATATTCTGAAAATATCAAGCCTTTCCATCAAAACTTATTCCTAAACCTCAATCAGCAACCCACCATTTGATGCCCACCTGTAAACCCTAAATCTGAGCCAAAATCATCAACCCCAACACTGACAAATCAACCCAAACATGCCCTATTACTTGAGGAAGAAAATCAGATCTTCATCCCTTCGGTTCTGCATCAGTGTGCATGCATACGATTGTGGTGAGATTGAAATGGGTTGACAGCACTCACAGTGCAACAACGTGGTATGCTACACTTTAATACAACAACAACAAACAGCCTTATCCCAACTATTTGGGGTCAGCTACACGAATCCTGTTCTGTCATTCCACTCTATTTAGGGCCATATCTGTCATTAAATTACAAGCTGCCATGTCCCTCCTAATACTTCAACCCAGGTCAATTTTTCCCTTCCTCTAGTTCTTCTAGCACCTTCAACTTGCATCGTCTCACTCCTCCTCACTGGTGCAATCATTGGCCTTCATTGCATGATAAGTTACACTTTAATAATATCTGATAAATTACAATACCAGCAACAAATGAAAATGTAAAGTTCATGTAGACCATTAATAATATACATGATAAAGGATTTACTTTATTAAGTATATTTAAAAAAAAAATCAGAAGTTTTCAACCAGAAGAACCAACTTGTAGGCGCATAGAATATAGGTAAATACCGAGTGGCAGAGAAGATATCATCAAACTTTTTTTTCAAGGTTGAAGGATCTTGCAATGGCCAGTTGGCTTCATCTTGGTGTACAAATATAACATTTTCCAATACAGCCTTTGAGACACCCATAAGAGCAGGAATTTCCCTATCCATGTCAGCACATCTATAGCTGAGACAAACCTTCTGCAATTTGGAAATAAAAAAGAAAATTTTAAACTGAAGTGAATAACCCATCAAATAAGCTAGGTGTTAGAATTATCTCAAAAGTTGAAATCAGGAAAAATAGTGGACAACCAACACAAAAAACAGATAATATGAAGTTGCATGAGCCATAAACACTTGAGTTTTGTTTACATACATGTTATACGATAAGTATATTCTTTATTCAAAGAACTAGGGAAGATATTACCCAAGAAATACAATGTGCCGAATTTATAAGACAAAGAAAAGAAACCAAGTATGAAAGATGTTTTTTGTATGAAAAATTTTAAGTTGGTCCCTTCGTAATGTAAGGTTGTCAAATTTCAAACAAGAGGCTGATAAGAGATTCTTATTTCCAGCAGTTTTACAATCAATAAAATAAAATTAAAAAAAAAAAAAAAAAAAAAGAATAATAAGAAAACTGAATAAGAAGTTCAGATAATAGCTTTGCTCAACAAGTTGCAACTTGTGTCAGTCTGAGCCAGGTCAGACCCCACTATTAGTCAGGCTGCGATGTGACAACCTGAACCTGGGAAACCAGACTGGTTCTAGCAGATCAGCTGGTCTGGTCAAGGATTGTCACCCCTGATCGTCTGTAAAAGAGATAAATTAAAATACCAAATTCACTACCATGTATCTACTGGACATCATGGCATGTGGTACTAGTGTACCAGCGTCATAGGAGGACTCCCCTTACACTATGATTCGAGTAGACCATTGGTGGGTCCCACATATAGGGCATTTCATAGAGGTCACATGCTGATTTTTTTTTGTTGGGGTCGTGTGGACTACTGGAGGCAGCATTACTACATGTTATCTTTAGGATTATCGTTTAGTTTATCTTTTAATTTGTTTTGGATTATGGTAGAATTCCTAATGTAATTAGAATTAGTTTATTTTCAGCAAAATTATCTACTGTTTATGTAATTAGATTAGGAGTCCTTATTTACAATTAGAATGTGATTAGCTACCGGTTTACTTTGTTGTTCTGCCATTAAAGATCCCTTCAAACCCATCAAGAACCCTTCTTGATTGGTTTTATTGAACCCCAACCTGTAAACCTGAACTCCATTATAAGCCTTGCTGTTTTCCCTTTGCCAAACCCTAGAAAACCCATTCATATAGCCTGCGGCAGACTTTCCCCTTCTTTCCCTTGCTGTTCCCAATCAAAAACCTAAATATTCCACTGTTTTATATCCTGCAGCACCTGTTAATTCCAAAACCTTGATTGTCTCAGGTCTGGAATTCCAAATCTAGGTGGAATCCTGCGGCAGACTTTCCCCTTCTTTCCCTTGCTGTTCCCAATCAAATTTGTGTGCACGCTTTCCTAGAACCTGAGACCTTTTGTAGTATAGTCATGTCAATCAAGATCAGCAGCTTTAGTAAGATTCAGGACCTAACCACACTGCTCACTCATGCGAAGTCCTGAAATAGCATTGTCATGGTGTGGCACACTTCATCGCACCAACTCAAACTAGTGGAGTACAAATTTCTATAACCTGCATCATATTGTCACAATCTTGTCCACTCTTCCTACTATCAATGCTCATCAAGTCAAAAAAAAAAAAAAAAAAAGGAGAAAGATGAATATCATAAGCATAAACAAGGCCAATGGAGAACTGGGAAATACAAAAAGACCAGTGAATTATGTGGATTTGGCCCAATTAATCCATTTTCGTATAGAATTTTGGAACAGATCTGGCAGTTCATATCCAAGTGCCAATGGGTTGATTATTATACCCAGCATTATTCCTCGAAAAGAGTTTTCTGGAACAGGAAAAAATGAACTGGCAACCCTTCAAAATTCAGTAAGCTAATAGCCTATATATTTCATGGTGAGCCCTTTAAATCATCTCTTACTCCCCATAAAAAGATTCCTGAAACCCAGAGTTCAAAGAACTAGCAGTGCTCAAGCACAGTAAGTTCTAAGCCTACCGTTACTATTCATATATGGACCTTTTAAAACCCAGTTTAATTTATAAATAAAATGCACCTTTATAACACAATAAGAAAATGCCGACTAGAAATTCTAAATCCCCACTGAATTCCTTAAAGTGTATAGATTATTAAAAATTAAAGATTATAAATTATCCCATATGAAACACTATTTTTAACCAACTATTGAAGTTTGTTTACTAGAATATAGTGTATGGAAGCACCGACTATAAGAATCTCCAAATCTAACTTGGACTCTGACCTCTAATTTTAAAACCACCCCCCACCCCCAAAAAAGAGGAACCACTAAAGTTTACTCCTACCATAGAGAAGATCCTAGAATAGCATAACAACTCATTCCCAAACAACTAAAACTATGGAGCTTAATAAAGGACTCAACACCTGAGGGAATGAAACTCGAAAGCTATAAATTCACACACTATGGTTGGACACACAAAATTTTTCCCTCTTGTTCTCACCTTTTTTTTTTTTTTTTTTTTTTTTTTTGAGAACATAAAAAAAACAAAAAAAAATCATTAGTTATGCCAAATTTGATATGTGTCACAATATGCAAACTCAAATTCCATGCCCAGTGGTTCAATATAAATGTATAATGGCACTCAACCATGTACTTTTAAACCCTAAAGTCCATTTTGTTTCTTATCTATTGTTCCATCACAGCCATCAGTATCTCCAAATTGATTGAATTAACATACCATCCATCATCACTTCTAAACGTTTAATGGCACCAGAAAAATTGACTCTGGATCCAAAATGAATGCAACAGAATCTATGGACACAAAACTTACCATCCACAAATAAGCACCCCATACACATTCATTATCCATTCCTTCATCCTTCCTCATTATACTTTTCTTCTCACTACCTTAGAAGAAAATTCATTTTAATGTACCACACATACACACACACATACGCAAGCACACACCAAACTTCCTCTAAGAAGAAGGATAGAATTAAAAGGTGTGGTATAAGTCTTGAATCTTATCCCATATGATGAACATCCACTATGATTATCTGATGAAGGATCCACGGGGATTGAATCCCCATGATGGGTAACGGAGCAATGCCCTGAACCAAACTGATGCAATACAAAGGGGAAGATACCAAAAATTGTTGTGGAGTAATTCCAAGGCCCTCAAATAAATTAAAATAAAGGATGCAGAAGCAAATAAATCAAGAATATAGTTTAGAAACAAATAAGTAGCCACAAAAATTTAAACTCAGAAAATAAAATCACAGAAAGAATATATGAAGGATTTAGAACAGAAAAATATGATAAAAGACCCAAAAAGAGTATTTTTATAATTTTGGACAAAAATCTAAAAATTACCAAAATACCCCTCTAAAATGTCAGAAAATTATGAAATTTTATGACCATTTCTGACATGCACTAAGGTTCTATAGTTAAAATTTCATAAAATTCCGATAAGATTTGATAGGTCAAATCAAAGAATTTCAGAAGGAAAAAAAAAGTGAAGGTGCTTTAATAGAGGGTTCAAGAGAAGAAAGAAGAAGAAGAAGAAAGAAGAAGAATGATAGTAAAAATGATAAGAGAGTAGTATAGAAAGAAAGAAAAACTTAAGAAGAAACTAAGAGATAAAGAAAAAGAATAGAAATATATCTTGAAGGAAAAAGGGAGTTTGCGACTGTACCTACAGAAGAAAAAAAGAGAGGGGAGCCATGAATGACATCAATCCTTGGAGAAGGAGAATATAGCTACAGCCACACCTTGGGAACACCCAAATCTTTAAAAACTTATTTATTCTTCACTATCAAATTATGGGGGAGGGGTTACCTTTAAATAGACTTACAACCTTAAGTAATTAGAAACTTGTCAAAATTAGAAACTTCTTAAAATCCTAAACTTGCTAGCCAAGTTTTCTAAAAACATAAAACTTTCTAAACACTTATTTTCCTAAAAATTAAAACTTAAGACTTTCAAAATACACTATTCTCGTTTTTAGTAACCATCCCTTAGTAATTTGGACATAACTTTCTCAAATCATATCGGATTTGCTCAATCTTGGTCTCATTAGAAAAATAACTTAATAATCTATCTAAAACCACTAAAATCAAGCTAAAAAGTTAAGTTTTTGTTATAGAAAAATTGGATCCAATGTGAAAAATGGGATTACAACTAAAAACCCAAAAAAAAAAAAAAACTAAACTAATCATGACACTATTGGCCTTATTACAAAATTAACCCACCCCTTAAATAATTAAAAGAACCCATACATAACACAAGACTTGAACATTGCTCTCTTATGTGGTGGTACATACATAAGTCATGTAACGTTTTCCACCTCACAAAATGTAGGGAACCCAATCCAAGATCCGTCCCAACCGGGTTCCTTGAGGATTTGGTACGACCTCTTGAGGTCAACCTAAGGTGAGACCGACATCAGGGGCCAACACATCAACATCAAAAAGTGAAAAGCATCCACAAAAAAGTCACTTTTTCAGCACTGATGTGTCAGGCCCTAATGTCAGTTTCACCTTAGTCTGACTTTAGGGGTCGCATCAAATCTAAGGCAGACCGGGTTAGGTTGGCTGAATTCCAATTAGAAATTTCTTGGATTGGTTCCAAGTGAAAATAAAGTTGCAATTTGGGCTAGTCTACAAAAGTCCTATACGCAGAATTTTTTGGGAGACCTTTTGTAAGTATAATCTTCGTCATAGTAAAAGTTTCTTTGATCATCTTCACCAGTGGACATAGGCAATATTGTTGAACCACATATGTGTGTTGTGCGATTGTTCTTATTTGCTTCCTTTTCCTTGTTCATTTCACATTCCCATTAACCGTTGTTCGATCTTTGATGTAGTACAAATGGGAAGATACCAAAAATTGATGTGGAATAATTCCTAAGGTCTCAAATAATTGAAAATAAAGTATACAGAAGCAAAATAAATCAAGAATTGAATTTAAATTCACAAATAGCCAAGAAACCTGAGAATAAATTTTTAGAAAAGAGGTTAAGATGTGCAAGAACAGAAAAAGATGAGAAAACATAAGAAAAGAGCCCAAAAAAGGTAATTTTGGACACAACAACAAACAGCCTTATCTCAACTATTTGGGGTCGGCTACACAAATCCTGTTCCGCCATTCCGATTTGTTTAGGGCCTTATCTGCTATTAAATTACAAGCTACCATGTCCCTCTTCACTACCTCCACCCAAAATGCCCCTCTGATGCGTCAGAAAATTCTGAAATTTGTATGATTGTTTCTGATGTGTTCCAAGGTTCTATAGTTAAAATTTCATAAAATTCCGATAATATTTGATGGGTCAAATCAAAGAATTTCATAAAAAGTAAAGGTTCTTTAATGGTGGTTTCAAAAGAAGAAGAAAAAGAATGATAGAGAAAATGAGAAGAAAGTAGTATAGAAAGAAATAGAAATTTAGGAAGAAACAAAGAGATCAAGAAAAATAATAGAGATATACTTGTAGGAGAGAGGGAGCTTACGGCTACACCTATGGAAGAAGAAGAGAGATAGGAGCCATGAGTAGCATCAACCCTTGGAGAAGGAAAACATGGCTACAACCACAACTTGGGAACACCCAAATCTTCAAAAACTTGTTTATTCTTCACTATCAAATTATGGGGCGAGGGGATTGCCTTAAATAGACTTACAACCTTAAATAATTAGAACTTGCTACAATTAAAAACTTCATAAAATCCTAAACTTGCTAACCAAGTTTTACAATAACAAAAAACAGCCTTATCCCAACTATTTAGGGTCGGCTACACAAATCTTGTTCCGTCATTCTGCTCTGTTTAGGGTCATATCTATTGTTAAATTACAAGCTATCATGTCTCTCCTTACTACCTCCACCCAGGTCAATTCTGGCCTTCCTCTAGTCCTTCCAGCACTTTCAACTTGTATTGTCTCACTCCGCCTCACTGGTGAGGTCATTGGTCTTCGTTGCACATGCCCAAACCATCTCAATCGACTTTCTCTCATTTTATTACCTATTGGTGCTACCCCTAAACTCCCACGAATGAATTCATTTCTAATTTTATCATCTCTAGTCTTGCCACTCATCCATCTCAACATCC
>JAOXJP010000006.1:12721354-12732333 GCA_025762735.1 Platanus orientalis | reverse complement strand
TTGGTAAAGTTTGTGGGTGTCATACCACAAACCTGGGTTCAAAACCCGTCTTCATCTACTAATAAATTAACCACTAATGTTCACCTATCAAAAAAAAATCAGGCGTGAAACAGGCTTCTCAGGTCATCCCATGAGAATCACCACCAATCTTTGTACTCCAAAGCTTTGAGGACCGAGGTTTCCCAAGAGTATTCCTAACCCTTGGGTGATCCTAGCAAGTGGGTCCCACTTCAAAAAAGCCTCACCGAATCAAAACCCCAGACATGGATTATAGGGGATGGCGGAATTGCATGGGAGTTATTATTTTTTGAAAATTTTGGAAATCCCAAAATTGATCTCTATGGTCTTAAAAATTTATTACAATCATTTTTTACAACATCAAGGAGTTGTTCCACATTCAAATCAAGTATTGGTTTCTCTCTTTGGCTCTCTTTCAAATTTCCATAAAGTAGTGATTTTGTGGATTTTGTGGCATATGCTTGGAACTGTGGTCTTAATTGCCTAGCTTAAATTTACCACCTCTAACTCATTTTCTAAGCCTAAAACATATTATAAACCTATCTTTAGCCTCTCAGACTTTCCATTTAGTTTGTTGGATTGTTTTCTTTTCTTTTGGCCTAATTTGACATTTCTTCTGAGAAAATTTTCAATCATAATATTTTTCTAGGCATATCCCTAATTTTTCATTCCCTAATTTGGGATTATTGTTCAAGCATATTATTTAGGTCTTTAATTATTTATTATTTTATAAACTCTAATTATTTTAATGCATATTATATACAACTCATGAATTGCCTGAATTTGGGTTTGAATTGAAGGTTTACCGTTAACATCCCTGGTGACGCGGGTTCAAGTCACGGAAACAACCTCTCCATAAATGGGGGTAAGGCTGCGTACATCTTGCCCTCCCCAGACCCCGCGTTAGCGGGAGCCTCATGCACTGGGCCGCCCTTTTTTTTATTGCTAGTTTCATCTCATCCCATGTAGTCAGATCTCCAAAACCCATGGCGGAGTAACTTTGCTTGTAGGATGCCCACCAAATGTGTGCCATTCCATTTAATTTAGCTTTTACAAATTGAAGCTTTTGATTGTCTGGCACATCATACCATCTAAAGCCTCGATGCTGTGAAGCCAGTCATGAAACTCATCCGGGTGCTAATCACCTCCAAAATCATATACATTCAGCTTTGCATGCTTCTCCAATTCGTGATGGGTATGACTTTGGTGGTTCACAAATTGGAATTTAGGCCTTTGTCTTGGCAGAATTATATCATGCTGAAATTGGTGTGATGGTTCATTGTTGAGGGCACTAGTCTGCTGTTGTGGAGGAGGTACAGAGTCCTACGATTCAACTATTGGATCTAGGATCTTGTTAGACTCACCCTCCTTTTGCATAATAGTTGTGAGCTTCTCTATTTGTGCTTGTATGACAATCATATTAGCATTCATGGAGGTTTCTAATCTATCCATTCGAGCATTCACTGTGGAATTTAATTGAGCTAAGTCTCTCCGGATAGTATCAATCTCTCTGGTATGATCATCTACTGCTGAGGACAAAGTATTGTTGGTAACCATGGTGGATATAAACTCAAAAGAGAATTTAGGGCTTGCTTAAGAATTTTAGTGCTATTAAAAACCCTTTTCAAAAGATCCCAAGGATTTTAGGGTAGAATAATGGAAAAGAACCTTAAATAATTCAAGAAAGGTTTTTGGCCAAAAAAATTTGAATCGTCAAGAAGAAGAAGGGTTTTAGGGCCCTTTGAAGAAATCCCAAAATTTTAGGGTCTCAAAATATTCTCTCTTTTGGTTTCCAAATAGCTAGGGTTTGGCTTTGATACCAATTTGATGTAGGATATTCAAGAATTAGGATTCTATAAAAAGTATGATGAGACTTCAAGAATTAAAGAAGAGTATCACGAATTCAATTTAAAAGAAATCAAGAAACTAAGAAGATTCAAGAAGACTATAAAAAGAATTCAAGAGTATAATTTTTGATTAAAGAAAGGAATAAAAGAGAATAAATTCATGAAAGTAAAGAAGGAATCAAGAAATTAAAGAAAGAATCAAGAAAAACAAGATAAAATAATGAAAAAAAAGAAAAAGAAAAAGAAAAGAGAATGAATATATGTTGTTTTTAGATTTTAAAATCAAGAATCCAATAAAAAACTTAATCAAGATTGTTTCTTGATGATTCTTGGTGATCTTTAATGCAAGAAAGAGTAATCGATAATAAATAAATAAAATTTCAATAAGAAGAATAATCAAGAAAGAAGAAAGAAAGAGAGAAAAAGAGGGGAGATTGTGGAGAAAAGAGAGAAAAATGTAAGAGAAAATATCTGTCCCAAATCTTGGACACCAAAACCCAACTTCTCTTTTTCGATAATCTTCAAATCTGATTACAATCCTATGAATCATACTACTTATAATAACCCCTTAAGACTCCTATTACAATTAGGACTCTTATTACTCACATTAATTTCAAATAAACTCAAATAAACCACTATTTGCACTGGACCCTTGGCTAATAAATGCCTTATTACGTAGAACTTTCTACTACATAAAAATCTTATTAAAATAACCCTACTACATAAAAACCCTATTAAAATAACTTTAAACAAATTCAGAGACAACTCTAAAGTTTCTGGAAACAATCTTAAAGCTTCCTATAATTCCTTCAATAGTTTCCAAGGCCCTTTCTAACCGGTTTGGGCTTAGGCCTCCAAAGAAGATAAACCCTTTCCAGCCAAGTTAGGGCTGCTGCATCATGATATAAGTAGTTTTCTCCTTCAATTGACTTTGTGTTCTGGTGGTAGATCTCATCCTTGATACATGTGCTCTAGTACAAAGATGAAAGTAATGTAGGGTTTGAAAAGAAAACATGAAAAATGAAGAAGAAGAATAGGGAGAAGAGAGTAGGGATTGAATGTAATAGTCTCCCATTACCTCTCTCACATATATTAATATGATAAAAAATTGCCTTTAAAAATAGAGATGCTCTTACATAAGCAGTCCATGTACAAGATTACCTTTGACACAAGCACTATTCCATTTCACAGGCATTGTTAAGTATGCCATGTTTGGTCTAATTTGGATAATATTAAAATTTCCAGCCAATCTACCAGACATATATGGACACCAGATCATAAATTGGTCTTGTTATATATGCTTAACTTGGATGGTTAAAACCATAAATTTATTCTAGCTGACTCATGCAGTACTTTCAAGCTCTACGCAAATAATTCATTATTTACATCCCTTTCTTGGAATTTGAAAATGCTGTGGGAATGTTATTTTTCTGCATTCTGCTTTTACTTTTTTGTCTTGTTTAAAGAATACATAGAAATTGATTCAATGGATCTTGTTTTCTCCTTGTACAGTTCTTTATTTTTTTATATTAATACAATTTCACTGTTGCCCAAAAAAAACGAGTTGTTCAATTTCTGTTTATTTTTGGGAAACAACTCATGGTTCTCTCACTAGATATTCCTTATCCCTAACTGAAATTTGATTTTTAGGAGAAGCTCAAAGAGAAAAAACACAAAAAGGAGAAGAGAGACAAAGAAAAGAAAGAAGGTAAAGAGAAAAAGGACAAAGAGAGAAGCAAAGATAAACAGAGAGAGAAGAAAGACCGGAAGGAAAAACACAAAGACAAGAAGAAGGACAGGGATAGGGACAAAGATAAAAACGGAACTTCAGGTGAGGGGGGAATTGAAGGGCGGTCTGAGGGTTATAATGGGGAGAAGAAGCTCAGTCAGAACAGTCAGCAGGCTCAGGAGATCAACGATTCCAAATTTATTCAGGAGTTGGGCAGGAGGATCAGAGATGAAGAAAGAGGGTCAAAAATCCAAATGGTTGGAACAGATCAAAGAAGAGCTGAGGGTATGGGCAGAGTGGTGGAGAAGGATGTTGGTAATAGGGCTGAAGGGAAAGAAAAGAATAAGGAGAAGAAAGGTGAGGATAGAAGGGCAGATGGACAAGGAAACAGAGATGAAGGGAAAGAAAAGAATAAGGAGAAGAAAGGTGAGGGTAGAAGGTCAGATGGACAAAGAAACAGAGATGATGAAAGACTTGCGGGAAATGCAAGGTTTCAGAACTTCACCAATTTGGAGCAACAAAGGGTTGAAGGAATGGCCAGTCTGGTGGAGAAGGATGCTGAGACGAGGATGGAAGGGAAGAAACATAATAAAGACAAGGAAGCTGACACTAAGCGAGGAGGAAAGCACAAGAATGGAGATCGAGAGAAGAAAAGCAAAGCAAAGGATAAAGACAAGCATAAAGAGAAGGAAAAAGAGGAGAAAATGAAGGAAAAAAGTGACCACAAAAGTAGAGAGCCAGATAAATCAAAGGAAAGTGGCAAGGACTCTATAGATTCCATGAACATTAAACCCTCACAATTTTCCAAGGACAGCAATGAGAGTTCTGCTACTGATGAAAATCTCAAGAAAAGAAAAGTCTTACAGATGAATGGAATTTCACATGGTGAGTAAAATTTTTGTCCTGCATCACAGTATTACTTTGGAACCTTTATTGCTATCGAGTGGTTGGAAGTGCATATTGAGCTGTGCATTCAACCAAGGATGGTAATAGATGCATTGCAGTTTTATTGCTCTGTACCTAATACCATCTTATCCCTGGAGTCCTTTGGTGGTTTTTCGTTGTGATCTCCAAAATCATTTTCTTTAATTTGGTTCTTTCTGACTAGCAGCATTTTCTTATGTGTAAATTGAATTGAGTAGCCTTAGCTTGTACGACTGATGTTGTTTAAGAGTCCTTTTAGCTAATTAGCAGGTTTTTTGTGCTTCCTTTTTAAAATTTCTTACAGATGGAGACATTCGGCCTAAGAAGCTGCCAAGACCCATCTCTTCCTCTCATCTTTTAGCAGAGAATGGAAGGAATTATGAACTGTGCCAAACTGCGATCATGTTTACTTCTGATAGGCAGGGGGTCCCCAATAACTATAAGGTGGATAATAAGGAACGAAAGGTTAACGGTATAATAGAAGCTCAGCCAGCTTCTGGTGGCTCAACAAAGCCTTTGATTACCTCAGCACAATCTCATGCGAATGGTGAATCATCTTCAAAACCACCACATCCTGATTCCAAGTATCTAAGCCAAATACTTTCGGTACCCAAAATGGAGGAATGGTCTGATTTTGATGATCAAGAATGGCTGTTCAGCAGTGGTAATCTCCAATCAAATAAGCCCAAGATGGGATCTTCTGGGGTTGACGAAACCCCACAGGTGTGGGCTGAAGCTCTGCGGATAGAGTTGGCTGATGTTTGTGCTCTGCCATATGTCATTCCATTCTGATTGGACATGGATGTCCCCTCCAATCCTCCCAATGTGGCCGGCCCCAAAGGGACCCTTTTGGAAGGTATGGCAGTGTCTGGGTCTGAAGATGGGTTATCGGTTTCTCATACTGCATTTTCCTGTATTATACACCCTGTTCTTTCAGGTATGAATTTCACCAACCTATGCTGTGGTAAGTTTTGATTGTGCATACTACCTAGTTTTGAAATTGTTTTATATGGAATCAAATTTATCACACACCCTTCATTGCTTGCTCCAATCTTTTTGTGACTTAATTTAGAGAGGGTTTTTCTCTCCCTCATCTGTAAGTACTAATCCTTGAGAACTAACTTTAGGTACCATCAGAAGAAAAATATCACATACTGCAAGATCCCAAAAGACCCGATGTTGATTGAAGAAGGGAAAGATGGGTTGGGACGATGCTAAATTGTGCAATTTTATTTTATTTTATTTTTGAAGCTTAAAAGCTCGTCTAATTGAGAGAGTGAGAGAAGCTTGGTGGTCTTTGCTGCACCACCGCACAATTTTGATTTGTAACATAAAACACTTGTTTACAAGAAATGTACAATAGAGGGAAAAGAATTTAGAGGCAGTTTCATTTGTTTATCCTCTGTTGGAACTATTGTTGCTGATCCCCTTTTTGCCACTTTATTTTTCTTTTTTCTTTTTTTGATTGTTTTCTATTCCCATGATCCAAGCCTGCATGATGGCAGTGGGTCCATGTCTGAGTTTTAAGGTATTTCAGTTAGAAGGGAGTGTCTTGTATCTGAATATTTAAGACACAACATTGGTCGACAGGCACAAAATCTGGATCCATGTTATTTTCAGTGAATTGGGAAACACCAATGTATTGGCCCATTGATCTCTTGGCTGGATCTTATTACTGTAAGATCCAGCCAAGAGATCATGCAATATTGTTCTGTGGGTTTGGTAAATGAGATTACAAAGATTTAGTGGGAATAAGAAATGGGGTTTAAAAGTCCAATCTGTTCAATTTTCTGATTTGGTAATGTTTGGTAAACATCAAATTAAGTAGAAGGATGATTTACCTAGAGGTACTGTAATTTGCCATCGTATGAGGGGGAAGCGTTTACTAGTATATAAGGTCTTTCTGTTAGGTCTTCAACTGTTCGGTTTCAATGGTAGCTCCAGAAAACTGGTGGTAGGAAGATCACTCCAAAATTCTCAACTAAATGGTTGTCAAGCCCAAGGCCATTGTGTCCTTTATAACCTGTATAGTTATATACATTTCTTTCACAAATGGGAACCTGAGCGGGCAAACTACTGGGTAGGTGCCTGTTGGGTGTCTTCACTCTGCCTTACCAGCCTTGAACATGAGGTGCAAGTACAAGAGGAAGAATTTAAAGAAGGGACCTTGTTCGAGGAAGGATAGTGTCTGCTTCCCTTAAAAACCCCAATCCCTCTGCTGGTGTTAGGGAGGTGGACACATCAGCACTGAAAAGTGATTTACAATTTTTTTTGGGGAGGGGGTTATCACTTTTCGGCGCTGATGTGTCCGCCTCCTGATGCCAAGTGGAGGTTAACGGTTCTTAAGGGAGGTGAACACAATCCTTTGTTAAAATAGTGAAAATATGGATATGAGCTTGCAATACACCACTGCACGAAGTCCCCAAGACTGGATTAGGTCACAAATGGCCTTTTTTAACCAAACATAAGAGGAAGATAATAAAATATTTTGATTTAACAACTTGAAAGACCCACTTTTCCCCAAATGTGAGATGACATATGGATGGATTGTCATGAAGCATTAGCAGGTTTTGCTTCAAACCAATGGATATCCTTTTTTGTGAAAAGGTCGCAAAAAATTTATGATTTTGCCTCTTTGTCTCTTTGTGACTTCATTTTGTTAAAGCATTTAAAAGCGTTGGGTGGTTTATGATTAGTCCCATTCATTGTCCACCAATTCAGAAGTCAAATAGCTTCTCTTTTTTTACATAACCTATATCTGTGCCATTAGATGGTCAGACACTACGTAAAACATCGTGTGTGGGGTATGGGTGTGTGTGGGTGTGCATTCATTTTTATTTTTATTTATTTTGATATAAGGACACACATAGATATATTAATAAATAAAAGAGGGCTATTCAAGAGTAGCAACATCTTGATGACAAGATCGACCCTAAACAAAGAAGGGGGGACGAGGACCAAGCCTCTAGAGAGAGACGCAACGCTGTGCTTAACCAAGTGATCAGCTACTGAGTTAGCACAATGCTTTATATGAAAACATATAAAACTAGAGAAAGTTTGAATAAAATAGATATAATCATGGATGAGACTACTAATAGACTAAAGAATCTCTCCATTCGGATCCATGAGGAGGAAAATGATTTCAAGGGAGTTATCCTCCAGGATCAAACACCTAAGCTCCATATCATGGGTTGTAAAAAGAGCCAAACAGGCGGCCTGACATTCCACAATCAAAGCAGAGTCTGCAAAACACCGATCCGACTTGACATGCACCTACGAATCAGTGTCGTAAAAAATGACAAAAAGATTGACGCCGATGGTACATGCATCAAACTAGGTAGGGCCATCAATGAGCTGAGCTAGTTTGGCTCAGCTCATTAAAAGCCGAGCCTGAGTCTTGTTTTAAGCTTGATGAGCTGAGCCTAAGCTTTGATTTAAGCTCGTTTCCTAAGTGAACTTGATCCAAGTTTCACTAAGCTCAGCTCATTAAAAGCTCGGCTTGTTAAGAACTTGGTTTGGTAAATAATTTTATAATAATATTATAAATTGTGACAATATTAATGTTAAAATAATACAAATTAGGCTAATGGACCATTAAAATGTTGGACCTTTTTTCAACGAACCAAGCCTGAGCCCACCTTCATGAGCCCAAGCTGAACCTGAACTTGGCCTTTATGTGACGAGTCCGAGCTGAGCTGGGCAAAGCTCGGCTTGTTGACACCCCTAAAACTAGGTGCCCGCCTGGTTTTTCAAGGGACTACTGTTGTCTGGGGCGCTTTGGTGCATTTCTTTTGGCAAGGCGGTTGCCTAGTTTGATACTATATGCAGAATATATATATATATATATATATATATATAGAAAAGTTTGATACCATAATGCATTTACTTTCAGCTCAACAGAATAAATTTGGTTCTTTTCGTAATATTTAACTTTATTTAAATTGAAATGGTTCGAAAATTTTAGTTTTGAAATTGTACCCAAGTCATTGACAGTCCCCTAGGGGCACCTATATGACCAGCCAGGTCCATCCCCTAGCCTTGCCTAGGAGTTTTAAGTTTTTAACCACACGGGTTAACACTCAACAGAGAGTTCATCAATCCATGAAGTGGGAGAAGGGGGAGCTGATTTGTTTGTATAGAATGCCTTTCCTCTGAGCTGTTGGACATGTCTCATGTCCTCTATTGTTTTTATATTTCTTTCTTTTTTGTTCATCATTCTAACCATGAAACACCATAGGACAAAGTTCTAAAAGTTCAAGGATATTTAATGAGTTTGCCATTTGCTACTCATCTGTTTTTCAGTCACTTGGTATTCAGCTCACTCAATGTTTTCTGGTAATCACTTCAAATTTTTGTCATTCACCTCATTTTGTAGATGACATGCGCGTTGTAGTTGTTAGGTGATTCTACTATCAGATTCTAGCTGTGCTTGTGTTGGCATCCATATTGGGGTGAGTTGCTGCGCATTCCACTAGCTTAACATATTGATGTTGAGAAGGTGTTTTGAATTTAATCCGAGTGCAACTCGTTTGTGCGATCAAAATTTGGAAGAAAGTGAGAACTATGTCCATCATTTTTATTTAAACCCCATTTTGGAATGCCAAAACTTATTCGTTTGGACTAATTTTGGTGTCATTTGAAAGGTTAATCAATTACATTTCTAATGAGACCAATATTTTGAGAATCTGATGTGATTCAAAAAAGTTATGGTTAAAATAATGATAGGGTATCGGTTTGTGACATGATTTAGTTATTTCAAAGTTTGGACTTTTTAGAAAGTCTAGTTATAATGAGATTTGGAAAAATAAGAGTGAGAGGTATTTTGAGAGGGTTTAACCCACTTTATGAAGTAGGGTTTCTTGGGTGTGTGCATCTCTATAAAAAAATTATTTTTGTGGGTTTTGTAAGGCACAAGAGTGTGTGCGATAAATTGAGGGTTTTGTCAAGACTTTGGTTGTGACTTGTGAGATGCAAGATCGTATTTGTGTTAAGAGTTCTTTGGGTTTTTCCTAGGATTTCACCTTTGGGTTTTGAGAACTCGGGTTGTGCACTTCGTAATATCTTTGTTCTTAGTTTTAGTTGAAGTTCTTGATTGTCTTCGCCCGTGGATGTAGGCAATTTTGCCAAACCATGTTAAGCATTGTATTGTGTGATTGTTCTTTGCCATTTGCTGTTTTCTCATTTTGTTTCATGTGCATCGTATACTTGGATCTGATCAGTGTTTTGTTTCACTACATTATTTTGTCTCAATAAACTGGTATTAGAGTGCAAGGTTCTTTCACTATCAGTTGAAGGTTAGAGCCATGCGTTGAGGATTCTTTGTTTCTTTGGATTTTGCTATGGTTGTGAAGGTTTTGACTACAAGGTCCAAGGTGAATAAATTCGATGAAAAGAATAGTTTTGGCTTATGGAAAATTAAGGTTGGAGATCTACTAATTCAATAGGGTCTTCACAAGATGTTGAAGGGTACCTTAGTGGTTTTGGAAGCAAGAAAGGTTGGCAACCTTTATGTACTACTTGGGAACACCATTAAATGTGTAGCAATTGTATCTTCTACACTATATTTCGATTCAGTCTATACACAGTCGTGACATATGCGAATAGGTCATATGTGTGTAAAATGTTTGACAAATTTGAACAAGTAGAGTTTGTTTTATGGTGAGAAGTTTGGGTTTTGTGAGTTGTGTGCTAATGGAAAGCAAAACAGGTGATTTTGCATTGTTGCGTTCAAGCAAATACATTGTGGAAGATGAAGATTTGAATTTGGGTGTTTAGTTGGAGGTGGAGTTGGAGTGTGATACTCCTATTTTGTTAGGATGTGAAGATACTATTTTAAACTATATTCAGGTTTCGAAAGTTCAACAACATGGAGTATACCCAAGTGGGACGTTATACCTCTAGTTATAGATGATTTTGAAGGCATGGTTGCGGAATCATTAATTGTTGAGGAGTAAACAAATATGTTGACAATTCTAGTTTTGGTGGTTGAGTTCAAGGGTGACTTGGACTTGATCAGTTTGTAAGAGAATTTATTTGTACCCTTCGGGGTTAGGTGGAGAAGATGATCAAAGAATTTTGTTCAGTTTGGTTTGATAGAATTCAAGCCAAGGTGGAGATTTGTTGAGAGGGTGTCTTGAATTCAACTTAGAATCAACCTGAGGGCAACCTGTTTATGTGATCCAAATCTTTTTGGAAGAAAGTGAGAACAATTTACGTTACCTTTGTTTAAGCCCCATTTTTTAAGGTTGAAACTTACTCGTTTAGACTAATTTTGGCGTCATTTAAAAGGTTATTCAATTATCTTTCCAATGAGACCGAGATCTTGAGAATCTGACATGATTAAAAAAAGTTACGGTTAAAATACTGATAGGGTATTAATTTGCAACAGGATTTAGTTATTTTAGAGTTTGGATTTTTTTAGAAAGTTTAGTTAGAGTGACATTTGGAAAGATAAGAGTGGG
>JAOXJP010000006.1:12698565-12721254 GCA_025762735.1 Platanus orientalis | reverse complement strand
TTCATCCCCTACGCTTGCACTGCATCAGTTGGTATCAGAGTTAGCGTTGATTTTCCTACATCATGCCACGGAGATATGTAGGTGTTCGTGAAGTTCTATTGGATGATGTGTACGAGCGTGATGATATTGCCCAGGTGGCTCAACATATCGAGGTGCTAAACCAATAGAGAGCCGTCATCCATTCTACGGTATTTGCAGTTCATCATCAGAATAAATCACCGAATCCACGTTTTGTGGAGGATATCGACAATGATCTAAACAACCCCTTTGCTGAGTATGGACCAAGGAGGAGGCCAATAATTGGAATCTCCATAAACTATAGTGATTCTAGGCAATGGGAGTCTAGGTGGATGATTGAGATCCCTGAATTCCATGAGAGTTTAGAGCTGGGAGAGTTCTTTGATTTGGTCTTTACTACAGAAAATGAAGATCTTAAAAAACAATTTATTGTAAGTGTTCCTTGCAAAGAATCATCTGAAAGTGATTGCTATTCCATATTTTGGGATTCAGAAGATTTAAGTATAACTTCATCTTTGCCTATTTTTGATAATCGTGTATGATGATGACGTTATTTTCATTGATACACCTATATATGCTGATGATAGTGTTATCTTTGATAAACTTATATATGATGATGCAGTATTTGATGAATTATCCGAGATAAACTATCAAATTTCCATGAAATATGATGATCAGTTGCAAGAGACAGGATTCCAAGTACGAAGATGTGTTTGCATCAATCCCATCACATGATGCTTCCTACAATGATTTGTTTGGAGATTTGAATGGGAAAAAAAGAAATTAGATGTAACTTTGAACATCACATTTGGTTAATGTCAAACATTGTGCTGATTGTTTTAATGAAGATGTATTGAATTCGATGACGAATTCTTTCTGACCTGGGGAGGATGATGTAGTGCGACACATGGTAGCACATGATATTAGGGTTGATATTTTTTGGAAGAAAATCAAGGCAAACAAGCAGTTACTAATAGGGTTTTTTATATTTAGAAATAAATTATTTTGAGTTTTATTAGGAACATTTTTATTTGTTAAGTGTTGGTGTTTAGTAAGAGAGTTTATAGAAAATTAGGATTTCAATTGGGTTAAAAAGGGGAAATTCGCACAAATTTGGAATTTGAAAGGTTTTGCGCAGTGTTGCTTCCAGAAGGCATAACTTTTTGCACATATGTCCAATTGACGCGATTCTTAATGAGTTGGAAAGAAGACTTCAAGGGTTACAATCTATGTTTCACAAAGGATTTTCAAATTCAACCGTTTTTACGGCGAAAATATCTCTCCAAGATGATGTAGATGAATGGAATCTTTCCATCCAAATTTTTGAATGAATTTTTTATAGATTTATTTAGGGTTTTTCTATGTTTTGGTTCTTTAGTATATAAATAAACATCAATGTAATGAAGCATTATTGATTCATCAAGTTATTAAATAAAGATTATTTGTTGAGATTTGTTCTCTGTTAATTCTTGGTATTTTCCTTTAGGAAAAATCAACAAGTCCTATTCCTGGTATTTTCAGTTTTGAAAATCAACATGTCTGTAGAAGGTTGTTCTCAATCCATTGGTGAGATTCATCCCTTACACTCGCACTAGATCAGGGGGACCTGCTCCTATATTTTTGTTTGGTTTTCGTTACTTTATTACATTTGTTGATGATTATTCTCGAGTAACTTGGGTCAATTTTCTTTAAGCCAAAAGTGATGTGTTCTCTACAGTCAAATCATTCATTTGCATGGTGTCCACACAATTTGACAAAAAAATGTGCATTTTTTGATCTGATAATTGGGGAGAATACATATCAAGGGAGCCCCCTCATTTTTTGATGAGTCTGACATTATTCATCAAACCATTTGTCCTTGTAAACCAAAACTAAATGGTGTAGTTTAGGAGAAAAATTGTCATTTACTTGAAATAACCAGAGCACTTATGTTTACCATGAATGTCCCTAAGACATCTGGTCTGAGGTAGTACATACAACTTTTTTGATGAATCGTTTATCATCACGTGTACTACATTACTAGACTATTTTTGCTCTTCTATCTCCATCTACTCATTTGTTTCCCCTTCCTCCAAAACCTTTTGGTTGTATTTGCTTTGTTTATATAGCCAAATCTGATTGCATAAAGTTAGATCCTAAAGTTCTTAAGTGCATTTTTCTTGGATATGCTGCGGAGGGCTATAAGTGCTATCATCGTTCTTCTCACATTGTCTTGTCTTACGTGATGTTACATTTTTTTAATCCATTCATTTCTTTTCAATGCAAAAGACTTCTTCTTAGAGGGAGAGTGATGAGGACATCATGACCAGGGACTTCTAGGGATGATTCGGGTTTATTTTATTTCCTTAGTTTTAGTTATTTATTTATTGAGTCTTTATTTGTAGGGGGGACACATGTTTTGTGGGTATTTTGGTCTACATTAGTCTATTTTGGACTTGTCATTTATTTTAATAGGGAAGGTACTTTAGTTACCATAAGAGTGGACTTAGGGGTATTTTAGTCCACCCCATGTTAGTTTGTAATGACCCAGCCACAGTGAAGGTTATATGTATCCCACGGCTGGTTTTTTTTTATTTTTTATTTTTATTTTATGCCATGAAATTTTGAATAAAAAAAGTTGTTGAACGATGCCCTCTTCTTTCTCCTCTTGTCGCAGGTTGAAGACCTTCAAAACCCTAGAATGGGTCTAGGCCCCCACATAGTTTAACACTAGTGGCGGAGGCCACTCCCTCCCCTCAGGTTAAAGGTCTTCTTCCCCATTCTTTTCTTCACTTTCTTCTTAATTTTACAGAGTCTGTAGTTGCTGAAACTGAAGTACCTGTATGAACATCATCAAAGAACACTTCACCTTTAAGGATTCGATCAAAGCATCTCCTTCGGAGGCTCCATAAGTGCGGGACGACATAGTTGGGGTGGAAGATAGCTAAAAAAAATCAACTTGAAGCAAGTTCTATGGACCATATGCAGCCCCAGGCATGAATCCAGGTATTTGAGCAAGTTTGGGAGATTGGATCGTAGCATCACATCACCACAAACATGAAAAGTCCAACACCTTTAGTGTGTCCCAGACACCTGGGCAATCCTATTCCAAGTAGAGGGTGATCAGATTTTGGTGTTTTGAACCCTGCCCCTACAGATTTATCAGCAACAGGCATTAGTTGGGCTTGCTGAACAGCTTGTGGAATATTGAGTAGCACCCTCAAACGATTCTGGTTTTTGAGGATTAGAATCTTCTAGGTTGTACTGGACTCCTGGACGATCCAATACCCAGCAACACCTTCCCCGAAAGTTCATTAATAATAAAACCCTAGGCTGGGTTTTTAGTAGGCTGGCAGTAACACCTAAAATTGGGCAGATTTTTTGAGGTTTTTTTAACTTTGATCTTTGGTCATTTTGCTTACGGGATGTCATTGATAAAGCTTTAGAAGGCATTAAGGGAGTATTCACTACAGTTTCCCTGTGATATTTGTCTTCTATTGGCCATCCTCTTGGGTCCTTCTAACAGTAGTAATTACTAGAGAGTGTAGGGTATATGCTGGGCTGGATTACTAATCTTCTGGGTATATTTCTTGCCTCAATTTGATTGTTTGAACCCTAAGTATGATCCCAACCTTTATTAATTAGTTCCCATATAAAACTTTTAGCTACCTCTTAGTTTCCCTTTGTTATCACCTTGTCTAGGCCTCTTTTTAGTACAATTTATAGTATCAGATTGTCTGAACAGCCCCTTATTATTCTTATTCCCTACTTTAGTCTGATCGTCTAAACTAATTGATTAGGTCTCTTATCTATTTGTTACTTTGTAATCCCCTAATCTCTCTTATGCATATGAAAAAAACTTGAGAATCACCTGATTTGACATATGAACTTGCAGGTAGGAATCTTGTTTATTTCTTTTACTTGGTTTTAGCAATTTTATTACCATCTCCTATACACACACCCACTACCTTACATGCATGCTGCATCAGAGAGTAGTTGTAGAGAGGAAACATCTTCTTCTGTTCCGGTAACTGTTTCATTTTTCCACTTTGACAAAGGAGGTTTTAAATCTGTTGATGCTGATACACAAGGGGACAAGGAATTCAAAGTGTACTCACAAAGAAGGAAGGGAGAGTATAAGGATCTGTCTAAAGATGTGCAGCCCACTTTTCAACCTTCCTGTCAAAATCCCTCTACGGATCCATTTTCTGTTATAGCTATTGACATATTGGATAGACTACCAAGAAACATTTGCACCGGTTGTCAAGATGAACTCTGTCTGGGTATTGATCTCATTAGCTGCCTCCTAGAAGTGGTTGTTATACCAATTTGATGTGAAAAATGCTTTCTTGCATGGTGATCTTGAAGAAGAAGTGTTTATGAAGCCTCCACCAGGTTTTCAATATACAGGAGCTAAGGGAATGGCATGCAAACTCAGGAAAGCCTTATATGGCTTAAAACAATCACCAAGGGCATGGTTTGAGAGATTTCGACTAGCTATGGTGAACAGTGGATATACTCAGTGCTAGTATCACTTTATTTGTAAAATGTAAAAAAAGTAAAGTCATTGCCTTGATCATCTATGTTGATGACATTGTAGTTATTGTTAATAGTAAACCAATCAACTCTCCCACCTTAAGGTGTTAGGAATATAAGAATTAATATACTTTAACCACCCCCTCAGGAGGAATACTATTCTCTCCTAGGAACACACTTGGGAAGCCACACACACGCGCAACAATACATCTGGGAAAATACTTCCACCAGGATTCAAATATGCAACGTAACCTGCTCTGATATCATATTAACAGTAACTAACCATATCTCCCAAAACCTTAAGGTGTTAGTAGATACACAAATTAATATACTTCAATAGTTACTGGGAATGTTAAAGCAACAATAAAGATCCTAAAGTCCCAGTTAGCCAAGAAGTTCGAGATTAAGGATCTTGGTCCTCTCAAACATTTTTTTTTTGGGTATTGACGTAGCACAATCTCCAAAAGAAAATTTTCTTTCTCAGCGAAAGTATGTTGTTCTGTTGAAAGACACGGTTATGCTGGGGTGCAAACCAGCCTCTACACCTATAGATTCGAACCATAGACTAATAGGTAATCAAGAGGGGATGCTTATTGATGCCGATAGATATCAATGTTTAGTGGATAGACTTATATATCTCTCTTTGACTAAACCTGATATTGCCTATGCTGTTAGTGTAGTTAGTCAATTCATGCATGCTCCTACTGCCGTACATCTAGCAGTTGCATATCGAAATTCTTAGGTATTTAAAGGGGAGTTCAAGAAAAGGTGTTCTTCATACTTTACATGGGTATCTTAAAGTTGAGGCATATACAAGTGAATGATGACGCTCTACTTCAGGTTATTATACATTTGTGGGTGGAAATTTGGCCACATGGAAAAGCTAGAAACAATCAGTGGTTGTAAGGTCTAGTGCAGAGGCTAAATTTCGTTCCATGGCACATGGTGTGTGTGAGCTTCTATGGCTAAAGATGCTATTGGCTCAGCTGGGATTTCCAGTGCTACATCCCATGTCATTGTATTGTGATAACAAGGCAACAATAAGTACGGCTCATAAAATTGTTCAGCACGATCAAACAAAACACATCAAGGTATATCGTCATTTCAGAAAAGTGTAGCTCTAGCATGGATCTATTTGTACACCCTTTGTCAAGACTAGAGATCAACTTGCAAACATTTTGACAAAAGGGTTACGTAGGCCTGACTTTAGTAGAATTGTTAGCAAGCTAGGAATGATAGACATCTATTCTCCAGCTTGGGGGGGAGTGTAGAAGTCTAAGTATATTGTGTATGTATGAGGGTATCTTTACTCTATGTATTTGTACATACACCGTATGCTGTCCACTATGCGGTACATCATATCAAGTGGTATAAATATATTTAGATATGTAGAGAGTGGAATTAATCTCTGTAACACACGATTTACACAAATTTAACTTCTCTCACTTTTCTTTTCCTTCATCACTGTAACCCTAACAACAACCATCAAACTTGTGTGTAAAATTCAAGTGAAGGACCACCACTTAATGAATCACACAGAAAGAAATCTCCTATGTCAAAACTCAACCCAGTCAGATAATCATAACTGCTAAGCTATTGGATCCTTTGGACACTCTGAGAAAACAAGAAACATGGAAATAATTCAAGAAGACCATGGATCAAAAGGTAACAATCATCTGATAGGGTAAACTTTGACATATGAGATAACGTTAAATAGTTGGTCCCGAGTCTTCAAAACTGAGCCATGCATTTGTTTTGTCTGTAGGGACTTCTCTAGCAGCACTCAAGTATCCCTCCCAAGAATAATTGAAAATAAGGATACAAAAAACAAAATTATTCTACTAAGGATGCAGGCACGAGCTTGACATGTCTATTTCAAAAGATGAAGCATCCTTGGAGATTGAATTATTACCAAGATAAGTGGGTCAAATCTGTCATGCCAGCATCCTGGAGTAACCTGTCAATGAAAAACAATGGAAGAAAAAAAAATCTGAGATTAAATATCTCCATCAATAACTAAATATTAACCCCACTGATACTAATAGGATTAACATGAGATTTTTAGAACACATGCATCAACAATATTCACAATAGTAGAACCCATAGGAATCCCAGTGCAAATGCAATAAGGTTCAAAGGTTGAGAAAAAAAAATGCACAGCTAAAACATCATTCCTATCTGATTTAATTGTAGAAATAACCAGTAGGAACTATGCTACCAGCCTAATACAGGACTGCAAAAGGTGCCTGGGTAATCTGCTGTATATCTGAGGTTTGCAACAAGATCCTTGAAAGGTTCCAGGGTTGCCCCCTATAGGGTCAACTACTAAGCATGATGCAAACCTGACAAAAATGCCAGATCAATCATGCGTGTATTGTGGCCAAACTCAGCTGAGGATGATTATATTTTATACCTTAAAGTTCCATGGGAAAAATTGTACCATTTAAGTCCATGTTCAAGGACTATAGCTCTTAGAAATGCATTAACAAAATGACAACCTTGTTCAAGGACTATAGTTAAAAATTTAAGAGTTTTTTTTTTTTTTTTTTAAAGTGATTTTATGTGATAAAAAGGAGCTGGCCATACAGCTCATTCTTAGGGGTTGTTTAAGTAGTTTTTTTATTAGGTTATTTTGGGCTTTATAAAGGGTCCAACTGGCCATAATGTAATCAGTTTTGGATGAAATAAGATTTAAAAGTTGGAGTTTATTTTGAGTCCATGATCTCTCTCTCATGGCTAAAGTAATTCTTATTCCCTTTTTTCCTCTTCTTCTTCTTCTTGCTTATTCCATCTTCTTCTTTCTTGGTTATTCTCTTCTCCTTTAAGTAATCTTGCTGTTTATTCTATTTATTACATTGTTTTAATTCAAAGATTCATTAAAGATTCAATTCTTTCATGATTCTTGAATCTAAAATTTTTGCAAACAGAAAATCTCATAATCTTCTTCTATTTTCTAATCAAGAAACCCTAAAGAATCTCCATCCCTAACCTATAACCCTTTTCCCCATCTTTTTTAAGCCATAATCTGTCCAAGAAACTTTAAAAAAAACCCATTTTTTTTTCCCTACAAAATTCAAGAACCTATCAAGAATCAATCTTGATTAGATTCTTGGAACCCTAAAACAACAAACTTAAAAATTGAATATCTCCTTCAATTTTAATCCAAAAGTTATGAAATTTTAACCATAGAACCATCAAGGATGTCAGAATCTATTGTAAAAATTTCAGAATTTTCGGACGCATCACTAGGGATATTTTGGTAACTTTGTGGGTCCACCCAAAATTACCCTTTTAACCATTTTCTCCATCTTTTCTTTGTCTTCTTTCTTATTCTTTTAATTTAGTTTTTTCTCCCTCTTGATTCATGAAAGTTGTTTTTGCTATTTTTAATTGAAATCTTGAATTATTGATTTTTTTTTTATTTCTTTAATTCAAGATTTTGATTTTTGCATTTTCTTTAATTTGTTTCTTGCTTTCTCTCATCATAATTCCTTGTAGGAGCCTAATTCTTAGGTATCCTACATCAGTCTGTCTAGGTGGTTAACCGTTGCATTTAGTTGCATTCTTGTATGTTGCATAGCACAATCTGATTTTTGTTTTTTCCAACTTTCTATTATCTTCATACATTAGGCATTAGGAGTTGATTCATCCCTAGAAGTGACCCTAGTGCATGCCCACAAGACTTGGGGCTGATTACCATCCCAAGATGGCTGTAGAAGGCTTCAATTTTGAACAAATATTTCAGTGATGCCCAATTGAACGAGACAAATGAAAGGATGGACCGGATGCAAATCGAAGTGAATCAATTGTCTAGGGATGTTGCACATAGATTAACTAATTTAGAGAACCTGAGACCTAGGAGTAAAGGTTCCATTGAGGGAGATAATCCGCAAGGGAAAGGCTAATCAAACACTGAAGTTAGGGGACCTACCCCACCCATTGCTGAGAGGGGTGTAGATGAGTATGATGACACTTTCATGAGGTTTGTTAAGATTGAAGCACCTCTATTTGACGAAAAGTTGGATCTGAAGATCTTTCTTGATTGACTATTTGATATGGATGATTATTTTGATTTGTATAATATATCTGAAGTCCATAAAGTCAAGTTTGCCAAGATGAAGTTGATTGGCTAAGCAAAACTTTATTGGAATAAAGCCGAGCGTCAACGTCAGTTAAGTCACCAAGAACCAATTGAGAGGTGGGCTGGTATAAAGGAAAATCTCAAACAAAATATCTTCCTTTATCATATCACTCACGACTTGTGGATTAATGGAACTCGTTGAAAAAGGACAGCACGTCCATTTCAGATTATATTGTCTGTTTCGATGAGCTTATGTGGAGGTGTGATGTCATTAAAGACCCTACTGCTACCATAAGTTGATTTAAACTGGGATTTCGACCTGAGTTCCAAAAAGAGCTGATTCCCCACCATGTGACTGACTTAGAAAAGACCTATAGGTTGTGTCAAGAGTTAAAGCATTACTTGAGACCCCAGGCCCCACGTACTTTTGATGTTCGTAGACTTGATCCTAGACCTGACATATCTTCAAGTAGGCCTCAAGTTGGGGGACAATCTTCTCATGGTCCATCTAACAATTTTAGACCCAACCTTTAGTCTGATAAGGCTAAGGGAGTTGCTTAAGGAACTTCACAAGCATATTATCCGGACCAATGCCATAGATGTGGAGGTCGCGGTCACTTCGATGCCCAATGTGTCATGAGAACTACCAATTTAATCATAGACGGCACTAGAGAGGAAAATGATACCAAGGAAGATGAAGTTGTAGATCAAGAGGAGTATGACAGATTAAGGAATGAAATTTGTAGAGGGTATGGTACTCGTAGTGAGGATGAATGTGAGAGTGAAGAGGGACATATAACCTATCTTGGAGAGTTTAGTGATTACCCACTTTCTCATGATTTTTTTTTTGTGGGTAGTGAGGTGTACTTTCACCAAACAAAAACCTAAGAATGATTAATGTAGGACTCATATCTTTTCCATCTAAGCTAAGTGTGGCGAGAAGACTTGCAAGGTGATAGTTAATAGTGGGGGCTACACCAATGTGGTTTTCGCTAGCATTTTTAAGCACTTAGAGCTCTCACCAGTTCTCCATCCTCGACCATATCGAGTTGCGTGGGTGGATGCATCCTCTATTCCTGTTTTCCATAGAGTTTGCTTCATACAAGGACACCTTATGGTGCGATGTGGTGCCCATGGATGTAAGACACATTATACTTGGTCGGCCCTGGCTATATGATATGGACGTGATAGTGTACGGTAGATCCAAAACTTATTCATTTGATTTCAAGGACAAGAGGATCAAATTAGTTTCACGTCCACCAAAGGTAGAGCTTGAGGTGTTGACTAAAGTGAAAAAGAGCAAGAGTGTCAAGGAGACTAAAACAAAAGACCTACACATCATTGGCTCGAAAGAGTTCGGGCAAGAGATTAAGGAAGAAACTGTACTTTTTTCCTTGGTCACTCAAGAGGCTTCTCCTAACTCTCAAGTTGAGCATCATCCCGAGGTAACTAGTATTTTGAGGGAGTTCCAGGATATGTTCCCCAAGAATTTACTAGATGAGTTTCCACCAATGTGACACATACAACACACCATAAATCTCGTTCTAGGTACAACATTACCCAACTTACCTCACTATAGAATGAATCCCACTGAACTTGATGAATTGAAAAGGCAAGTAGATAAGCTACTTTGCAAGGGATTCATCTGGGAAAGCATAAGCCTATGTGTTGTGCCTGCACTCCTCATGCCCAAAAAGAATGGATTATAGAGAATGTGTGTGGATAACAAGGCCATTAATAAAAGCACAATACATTACACGTTTTCCATTCCTAGGCTAGATGATATGCTTGACATGATGGCGGGTGTCATTATCTTTTCCAAGATAGACCTCAAAAGTGACTACCACCAAATTCGTATACGCTTAGGAGATGAGTGGAAAACTGTTTTCAAGATGAAGGATGGGTTATATGAGTGACTTGTCATGCCCTTTAGAATTTTTAATGCTCCAAGTACATTTATGAGGGTTATGACACAGGTGTTGAGGCTATACATAGGCAGGTCTGATAGTATGTTTTGATGATATCTTGATTTACAGTTCTTCCGAAGAATATTTGACCAACTTGAGAAAGGAGAAACTTTATGCAAACCTTAGGAAGTGTGTGCTCATGACTCCACAAGTAATTTGCTTAGGGTTTGTTGAATCCATTGATGGGATGATTGCTAACCTTGAAAATGTCAAATCTATAGTAGAGCGGCTAGAGCCTACAAATATTCATGAGGTTAAAATTTTTCATGGTTTAACTACTTTCTATAGGCGATTCATTCAAGGCTTTAGTACAATGATAGTTCCTATTATAATTGTATTAGAAAAGGAGAATTCCACTGGACAAATGCCGCATCAAAGGCTTTTAAGGAGATAAAGTCAATGATGATTGCAACTCTTGTCATGTGCCTTCTAGACTTCTCCAAAGTCTTTGAAGTGACATGCGATACATTTGGAGTTGGTAAGCAGAGTGTTGAGTTAAGAGAGCCATCCAGTAGCTTACTTTTGTGAGAAATTGAATGACGGCAAACAAAAGTACTCCACCTATGATAAAGAATTCTATGCAGTAGCATAAGTTTTAAGGTACTAGAGGCATTATTTGTTACTACAAGAGTTCATCTTGTTTTTTGATCATAAGACTTTATGATATCTTGGTTTTAGAAGAAACTTAATTCAAGACATGCCATGTGGGTTGAATTTCTTCAGGAGTATACCTCGTCTTGTTTTTTGATCATGAGGCTTTACGATATCTTGATTCTCAGAAGAAACTTAATTCAAGACATGCCAAGTAGGTTGAGTTTCTTCAGGAATATACCTTTGTACTTAAACATAAAGCTGGTGTCAAAAACAAAACAGCAAATGCCTTCAGCTGGAAAATAGATTGACTGCATTTTATGAGTATTGAGGTGATTGGGTTTAAGAAACTAAAGGAAGATTATAAGTCATGCCTAGACTTTTGAGAAATTTATACATTTTTTATGAGTGATCCATTTAAGAGTTCTACAGATTATATCTTACAAGATGAGTATCTCTTTATATGGTACCCGTTTATGCATTCCCCACATTTTAGTGCGTGACTTCCTTGTATGAGAGTTGCATGCAAGAGGCGTTGCTGCCCATTTTGGCTGTGACAAAACCATTGCTCTTGTGAATGATAGATTCTACTGGTCTAGTCTTAAAATGGACATGACCAAGATTGTAGAGCAATGCAGGACTTGTCAATTGACAAAACAAAGGAAGTAGAGTTCTGGATTATATACTACTTTGTCAGTTCCTCACATTCCTTGGCAAGATGCATGGTTTCAAGTTTTGGTTGATATGTATCGATTTCGGCCGATATGTATTGGTTTCGAAGCAAACCGATACGAAAACACTGCTCAATTTTAAAAATGCTAAGTATTAGTGATACGTATCTATACGTATGGACGATACATAAATTCCACCCCCTCTAAAAAATATCAAATCTTTGTTTTTGCTTTAGATTTTTGGTATTTCTAGCAACTACAATGAATTTTAAAGACTTCAGTTGAGTCCATTTGCATCAAAAACAAAGATTTGGACTCGGATCTAAGGATCAAAGCATAATCCCGATTTCGACAAAAGCTTTGGTAATTTTTAAATTAAATCTCTTTTGAGTGTAGATTTTTTATATGTTTGTTGTTTAAGCCTGATCTACACTTTCATGATTTTGGAAATTTTTGTGGACAAATAAATTTTTATTTTTATTTTTTATTCCAAAAATGAAGAAAAAATAAAAAAAAAAATCAAATGAACATGGATTGGTCTAAATTTTTTTATATATGATATAACTAGACATGATCTACATTCTGCTATATTTTGATCAAATAAATTATTTATTTATTTTTTAAATAATTAAAAAAATAAAAAATAGACCAAATGAACATAGATTCCTCTGATTTTTTTTATATGGTATAAATAGACATGATATTTCTTTTCCTATATTTTGGTATAATTTGGCCAAATAAATTTATTTATTTTATTCCGAAAAATTAAGAAGAAACTTAATAAAAAAAAAAGAAAAATCAGACCAAATGAACATAGATTGATTTGATTTTTTTATATATGGTATAACTAGACATGATCTACTTTCTACTACATTTTGGTATAATTTGGTTAAATAAATTATTTATTTAAAATTTTAAATAATTAAAAAATTTTTAAAAATGCTTAAAAATGTCTTTTTTTTTTTAAATACAGTAAACATATTTGATTATGTTATTAAGCGTAAAACCTTATTTTGATTCACAGGTTTACAAATATGCCTTAGAAAATGAGCCAAATGACCCAAAATAAGGCGGAGGATGATAATTGGTAATCTCGGTTGGCAACATGGGTGTCCTCTAGATGGGGATTGACATAAATCAATATGTAATTATTGTGGAAAGGTAATGAAAAGTGGTGTCTCAAGGCTTAAATAATATTTAAAATCAGGTTATGGAAATATACAAATATGCCCTAATTGCCCAAAGGAAGTGAGTAGTTATGGAAAAACTCTTAAAGGGACAAAGTCACAATGCTATGGAGAAGAGGGCGAGGGGGACACAGTTTAAGGAGGCAGTGTTGGAGAGGTCAGGAGGATGTATGGATGTAGATTTTGATTCTGATGAGGAAGAGATAAATTATCGATTTAATTGTGCGACTAAGCAGCAAAGATACAATATAGGCTTGCTGTGAAGGCAAGTTTGGCATCCAAGTACGAGACAAAGTAGCTACGTTGCATCAACTCATCTAGGCCAGATTTTGGTTCTATGCATGAGATGGAAGGAAGTAGTGGTAGTGGTAGAGGTGGCAGTTGGAGGGGTGGCAGCTCTAGACATGGTGGAGAGACGGGGGAAAGTTTTGGACCTTCTGGTGTTCCTCGCACTCACAGTTTGAGTGATGAACAGATTCCCATGGAGGCTAGTATGTTTCAATTACGTGATGTAAAACAAAAAAGACTTAGGCAACTTTAGGGGAATGTGACAAAGTAGGGATGACATATTCCAAATTCACTTTTTATCACAACATTCCAGTTAACGTTACCAATGAGCCATACTTGCAAAATTTTATGGATGACGTTGTGAAAGCTGAGAAAAGTGTTAAGGCACGTACTTCGTATGAGGCGATGGAAAAGTATTTAAATTAGCAAAAGAAGTTCTTAAAAGAATATATTGGAACGTTAAAGAAAAAGTAGCAAGAATATGGAGTGACTATTATGTGTGATGGTTGGACAGGTCCTACAAGGCAATCCTGAAATCTGTTTATGCATCCAATGCTATCAAGGATTCAAATTATATATGCAAATTATCACTTAAGGTTGTTAATGAGATAGGGAAAAATAATGTGGTGCAAATTGTGACGGATAATGCGAGCAACTATAAGAAGGTAGGAGAACAGTTAATGAAATCATCCAAATCAAACCTTTTTTAGACCCCATGCATAGCACATTGTATAGATCTCATGCTTAAGGATATGGGTAAAAAGAAGATCGTGAATAAGGTAGTGAAAGAGGCTAGGATAATTACAACATTCATATATAATCATGGGTATGTCCTCGCATTGATGAGAGAGAAGTGTGGAGGGGATATAGTGTGTCTAGGTGTGACGAGATTTGTCACCAATATAGCCCTTCAAAGCATTATACAAAAAAAGTGGGGTTGAGGGCCACATTCTCTTGTAAGAATGGTACAAATACCATGAGAGTAGTAATGTAACAGGAAAGAGAGTGGAGCAGATTGTGTTTAGTACTTCTTTCTGGGATTAGTGCAGAATGGTAATAAACATATTGGAGCCAGTGGTGAGGGTCCTTAGGATAGTGGATGGGAACAAAAAGCTAACTATGGGCTACATCTATGAGTCCATATGCCTGATGAAAGGAAATTAGAGCGGCTGCCCCAATGAGAACTTCCTTCATAAAGATTGTTGATGTAAGATGGACGAAAATGCTTCTTCACCCACTTCATCGAGTTGGTAAGTAAATTTAGATTATTTAGTTTAGTTTGGTACTTCAGTAGTCATGACTCATGTCTTATACAATGTATTGTGTTTCTATGAACTTCAACATACTACTTTAACCAGCACTACTAGTATTCATAGTCGCTTGGACTTCTGACCTACTCAGTGTTGTAGAGGATGTGATTGCCAAGCTTGAACCTAATTCGATAGCACAATCGAAAGCTCTTTCACAGGTTATTACAATTACAAATTAAAATTCACTCTCAAAATGCTAATTTATTGATAAGTGACATGATAAATAATTATAGATAAAGCTTTTTAGGGATGCCATCGAATCTTTTGGTAGAGTAGTTGCTAAGGCTGGATAGATGAATACACTCCAAGCTAGACATTTCATTTTAATAATAATTGCATATGGATTTTCTATGGAGAAATGCATGAGTGCTGGCTTTGGTCATTTGTGATAATTTTGATTATAAATTTATAATGTTACAGGGGAATGGTGGGTGTTGTATGGGACTGATGCCAAAGAGCTTAGAACGATTACACCAAAAATTTTATCTCAGACTACATCTTTTTTTGGTTGCGAGAGGAATTAGAGTACTTTCTCCTCAATTCACTCGAAAAGGCGTAATAGGCTTAGCCATGAAAACCTATAGTAGCTTGTATTTGTTCACTACAACATTTAATTAACGGAGAATATAGAAGTGGGTCAAAAGAAAGAGGAATACAACATCCCTATTGACTTGACTGATATTTTCTGTGAGGAGGGTGAGGAGGAGAACCCGTTGTATGAGTGGATCAAAGAGATCGGAGACCTAATGATGGATGAGCCATGTGGACGGCCGAACTCCCACATAACGAGTCAGATGGGAATAGATGTAGATGAGTTTGTGGCGGAGATACAAGTACAACAAGGGTCTCAAACTCAGTTAGGTGGTGATGATGATGGAAATGATGGAGGTGACGATGGGGGCGATGGTGGTGGTGTTAGGGGGATATGCTGCTGAGCATGGCAGGGTGACGAGTTAAAGACTTCTTAGCCCATTCATAGTAGACAAGAGCTTTGATCATGCCACCCAGGTACAGATCAATGTGCACGTTCTCCAGTTCCTGCTTCACAACATCCTAAGACTTATATATGGGTGGTGGAGGAAGAAAAAATATCAGAAGGATGTGAGTAGTTCTTCACATCACGGTGTTGATAGTTCGGAGAGTTTAGTAGGGTTATTTGATGGCATGAGCATCAGTGGTGGTAATGTCAGTGCGATTCGACAAGATACATCTTATGACCATCAGCTTGGCTATTACATTCCTCCTCAGCAGTCTTATCATGGTTGTTTTATTTCTAGCACACATAAAAAGAGCCAACAGTCCTGAGGTGATTTCTTTAGCCTTGATTAGAGCTATGACTCATATCAACAGCCTCAACAGTCCGTAGTGGGATCCAGATCCCCATCATCCTCATCATCATATGATTATGACCAGGGCCGCCAGGCTGACTGGTAGGCTTATCCTCAACCTTAGCCTTATCCTTATCCTCCCTCTCAGCGTCAGGTTTATTTGGTGATGGGGTTTCCATGATATGGGATACTGTTGAATGTAGATGATTATGTATACAAGAGGTACATTCGTGAGTATCAAGCATGGTATCACACTATGATATGGAAACAATACTGCTACTACTTAGAAGATTAGCTCCGTCAACAAATGCATCATCAACACTATGATAGGGATAGGGACGAAAGTAATGATTTTGAGCCACCTGAATTATATGTGATATTGATTGGGGCTTGGAATGGGACTCGAGAGTTGACTATTGAGATTTGGAGTCTTGGAGACTTGGACTATATCACTATATATTACTTTTTCACTTGTACTTTTGTATGTTTGTTTGTAGTTGTACTATGACTATTGGCCTAAATGTGTTCTTTTATAAATGAAATCATTGTTGGGTTATGAATTTGTGTCATAGATGCTTATTTATCATTTCTTAACTCATTTATGGCTCTAGTCTGTAGTGTTTTTATCAATCTCCAACACCTAAACTTCTAGATATGTGCAACAGCATGTCTCGAGGGTGTCGATTTCCAACTATTGATACACAAGTGTTTAATGGTGTTTAAGGGTGTCTAGGTGTATAATGATGCTAATTATAACATTTCCTAAAGTTTTATTTAAAAATTCCAAGATTTCCATAGTATTTTCATATTTTTCATAGGTGACAATGTATGTCATGAGGTTATTGGTTTCCACAACCATAGATGGTTGTTTTATATATATAATGGTCCCTAAAGGTGTATTATTATGTCTTCTATCATATCTTGAAGTTTCATAAAAAAAGTCTAATGTTTTCCTATAGTTTCCATAAAATTTCTATGGTTTCCAATACATATCCATTGAAACGTCGATATGTTTCCGTTTTTGGGAGGACCAAAACCGAAACTTTAAACCTTTATAGGATGTGAGTACGTATTTCGTGCTAGGCTTACCTATGACTTTAGAAAGCATGATTCTATATTTGTGGTAATGAACCATTTCTCGAAAATGGCCCATTTTATACCCAGATCCAAAACCTCAGATGTTTCTAAAGTGGCCAAGTTATTCTTTGACGAGGTTGTCAAATTGCATGAGATTCCCAAGTTTATAGTATCTGACCAAGATGTCAAGTTTGTTACCCACTTTGAGAAGATATTATGGAAGAAGCTGAGCACACGATAACAATTCTCATTTGCTTATCACCTTTAGACTGATGGACAATCTAAAGTGGTGAATAAGAGTTTAGGGAACTTATTGCGTTGTCTTGTTGGTGATCATTTCAGGTCGTGGGATCATGTCTTACCTATTACGAAGTTTGTATATAATAGTTTTGTTAATAGGTCCATAGGAATGAGTCCATTTAAGGTTGTCATTGGTTACAAACCTAGGGCCCTTATTGACGCTATTCCTATGTCCACTACCCATAGACTGTCAGAGTTTGCATCTGCATTTGCACATCACATTCATTCGTAGCATAAGAGATCCGTAGGTGAATTACTCTTAGCAAGGAGACGTATAAACAATCGGTTGATTCTCATTGAGAGTTTCAAGACGATCAAGTAATACGACTTAGACTAGAACGATTCCAGCTTGGAGTCACCAAGAAACTACATGCACGTAGTTTTACATTTTAAAAACGAATTAAGTCTAATGCTTATATTATTGACTTACTTTCTGACTTTGGAATTAGCTTAACATTCAATGTTGAAGACCTAGTCCCATACCATGTCCCAGTTTCTCTTTTTGCAGAGCCATTTATAGATTCATAGGTGTTTATTCTTCAATTTACCCAGCCGATTCCACCACCACCACCCGTACAACAGAGCGAGGGGAGATTGAAGATATTTTGGATGAGCAGACCGTGTGTGGATATTAGCGATACCTTATTAAGTGAAAGCGCAAACCATTGATTGATAGCTCGTGGCTGATGCATGATGAGTTACAGTAGCTTGATTCAGACATATTAGAGCAGTCTCAGAGCCTTATTTTGCCAGAGGCAAATCCTTGTTAGACAAAAGGAGTTGATGGGGACATCATACCACATGGTAGTCCTAAGGCTTATTATCGTAGGAGGGGTCCCTTGACCCTTTAGATTGAGTGGGATGACTATAGAGGCCCACAAGTCAAATTGGAGCTAATTTATAAACTTCTGGAGGCATTTTCTATTTTGGGACATGTGGGGCCCACTTGGCTTGGAGGAGCCCACACATGGAGTGTTATTAAGTTAAGTTTATTATTTTTTTAGGATTTTATTTACTGTTTTATTGTTATTTTTTTGTCTTTGATTGTTTTTTTATGGCTTGGGGCACGGGAGGGATTATTGGATTTGTTTAAAAGGAGGTATTATGGTCTTTTGTTAGTTTTTAGTACTAATTAGTAACTCATGATCATGAGATGAATTTATAAGGGAGAAGTGCTTTCATGTCTCTATTTTTTCTTATCTTTGGGTTGTTAAATTGAGAGGAACACCAATATACAAAGGTGGTGACAAATCAATAAAGCTTGCTGCGTTTTTCCTCTCAATTTAGGGACTTGTTTTCTCAATCGTGGTGTGCCTAGAGCTTTCTTGGAGTAAGGATTTCTCCAAGTGCGAGTAGGGTTTTCTCTCAGATATTACTTCTATCTTCTTCTTCCCATCTCCTTTTTTTTTTTTTTTTTTTCCTTCTATTTTTTTGTTTGTTGAAAAGCAGAAACCCCATCTCCATCCTCATCTACCTCAATGTCATTCAGAAAACCTCTAATTCCCCCTTCATCAATCCCATCGGTCAGCCCTATTACATTAACCCTTTTTATTTTCTCCAACACAATTCCATCACTTAGTCCTGCGGCCACCTTTCCATATATCTCCCAAGTTCTTTCATAAGAAAACCCAATCACAGTCCAGCCTGAACCCTGCGACTGCAACTGGTAACCAGTCCCCTGCTGTTTCATAATAGAAAACCCAAAATCCTCACCCTTAATCCCTGTGGCACCTTAGGAAGGAATTATCCTGCTACCCTTCGGGTTAGCCCCAATTTCTTCCTTGTCCTGTCATTGGCCAGCACCTGTCCAGATATTCATTGTGGGTGATTTGAGTCCCATTAACGATCCCTTAACAAGGGAGTACTGCAGCTGATTGTTTGACGACATGTGTGCACACTTGAAAGCCTCATGGAACAAGCTGTTTGGAGTTGCAAGGAGAAGAACTACTTCGAGAACCTACCTGTGTAGCTACTATTCTGTACTTGATTACTGGTTTGGTCACTGAACTACTCTCCTTTATGGACTGCACCAGTTAGGCCTAAATACATCTTCTTGCTGACCTCTTATGAACCTCAACCTGAGCATCCTAATAGTCCCGACCATAACCACTTATATCTCACAGACTTGAGCCCTTTTCATTTACTTAATTAAACCACTGTTTAGTCCCAAAGCAGCACAGCATAAGCCTAAAACAGTAACCTATCTAACACCTAAAGAAGGCTCTGTTCAACTCCAAATACCTGTCTACCTGAGACCTCTGATCCTGACCTTTATTATAGGCCTTTTGACTCTATTTTGTATATCTAACCTGGTCTTTAAGGCATTAAATTATGAACTGATTTCTTTGGTCTGAAAGTAACTCTTTAATTTTGTAAGGAATCTGGTCAGTTTTAATGCTTTATTTGGTTCAAATTTTATGGTCTTGGGTTGTTTACGTCCTTATTTCTTTAACTGATCTTCCACTGCACTTGCCTAGAGAATAGAAATCCAGTTTATAATTGCTTGTTGCATTGTATAATGGCCTTGGATTTCTAATTGTTTATGATCACACATGCATGCTGCATCAGTTTTCCTTCATCTCTGATCTCACAATCACATAACATAGCATAGCATTGAACAATGGAAATGGGAAACATATCAGGACTGGAAGTGTCAAATCTGAATCCAGATCACTATCTGTCCAACACAAGATACAGAAGAACAACAATTCCGCAGTGAGCAGAAAACTTACTGAGACAATGCACGGTTAGGGTGGTAAACAACCAAATAATAGTCGAGAGCTTCTAAAATTTTCATTTCCATTTCAAGTCTGTCATTGACTTCATACCGATACTTTTCATCCGTATCTGCAATAAAAAGCAAGAGCTGCAGGTCCTCAGCAACAGATAATACTGAATTCTAAGAAAATTAAATAAGTGATATAGCATCAGGCATGTTAAAGTAAACAGTTACATATTTTTTTGATGTAAAATACAAGGAGTCTAGCCTGCACTGTGCTTTCTTCTGCTTTTGATGCCAAGTACAAGCAGGTTGGAGCCACTAGATGTGGATCATATTCTGTCATACTCTTTCTGAAAGAAGAAATTCGACAAGTTAATTAAATTCACTAAGAGACACCATCCAGACTTAGGCTAAACTGAAACTGAACATGCTACAACACAAAAGTATGCTCAGAAATGCCATAAACACAGAAATATGAAGTGCTTGAACCAAAAAAAAACAAAAAACAAAAATAAAGACTGAAATAATTTATTTATTTTTGGATAAGGAAGACTGAAAGTCTTTTGAATAAGAAGAAATACAATTCATCAGATATAGGGTGCTCTCTCCATTCAACATATTTGGGGCTTCCCTTAGGAATGCCATTTAAAAGGAAAGGGATGTGGAATCCGGTGGTGGAAAGACGCAGAAGTGCTTAGCCAGTTGAAAATTTATTTATTTACAAAAAGGAAGAAATGTGACCTTAATCAAGGCAGCATAGGCTAATATCCCAGTCACTTTATTGTAGGTGTGTGTAGCCTTGAGGGTATTTATGTCATACTATAATACGAATGTAGACCATTATATTGGTGTATAATCTCTTATGAATAAATACCTTGCGTATGGAGAGACAATTGTTCTCATATGATTAACCTCAATTTGTCTTAACTTCTCCTTTCTCTCTCCCTTCTTATTCTCTACTTTTTCTTACTATTTCCTCTATTTCTGGGCTTGTAGGTCTTCAAGTTGGTATCAGAGCACCAAGACAAGGACAAAATCGCACGTGCAGGGTTGTGTTGACGTCAGCAGACCGTATGGTGTGCCAGACCTTGAAACCTTAGGTGGTGGGTCGTTTTTGCCTACTGGGAATTGTAGTAATTTTTTGGAGCTTGGGGATATGATTTTTGAAGGGTTTTGTGTGTTCTTGAGAAAAAACCCTAAATCGGTAGATCCGATCAGGTTGGAAGTTTTTTCTATGATTAATCTCAAGAGGTTGGGTCATTTTTGACTAAGGAAACATCCAAAACTTGTTTGGTGCGATTTGGTTGAGGATTGAAATCTTGGTGGTGATTTTTGGGTTCCCAGGCTCAC
Source organism: Platanus orientalis (assembly GCA_025762735.1). NCBI lineage: Eukaryota > Viridiplantae > Streptophyta > Magnoliopsida > Proteales > Platanaceae > Platanus > Platanus orientalis. Next base: position 12,699,849 of record JAOXJP010000006.1, on the reverse strand, counting down.
GGTTTTGATGCTTGATGCTATACCCAAATTTTAAAAAAAAATTTTAGATAAGCTCTAGCATGCAACAATAATGTGTACATTTGATGAAGTTTTTGAAGCTTCTACAATGCTTGTTTGTGTTATTCGACCTCTGATATGTGTTCTGGGTGCTTTAGGGCCTCTCTTTTAGTTGCCTGCAGGCTGTGTGACTGTGTGCCTAAGGCGATTTTATAGCCAACCTTGTTTTTCATGTGTAGTGGTTGGTTTTCCTGTGTAGGGCTTACTTTTTATGCTATTAATTGTGGTTAGTGAATTTCTGTTCCAGGATGTCGGAGGAAGAGAGTCGGACCTTAGACCAGATTGTGGGTGACTCAACTAACAAAGAGATGAGTACTATCTACATAGTCAGGGATACATCTCAGCCTCAAAAAACATCTGTGAAGTTTGATGGCAGCAACTATCTTACGTGTCCAAGTTGGTGATGATCTATATTCAAGGTAAAGACAAGGAAGAGTATCTAACCGGTGAGATGGTAGTACCTCGGACTGATCCTCGTTATAGGAAGTGGAAGATAGAGAATGCAACTGTAATGGGCTGGTTATTAAATTTGATTAAACTAGAAATTAGTGACCACTTCTTATTCTTGGAAATAGCCCACCAGATCTGGGATGCCATTGCCAAGTCGTATTCCCAAATGAGCCTCACAGCGCTACAGTGTATGAGTTGAGATAGCGGATTGCTCAGTTTAAGCAAGGAAATCAGCCACTTGCTATGTATTATTCTTCTTTAAGGAAAATGTGGGATGGTTGGACCATTACACTACATATCGCCCTGCCTATGTGAAAGATACCATTGAGTATAAGAAGCATGTTGAAAATATTCAAATATTTGAATTCTTGGCGGGGCTAAATTCAGAGTGCAAATAGGTGTGAGTCTTACTTCTTGGGAAGGACCCCTTGCCCTCTTTAAATGAGGTCTATGCTCACATACATAGAGAAGGATGCCAGGGGGTGATGAATGTGACTACGTCCTTTGAAAAATCAGCATTAGTTTCTACCTCTACTAGAGGTGGCCAGGGAGACATTATAAGACGTGGTCGACGAGTAAACTTCACTTCTGATGATAGAGACTGATTGAAGTGTGAATATTGTGGTAGGTTATGACATACTAAGGACCAGTGTTGAGATCTTCATAGACGACCACAAGATCTCCCCCCACGTTCCTCCCCTGGAGGTGGATTTAGTAGCGGTCAAGGAGGCTGGTTTAGTACTAGCCGCTTTAATGCTCATTTAATGACTACTATGC
>JAOXJP010000006.1:12662332-12694100 GCA_025762735.1 Platanus orientalis | reverse complement strand
TAACTTCCTCTCCTTTATTCTATTCTTTAATTCTTAGAATTTTGGTTACTTAGGTGTATTTTAAAGTTTAAATTTTGACTCCTTTATTTGTTTTCTTGCTTCTATCTTAATAATTTGGTTATCTTGAGATATTTGGTATTACCCTATGATGATACACAATCCTCAGATGGTCGCATGACAAGCCTGACCATTGAAGTCTTGCAAAAAGGAAGACTAGAGCTTAGGTGGCCAACGGTGTGGTGCTGACCTTAGCCTCTTCAATGCCAAAGTTAGAGATTTTATTTTTCAGCGAGTAATGGAGAAGTTTTCAGGGAATGTTTCTCATAGCTTTGGAAGTTAGTGCTTCATCTTTATATAGGGTTGGAGTAACGCGTTGTTGGGGATTTTTAGCTTGGGTGAATATTATGCTGCTCGATTGTCGGCTAGAATTTCGGCATCGGATCCTTCGCAAGATCTCCGAAGAGGATCTCGGGGCGGATCTCGAGGCCTTTGCCAAACTATCCTATTTGGCGTGCCTAATCGGGATGGTAACGCAGGCCAACCTCGCTCTGTATTAGGCGTTAATTTTGTTTTATTGACCTAAGTCACCATGCTGAGCCGACTTGAAATGCTTACCTAAGCTCTTCTAGGTTATGTTGACCCATCAATTGCCCCCCCTTCTTGAATCAGACGCCGATCTAACAAAGGCAATTCGAATTGTTGCTCAGCAAAAGTAGACCATCAGTACCTCTTAGTGCTTTGGCAGTTATTTTTTTTCCGGATGTGTGGAGGCGTGTTCATTACACCAAATGTATGGCGGCAATTGCATCAATCTTTTCACCTGACATAACTGTCAGCATGTGTCCATGTCGAACGATTGCAATGGGGTCTCCTCCTTTTGAATGGATGGCTAAGATGAAAAGGATGTGCTCTATAAATAAGTTCGGGCGGGCTGCTGCCCTCCCTCCATTCGATATTTTTCAAAAATTGTCGTTTCCTTCTCCTCGCTCCCTCTTTTTCCTTCTTTGCGTGCATTTTCTCCGGCGTCCCTTTGAGGTTCTCTGTCGCTTGCTAACTTTTCCGAGCTGTTGTTGGTTTCCCTTCCGATGTTTGATTTTTTTTGCTAGCACATGCGTTGCCTCTTGTTGTTAGACCACCCCTTTTAACTTCGGTATGTGCCTTTTCTTTTCATTTTGTTTTACTGTTTTTTCATTTGTTGGGGTTTTGACAGTTTTTTCCTTTTATTTTTCCCTTTTCCGATTACACTGGATCCCATCAACATCCCATTTGGCTTCCATCTAGTCTGTTTTTGTTGTTTTCTTAAAGGTTGGCAGTCACCCTCTGACCTGAGTCCTCTACCTTGCGACCTCACTTTCTTGGATCATATTGTTTCTAGGATCATATTATTTCTAATCTTTTTCCTTCCTCAGTTCATTAACCGAGGTTTTCTATGCCCTAGGTAGAATGGATTTTGCCGACCCGGACTTGGGTCCTTAGACTCGGCAAAAACCCTGAGTGACCAGCAGGATGCTGCCGACCAGGCCAGTCTTCTCTCTCTGTTTTTGCTCGGCAATCGAGGTTCGTGAACAAGCCCTTTTCCACTGAGTCCTTTCCCTCTTACTTGATCGACTCCCATTTGGCTTGCCTTCGTGAGTTTTATTAGATCTCGGAGGGAGTTTAGCTTCGGATTCCTCGATCCAAGGAACGAGCATGTAAATTTCTTCCTGACTAGGTTTGCTTCTTCGAACATGCTTTGCTGAGGGGTCTTTGTTTTCCGGTTCCCCTTTTCATTCAGGAACTGCTTTGGCATTTTGGGCTAGTCTCCAGTTAGGTCATGCCTAATGCCTAGCGCATTTTGATTGGCTATATGACCTTGTGGCCAGCCCGTAGTGAAGGGCACGACCTCCAGGCGAAGGAGGTGTACTCTGGTTGGTGATGCTTCTGCAGTCTGGATTCTGTCAAGAATCTTATCATCAGACTTTTGACCTCCAATAAGGGGTGGAAGGATAGATTCTTCTTTGTCTCGAGCAAAGGATGGGAGTCTAGCCCTTGGGAGAATGAGCTAGACTAGGTCATGGATGTCTCTAAATTGTGGGGTGAGTTGCGCCCCCTGATAAGTTTCTCAGCTTTTTTTTTTTTTTTAAAGTTTTACCTTATGGTTGAGCTAATCGGTTCTTCCTTTTGTGATTACAACTTTGTTTGAGCGTGAGCTAAGTAATGAACAGCTCGTTCAAGTGTGCTGAGCTACTGCTCATCCTGTAAGAGATTTCCCGGTCTTGATTATGTCCGAGACCTTAAGTGGTTATTTGTTCCGTTCAGAGCCAAGCAAGGAAGTTCTTGAAGCTGAGAGGAACAATCTTAAAGGTATCTTCTTATGTCTCAAAGGTATCCCCCCTCTTTTTCTTTCATGTGCTTGTTAATATTCTCCCTCTGTACTGACCTCCTTTCTTTGCTCCCTTTTAGTGATGTCTTCTTGCCCCCCTAAGGACGCTTTGGCCAGGATCGCGGTCAAGTCTTCCGGGGACCAATCAGTCCCTTTGGCAAAAAGGCCCAAGTTCAGTCGTAGATAGTTGAACAAGGGTAAAGGGTTTAGGAGTTCGTCCCCACAACCTTCTCTGCCCCTGCAATCCGCCCTTCCTCTACAACCCAGTCCTTCAATAGTCTTGGATCTTGACGTGCCGTCAGAGGACGTTTTAGCCTTTGAGGAGCCGGTGGAGGACTTGCCCATGTACTAGCCAGCTGGGCAGTTAGATAAGGGAAAAGGGTTCGTGACCGACTCCCTCCAAAGTGCTGATACCATGGCTGAGCAGCTTAACAAAGTCATCTCTAAGGGTGATGTTGACAGTTTGAAGGGTGTCTTATTGGTGGCACTTGGCAAGAGGTTGTTTCACGACTTCAACAAGGTAATGGTATTCTTTCTCTCACGATTCTCATTTTTTTGTTGACTTCATGTGTGGTTACCATGTAGGTCCTTACTATGGTGGTGACTAGTTCTCAGCACCAACTAGGTGCTGAGGCAGTTTTTGGCCAGCTAAAGAGAAAGCTTGCCGAGGCTGATGCTAACCGCTTAGCCCTTTTGGAAACATTAACCGAGGCCGAGGCTAACAACTCGTCCTAGGTGGAGCAGTTTGCCGAGGATGAGGAAGGCCGTTGAGTTTGCTTTCGAGGATATTTGATACTAGCTTAAGGGGGAGAAGGTTGGAGCGGCTGTTTTGGAGAAGTCCCTCGAAGAGCTGAGGGTGAAGTCGGCTATAAAGAATGTGGTAGCCATTGAGGCCGTGGTGTGGGCCTTCAAGAAGTCGGAGGAGTTCAAGGAGAACATGGCTGAGTTTTATGTCAGCAGCTTTGAGGCTTTCTGACAGAGGGCCGCCCGGGAATTTCCAAACATGGACTTCTCCAAGTTTTCCCTGAATGACTATACCGGGTTGGTGGCTGAGGGTACCGTAGCTGTGGGAGCTGTCGACGAGGACACCGCCGACACCATTTAACTTGTTTCTTTTCTTTCCTCTTTTTTTGGGTTAGCGTATGTGCGTCCCTTGTATTTTCTCTTTTTGGTAATGGAAAAATATTTTTTTGGTCTCAAAATCCTATGTAGCAATCCCTTGGTTTGGTCAGTCTTTCTGAGTTAATTACGTTAGAAGTGTAGACTGAGGGCGGGGGAACTCTCAACACTTCATCGGGTTGGCTCAGTCATTCGTCCGTGCCTTGCCTTCATTTCGGTAAACGAGTCAGTTGCTCCTCTCGCTAGGTTAGTCTCAAGATCTTAGGCTAGTCTTATGGCTTGAGTACCCCCGTTTCCGAGGTCAGGTTAGTCTTATGACTTGTGCTAGTCTCACAGTCGAAGTAGCCCCATCTTCGGGGTCAGGTCAATCTTATGACCTGGGCCAGTCTCCTGGCCGAAGTAGCCCCATCTCTGGGGTCAGGTCCGTCGTATGACTTGGGCTAGTCTCATGGTGAAGTAGCCCCATCTTCGGGGTTAGGTTAGTTTTATGACCTGGGCTAATTTCGTGGCCGAAATAGCCCCATCTCTAGGGTTAGGTCAATCTTATGACTTTGGGCTAGTCTCGTGGCCGAAGTAGCCCCATCTCCGAAGTTAGGTCAGTGTTATGACCTATGCCAGTCTCATGGCTGAAGTAGCGCTATCTCTTGGGTTAGGTCATTCTTATGACTTGGGTCAGTCTTGTGGCTGAAGTAGCTCCATCTTCTAGGTCATAACACGTGATGTCACCGAAAATAGTGTTTTTATAAAATGTACTCAGTTTAAATGGTCATTTATTGATAGTATCTTTTGAGATGCTCAGTGTTCCATGGATGTGTTAGTGACTTTCTTTCTAAAGTCTCGAGGTGGTAAGTACCAGGTCGGTTGAAGCCCATCACTCAGTAGTGGTCCTCCTAATTTTGTCCGAGCTTCCCTTTGGTTGGGTTTTTCATGGGTTGGTTCACCTTACGGAAAACTAAGTTTCCTATCCCAAACTTCCTCGGCTTGACCCATGAGTTATTGTATTTCGCCATCCTTTGTTGGTATGTCTCGGTTCTGAGGGCTGCCTCCTGTCTTTTTTCCTTAAGGAGATCTAGATTTAGATGGAGACTCTGATGATTCTGATCGGGATCCAGTGGTCTTATTCAGTAGTTAGTCACCTGACCACCACCGGAATCACGGCTTCACTCCCGAAGGCAAGTAGGAAAGAGGTTTTGCCGATGGAAGTCCTTACTGTTGTCTTGTAGGCCTAGAGAATGTTTGACAGCTTTTCTGGCCATAGGCCTTTTGTGGCCTCTAGCCAAGTCTTGATCATCTTTAGGAGGGTTCTGTTTGTCACTTCCACCTATTCGTTAGCTTGGGGATGCCTTGGGGGGCGATAATGATCTATATCCCAAGTTGTGAACAAAACTCCTTAAACCGGTTGTTGTCAAATTGCTTTCCGTTGTTAGTGACCAACATTTGGGGAATACCAAACTTGCAGACGATGGACTTTCATACAAAGTCTTGGACATTTTTTTTTTCCGTTATCATGGCTAAGGTTTCAGTCTCTACCCACTTGGTGAAGTAATCATTGGCGAAATCAACACTTGTGTCTACATCCACTAGACGTGGAAATTCAGGGCATGGTCATGGTGGACTACATAACTTTACTTTTGATGATAGAGACCGCCTCAAGTGTGAACATTGTGGCCGGAATAGGCACACCAGGGAATAGTGTTGGGACCTCAATGGACACCCCCAAGACTTGCCTCCATGTTCGTTTCAACAAGATGGGTCTAGTAGTGGTAGAGGAGGTGGCAGGTTTGGTACTAGTAGACTTCATGCTCATTCGGTGGCTTCTACACCCACAATGATGACATCTACAGCTCTAGATGTTGTGTCCTCTGGTTCTTCAGATGGGGGTTTGTCTAGAGATGAGATTGAGGCTTTTAGGTGCTGTTTCACAACTTGAGCATCCTTTTAATGCCCCTACACCATCCTTCGCATATTCAGGTACATCTGCATCCACCTTGTTTGTCTCTGTCTCTAGTCCACAATGCTCCTGGATTATTGATTCAGGGGCCTCCCACCATATGACCGGTATGTTGCTCCTCTTCACATCTTATAGTGTTTGTTTAGGCAAGGTTGCAGATGGTCCACTTTCTTCTATATTTAGATAGGGGGATATCCCTGTCATCCCTTTTTTACGTTTGTCATTTGTATTATATATTCCTAAGTTCACTCTTAATTTGTTATCCATTAACCTCATTATTAAGAATCTTAACTGTTGTGTTACTTTTGTCCTGTCTCATTGTGTGTTTCAAGATATGGTGACAAAGAAGACAATTGGTCTGGAGCATGAGAAGGACGGCCTATATCACTTGGATTCTAGTTTACCAATAGCTAGTTAGCAATAAAGAGGGACTCCTCTGCCTCCGAATTAGATGGGTTATTCACTTGACATCGCTGCTTAGGTCATTTATCTTTTTGTACATTGTGGAAAATGTTTTCAATTTTCTTGTTCTAAGTCTAATTTCTTTTGTGAGCTATGCCAGTTAGCCATTGTAGGTCTGTTTACCCATTAGTAATAGTAATAAAAGTTCCATTCCATTTTCACTTGTATACTTTGATGTGTGGGGGCATTCCCCTACCAATTCTTTATCTAATTTTCAATAATTTGTGACATTTGTGGATGATTGCTCTTGTGCTATTTGAGTTTATTTGTTGAAAAATAAGAGTGACGTATTTGCAACATTTAAATCTTTTCATAATATGATTAATACCCGGTTTAACACCAAACTTCAAGTTCTGCAGTCTGATATTGGTGGAGAATACCTTTCTCATGAGTTTGCCTCATTTCTTGATACGTCTGGCATCATTCACTAGACCACTTGTCTAGGAACTCCTGAGCAAAATGAGGTAGTTTGAAAGAAAACACACATTTACTGGAAATTGCCCATACAATCATGTTTACAATGAATGTGCCAAAGACTTTCTAGTCTAAGGCTATTTAAATTGCAACTTATATCATAAATAGGATGCCCCCACGTGTCTTCTCCCACAAATCCCTGCTTGAAATTCTGTTTTTTGATTCATCACTGTTTCCTCTGTCACTCATAACCTTTGGTTACATTTGTTGTATACATGTGCCCAAAAATGATCGCCCTAAATTAGACCCCAAAGACACTTAAATGAGTTTTTTTTTTTTGGCTATGGAGTGAATCAAAAAGGGTACGAATGCTTTCATCCACTTACTCATCATCATTTTGTGTCTTTAGACGTAACATTTTTTGAGTCCACTCCTTTTTTCTCTCTTCATGGGACATATCTTTAGCGGGAACAGTTTGCAAGTGAAGAGTTGTCCAGTTTTACTCCTTTTCCTCTTCCTATTCCAATTCATGTCTCAATTTCATCTTATCAATTTGATGGCAATGGTAGTTTTGGTAGCAAGGGGGAGTTCAAGTTCGAGTGGTAAGTGTATATACGAAGAAAGAAACAAGGGCCTTAAGAGGAAGGAGTGCATGACTTGAATTCTCATGACCTACTTTAGGAGTCAACTTTTGAACTAGTTCCTAAGCCAGGTAATAGCCCTCCTTTTCTTCTTTCTTAATCTCATGATTATCGTGATCTGTTCATAGTTCATAGAAAGGGTGTTAGGGCTTGTATTCAACATCCTATGTCAAATTTTGTATCCTATCATGCATTATCTTCTTTTCGTAGTTTTTTTGTGGTCTTGTCCTTCAACTTAGTTTTTTGTAGTGTTCCTAAAACTTTTGCATACAAAAAATGGAAGGTTGAAATGGTTGAGGAAATGAAGGCATTGGAAAAAAACAATATGTAAGAATAAATCGACCTTCCCAAAAGAAAGAAATTGGTGGGCTGCACGTTGGTATTTACTGTCAAGTACAAGTCTAATAGATTTGTGGAGAGGTATAAGACACGTTTGGCTGTCAAAGGGTATACTTAGACATTCAACATCAACTATTAAGAAATGTTTGCCCTAGTAGCTAAAATGAATTCAGTCAAAGTACTTATTTCTCTAACAACAAATTAGAATTAGCCACTCTTTTAATTCAATGTGAAGAATGCTTTCCTACATTGAGACTTGGAAGAAGAGAGATGTATGGCCATTTGACCAGACTTCCGTATGCTGAATGCTTAATGAAAAGTCTGTAAAATAAAGAAAGCATTGTATGGCTTAAAGCAGTTTCCACAGGTGTAGTTTGAGAGATTTAGATTAGTTAAGGTCTGAATACAAACAAGCTTAGGCAGATCATACCTTGTTCATTAGAAGACAAGGTCCTAAGATGACAGCTTTGATAGTGTATGTGGATGGCATTGTCATCACTGAGAATGGTAAATGAAAGTCTTGTTCATGGTCTAGATTTGTGTGCATGAGAGAGTAGGAGAAGAGAGGAGAGAGAATGAGGAAAAGAGAGAAGAATACAATTAGGTCAACTGTATGAGTCTAATGATCTTATACATTAGTATTTATATTAAAATATATTTTATACATAATACATGTGGTATACCAAAGGTATATGGGTATATAGTACCCTTATTACATATAAGCCTATGGATGCAATACTTCAACATTCCTCCTTAAGTTGGAGCATGAATGTCGACCATGCCCACTTGATGATATCATGAGGTTGTATCTTGTTAACACCTTTGGTTAGCACATCTGCTAATTGTTGATTCATACTAACAAAAGGAATGCAAATCAGTCTGTATAGTATCTTTTCTTTGATAGAATGTTGCTCTACTTCTATATGCTTGGTCTGATCATGATGCACAAGACTATGAGAGATACTAATTGCTAACTTCTTGTCACAATATAAGCTCATAAGAGCTTATACTTCAAACCCAATCTCATGAAATAGGATCGTTAACCAAAGACCTTCACAGATCCCATGGGCCATTGATCTATATTCTGTTTCAATACTTAATCTGGCAACCATTGATTGCTTCTTTTTTCTCCATGTTACAAGATTCTCACTTATAAATGAACAATAACCAGAGGTTGGTCTTTTATCTGTGATTGATCCCTCCTAGTCTACATCTATACAAACCTTAACTCTCACATTATCATTATTTGAAAATAACAATCCCCTTCCTAGAGCAGATTTTAGATACCTAAAAATGCAAAAGATAGCTTCTAGATGCGGTGTTTGTGGTGCATGCATGAACTGGCTAACAACTTCGATTGCAAATGCTATATTTGACCTTGTAAGTGCAAGATAGATAAGATTTCCAACAAGTTGTTAGTATCGTCCTGCATGTATTAATGGCATTCCATCCTGATTATTTAACCCATGGTTAACTTCAATAAGAGTTTCTATTGGTCTGGCCCCTAATAATCATGTTCCAATAAGCAAATCCAGAACATACTTTCTTTGAGATATGAAGATACCTTTCTTGGAACGAGCAACTTTAAGACAAAAAAAATGACAAAGTGTGCTCAAATCATTTACTTCAAATTCACTACTTAAATGAGCTTTTAGTTTATGTAGTTCCTCTAATTCATCTCTAGTAATTATTATGTCATCCACATAAACAATAACTTTTGTAGTTCCCTTCAAGGAATGTTTAACAAATAGAGTATGATCAACCTGAGATTGTTTGTAACCAATTTTCATTAAACTACCATTGAATCTCTCAAACCAAGCCTTTGGTGATTGCTTGAGTTCATACAATGCCTTCCTTAATTTGCACACCTTACCCTCACTTGGAATTTTGAAGCCTGGAGGTAGCATCATATATACTTCTTTATGTAAATTACCATGAAGAAACACATTATTCACATCTAGTTGCCAAAGTGGCCATTCTTTGTTGGCTGCAGTAGATAACAACACTCGAATGGAATTCATCTTAGCTAGTGGAGAAATCCCTTTGCCACCAACCTTGCTTTGTATCTATCAATGGATTCATCTGCCTTGTACTTAACAGCATAGACCCACTTGCATCTTACTAGTTACTGTCCCACTAGAAGGTCCATAAATTCCCATATCTCATTTTTCTCCAGAGCTATCATTTCTTCACACATAGCATCTCACCATTGACTCTGAGAAATTGTCTCTTTTAAATTGGAAGGGACTTGTACAGATGATACAAATCCAACAAAAGTATGATATATAGGACTTAAGGTCTTATAGGATACAAAGTTAGAGATAAAATGATTAGTACAAAATCTCTTTCCTTTGTGGAGGGCAATGAGAAGATCATCATCATTTGTAGAATGAGCATCACTATAAGAAGGAACTGAAGGAATATGAACTAGAAGATTACCTGGATTTGAAGAGGTAACCATAGGTGGATCGCTTGTTGTGTCCTTCGTTCTCATATAAACAAGTATATCTTTTTCATTGTTTGAAGTTGGGATGTTAAAGGAAAATGAAAAAACTGGGAAGTGGTAGCACCAAAGGCAAACACCGAGACCTCTCTTTACAGCTCAAACTCTCCCCTTGAAGGGAGGTCTTGGAAGGAGAGAAAAAATGAACGGATTAAAAAAATGTGACATCCATCGAAACAAATCTTTTTCCAGTTCCTGGGTTGTAGCATTTATAGCCCTTTTGAGTAGACGGGTATCCTAAAAATATACATATTTTTGTGAGCGGATCCAATTTTAACCGATCCCCTTGATGTATATGAATATAATAGACACTCCCAGATACTTTGAGGGCCATCAGAAAAAGCGGATTGTCAGGACATAATACATCAATAGGTGTTTTAAGATGAAGAACCCGAAATGGTATGCAATTTATCAAATAGGCAACAATAAGTAAAGCTTCAGACCAAAATGTTTTAGGGATGTTCATACCAAATAAGAGAGATCGTGTCACTTCTAATAGGTGAAGATTTTTGCATTTAACAACACCATTCTGTTGAGGAGTGTAAATACAAGATATTTGATGTATAATACAACAATCTGTCAAGTACTTCTACAACTGAGAGAAGATGTACTCTCTCCCATTATCAGATCTGAGAACTTTAATGGATGTGCCAAATTGAGTCTGAATCATCTTGTGAAAGCTATGAAATATTAAGAAAACTTTCCCTTTTGTTTTCATTAAATATACCCATGTACGTCATGAATAATCATCAACAAAAGAAATGAAGTATCAAAATCCAAAGAGAGAAGTGGTGGGAGAAGGTCCCCAAACATTAGAATGTACCAAAGAAAGTGGAACAAAACTTTTATTATAAATCTTAGGAGAATAAGTGTTCCAAACATGTTTAGACAATTGACAAACCTCACAATGAAGATTAGACTCGACACTAGACCCAAATAAACTTGGAAACAAAATACATAAAAAAGTTATTGATAAATAACCCAATCGATTATGCCATTGCATTAACCAGTTTTTATTCTTAAATTGACAATCATGATTACAAAAGAAACGTGTTGTTGACAATTGAGAATCCATGCTGTTATCAAGGAGATCCATTAGCTACATGACCACTACTAATTGTCTACCTCGAATCTAGGTCCTGAAAAACACAGTGAGCTGGAAAGAAAGTGATTAAAAATTTACATTACGAATGATACGACTAATAGATAACAAGTTAGTCGTAAATTTAGGAACATACAAAACTGAGGATAACATAGTAGGTGAGACATTGATATGTCCTTTCTCAAAAATGGAGGACAATGTCTCATCTGCCACTCTAACTTTGTCACGACTAGAGCAAATAGAATAAGAAGAAAATAATGATGACAGACCTGTCATGTGATCTGATGCCCTTGAATCAATAATCCAGGATGAAGATGTGGATGGAGAGACATGAAAAGTAGTGGCATGGATACTTGACTCTGTGCAGGAAAATGAGTAGGTAGGAGGATGACTTGTTATCATAGACCTCTCTAGCTATGCCATAAACCGGCGTAGATTTTCAATTTCAACTACTGGAACTGTAACCATTTGTCAAGAAATTTCACTGGAGGATGTAGTACCAATGTCAACTGATTCTGAGTTACTAAAGATAGGACCCATATCCTTCTCTTGTAATGTGATAGAGTTTGCTCGCACATTTTCAGCTTTGCTTGAATTTTCCAGCTCAGCTAATGAGATCCCAACAGTTCTTATGTCTATGTCTCATCTTCCCATCATGACTACAACGGAGTTTATCTTTATCAATGGGTCTTGTTTTCCATGGCATATTTTCTAACATCATGAGCATGTCGGAATGATTTTTTAAAGCCGCTTTTACCCTCCCTTTACAAAACAAGAATAGAGGCTAAAGTGGATCTCTTTGGAGTCATAGAAGAGTATTGATGGATGGTATTCTTCCTGCTTTCTTCACTTTGAGCTAGTGCATACACTTCATTCAAAGATGGAAGTTTACCTCTCCTCAGGATATTAACACGAACCAATTCAAATTTGTCATTCAACCCAACCAGAAATTTAAAGATTCTACCTCGCTCCATCTCTTTTTTTTTGTAAACCACTGCATCTGCCTGACATTTTGGTTTATATATGTCATAATGATCTAACTCCTTTCACATGCTACTCAAAGTGGTAAAGTAATTGCCCAGACTTTTCGAAGATGAGCAATTTCTTGATTTAACTGATAAACCCTTACAAAGTTCTTTACTTGTGAGTAGGTTTGTGCAGCAGAGTCCTATATATCCCTAGTTTTTCTAAGAAATAAAAAACCACGTCTGATCTGTAGCTGCATAGAGTTGAGTAGCCAGGACATAAGAGTCAGATTCTCAAACTTCCATTTCTCATTAGTCTAAGTATCTGAAGCATCTGGTTCAAGAACACGGCCATTTATGTAACCAAGTTTGCCCCTTCCACCATTATACATTTTTGCTGATTGGGACCATTCCAAATAATTCGTTCCATCCAACTTGACAGTGGTGATTTGTACACTGGGATTGTCACCCTGAACACCCATGGTGACATGACACTAATAGAATTCAGACCACTCCAAGCATCATCTTTATTTGTAGACTTTGTTGATACTCTGACATTCTTCACTTCACAAGATAGGCCCCCACACACAATCAACCAATATTCACTCCTTAACTTGTCTCATAATTTGATTTTTCGATCTTAACAAGTGACCCGAACAACCATGAGAAGTACTCAAACAACATCTGAAAAGCATTTGTAATCCACCATTCACAACACCAAACCTTTAGATTTGAAGGCACAGAAACCGAGACGAGGAACAAAAATCATCCCAAACGTTATGCTCTCTCCTGGCCGAAAAACACAAACAAATACTTCAAATCTTAACCAAACTTTGTAAGGCCTATCCTAATAGATGTTCTATGCAAAAATCAACCACTCCTTTTGTGGGGACCAACTTAAGCAAAAAAAAAAAAAAACGAGTCTAATATGATGTAAAACTAGTCCTAGGCATCCCTTACAGACTTGGCCGAAAATCACCATAACTCCTTCAAACCAAAACAAAACAAGATGGGACTTGTTCCTATAAATTATCCATAAAAAAAAAATCATTCCTTTTGAAGGAATTGATCTGAAACACTTCCAATCGTTGTAGATCTACGATTTTCCAAAAAGGAGCTTTTGAGATCTCTTCACAAAAACTTCAAAATAAAATCAACTATGCAACGAAAAATTTCACAAAAAATACCAAAATTACCAGGGGAATAGGATCTTTCAGAACCATAAACTTTCATTCAAGACGATGGTACATACCTATTGACGTCAACATCCTCTTGTGCAGTGATGTTTGATCATGCCCCTGATCACTTCTTGCTCTGATACCAAGATGAAAGTCTTGTTCGTGGTCCGAATTTGTGTGTGTGAGAAAGTAGGAGAAGAGAGGAGAGAGAATGAGAAAAAAGATAGAAGAATATGATTGGGTCAACTGTATGAGTTTAATGGTCTTATACGTTGGTCTTTATGATAAAATATATTTTATACATAATACATATAGTATATCAAAGGTATACCAGTATTTAGTACTCTTATTACATATAAGCCCCTTGATACAATACTTAAACAATGATGAGGATGAAGTAGCACGTTTGAAAGGAAGCTTAGCAAATTAGTTTAAGATTAAGGACCTTGGCTCTCTAAAATACTTTCTCGGGACTGAAGTTGCTGAAGCTAAACAAGGCATCTTCCTTTTTCAAAGAAGGTACGTGTTAGATTTATTGAAGAAGTCCAACATGGAATATCACCCCCCCAAACTTGGCCCAACGTAAACCAGCTTAGCAGTGAACCTAATTCGGGTTGTGACATTGGTTGTTCGATCATTCATATTTCTAAAAATTCATATATTCATATCAATGCCACAAATAAATTATCCTTTTACTTTTATTTCCAATTCCTTTAACATTCAATCATTTAGTAGTGAAAACATAAACATTCATAATCGTTTCCCTTGAACATTCAAACCATAAATGTAGCGGAAATAACATGTACATGTCATATCCACATCCATGTAATGATGGCTAACTATATCATTCAAAAAGAAAGATCCAAGGTTCTATACAATCTATCCTATGAAATGGAATAAACCATGTCTAACATTTAGGATACACATTTTGTCCACAAACACTAAAATCATTTACATGTTCCTTGAAAGAAAATATAGGGCATCAAAAGTCATGTGTATTCAGTATCTTCCCTTCGTTGATTATCCTCATTCTTGAATCAATTCCCCTCATCTAGTTGTCAATTTTTGGATGAGCTTGGTAAGCTCAATAAACATAAATACAAATTATACTAATATAGGAGTCCAAAAAACGATACATAATTTAAAACATAGCTTGCATATAAGCATTTCATAATCTAAAAATGGCCAATAATCCAATGATTAATGAAAGTTATCAATGTTAATTCAGTTCATGGACGATAATTACAAAGAGTCAAATCTTATGAACTAGCAATGAAAAGTCAGTGGTTCAATAAGGATATCAATACCTCTTTTACTTTTTAGTTTCGATATAATTCAATGATTCAATAAGTTAAGTATAATAGTTTCATTTACCATTGTTGTGATCCAATGGAAGGTCCTAATATGATGTTCAAAGGGTTCGATAAGTTAATGAGGTTCAATCAACATTCAAAGAAGTTCAAAGATTTAGATTCAATAAACAGTTCAATCCTTATTGTTGTGACCCAATGAAAGGTCCCAAAAAATATTCAAAGGAGTTCAATGAGTCAATACCATAATTAAATATTAATCTCCATGGTTGTGACCCAATGGAAGTTCCCGTATGGATTACTGGTGTGGTCTTTTATAACTTACCATTATTGTGATCCATTGGCGGGTCTCAAATGATTTTCCATTGTTGCAACCCAATGAAAGGTCCTATATCATCCCCTTGTTGCAACCCAAGGGTAGGTCCCAAATAGTTTTACTATTGTTGCGACCTAATGGCAAGTCCCAAATACATTTCCCTTGTTGCAACCCAATGGAAAGTCCCAAATAATTCAATCATGTTCAATAGTTCAATAATACCCAAAAGGGTTCAATGGTTTAAATGAAATTGATCAAATAATATCAATAACTCAATAAAGAGGCTCTTATGATACATAAAAAAAAGCCAAGATTCAATGTCAATTCATTTCTTTTCAGTACATGTGGTTTGATCAATGGCTCTTCAGTCAATTCGATGATTGTTCAATAATTTTCATATTTCATCATGTTAATCAATAATCAATTGATCAAAATAGGGCAAGACATTCACATTAAGTTCAATCAATTTGAGCAATTCTAGCTTGATCTTAGTCATAAATCGATTAATAATAAAAAACTCAAATCATGAGATAATTTTATATGTTCCAATTATTAAATCATTCAAAATTTAGATTCAATGATTCAAAATTCATATGTCTAGATTAGTTGTGATCAATCAAATATAAGGAAATCATAATTCATAGTTCAAATGATCTTTCATTACATGAGGTTTTCAATTAGTTCAAAGGAATTGAAATTTTCAATCAATTGATCATCTATTATAGTCCATACGTGGAATTAAAGGTTCAATGATAATCACTTTCTCATATTTAATTTCATGCTAATTCAAAGGATTTTCCTTTTTTTTTTTTATAGAATTTCAATAAGATTTAAATAGATCATTCATGTTGCAGTCAATAATAGAAGATTAATTGGGATTCACATCAAATCAATTATAGATCCATGCCAATTACATATTCAAACATGAGATTCAAAGAAAACTTCATGGATCAATAAATAGAATGGAAGACAAGATCAAAAACTTCCATCGGTTCATATAAACTATAATCCACAATGGAGATCCAAAAGGAAATGATGGATCTATCAAAGGATAAACAATAAAAATCCAAATCTCTCATGAATTCAATCAATTTATGGTTTCAATAATGGAAATTCAATAGAAATAGTGATCAAAAAATAAAGAAGATGGAAGGTGTACAATTTGCATATATACTTACAAGGTAACAAATCAATCAATAATTGAGAAAAGTGAAAGTGCATAGTTCACATGTATACTTACATCCACTTCTCTGAATCCCCTTCCTTTCTATTGGTTTACTCCTCCAAAAGTATTCTAATCCTCAGATTTCTACAATATATGTAGTGATTCACCATGAGAATCAAGAATTTTCATAGAAAATCCTAAAACATTGCTTAATTCACTATGGATGAACTTGACTTATCCACTTGAGGCCTTGTTCCTCATTTCTCCCAAGATTTTCTCTCTCAACTTCTCTTTTATTTTGTGCTTTTAGACTCAAATTTGTCTAACTTAAGGTGTTTCTTACATAATGGGTGGTTATGCCCTTTTAGAGGATTATTTTCCTCGATTTTCAAACATATATATATTTTTTCCAATTTTCCTAGTTTCAATTGATCGAAATTATTTTCAACTACTCGAAACTACCTTTTTTGATCTCTTGAATTGTTTCGAGTGCTTGAAATCCTTTCGATTGTTTGTGTTGAGTGAAAATCCAAAAACCAAAATGACATTTTCCTCGAGGGTTGCTCGATCAATCGAGCTTTTTTTTCGACCAATCAAAAACCAGAGACACTAATAGAATTACTATTGTGTACAAAGTGTGTGCGGGGTGTTACATGGAAGGTTGCAAACCTTGTACTACACCCATTGAGGCGAATCATAAGACTGAAAGAGGATGACAATGAGAGGCTTGTTGATGCTAGGAGATTTCAGAGATTAATGAGGCATCTCATTTGCTTGTCCCTCACTCGCTTAGATATCACATATGTAGTAAGTGTCATTAGCTAGTTTATGCATGGTCCAACTGAAGATCATATGGAGGCAACATGCTGGATCCTCTTATACTTAAAGGGGTGTGTAGGAAAGGGCTTCTTATAGAAGAGACATGGTCATCATCAAGTAGAGGTTTATACTTATGTTGATTGGGCCGGGTAACTAATAAATCACAGGTCCACTTCTGGCTATTGTTCGTTTGTTGGAGGTAATTTAGTTATTTGGAGAAGTAAGAAGCAGTCTGTGGTAGCTAGATCAAGTGCTGAGGTGGAATTCAGGTCTATGGCCCATGGAATTTGTGAGTCACTGTGGTTGAAAACGTTACTCTCTGAGATCGGAAAGGGACCTGTGAGTATGGTATCAAATGTCTCGAAATGTCTTAGATGTCTCCCAACATATGTCCATGTCTACCAAGACTAACACGACATATTCCTATACTGACACTAAACATTAAGTACAATATAAAAATTCATGTTTTGGTCAATATAATGTACGATGTCAATGTGTTGAATAAATATTCCCCTTTCATAGTGTATTATTTCCTAATGTCAACATTGTGTTGTTATGATAAAAAATTATATGAAAAGCGATAAATTCCAAAAAAAGTAAAAGGAGTGAAAGGAAGAAGGAGAAGAGAATAAAAGAAAAATATGAAGAGAATCTATTTGTTTCCTTATGTTTATACGGTTAGATTATAATATATTTGTCAACCATTATGTATGCATGTGTACTTTTAAATAATATTAAAATACAAGTGTACTAAAATGAACTAGCATTCCTAATGAATCTATTTGTTCCCTTGTGGATATGTAGTTAGATTAAAATATGTGTCCTAAGTTTTCATGGTTTTTTACAATATTTCTTTCCGATATTTCTTACATTTCCGATACACGTTTTATTTTGGCCTAACTGACATGTCCATCAACACTGACATTTTGAACCTTGCCTATGAGTCTACTGTGACAATAAAATTGCCATAAGCATTACACATAATCCTGTGGAACATGATCGAACTAAACATGTGGTGGTTGACCATCACTTTATCAAAGACCACATTAAGAAAGGAAGCATATGTACTCCTTTTATTCAAACTCGAGATCAACTGACCGATATTTTCACAAAGAGTCTTAGTGGCCGATATTTTAGGCTTAGTACATTTTGTTGTGCGGAAACCTAGATTTGAGATCGTATGGAACAAAGAAGAAGAGAAAAAGTAATGCAAACAACAATCACACAGCAAGAACAAGACAATTTACGTGGTTCGGCTTGAAGCCTACATCCACGGGAGAGAGAGCTTTCACTATGCAAGAAAACAGAGATTACAATGAAAAGTGCGGTGGCACGAAAATCAAGAAACCCCCAAATATAAATCCCAAAACCCTAATCTTCGTGGGTCGGATCTGAACCCTAAATTGGATACAAAATACGGGTCAAAAAATTTCGGTCGGAGGCTTTGCCCCCAGACCCCCATTGGATATCTAGGTTTTCTTCGGATCATCATCCGGGTTGTATCTCAGGTTGAATACAAGACATTAACCCAACACATTTTTTGTATTCTGGTTCAGTCTGCTATAACTAACATTTATATTATAATATTGTGGGCCATGTTTCATAGAATACGACACATGAATACCTTAACCCTAAACCTAACCAATTTCTCATCTCCCATTCCCATTTCGTATAAGAGAAAGATGAAACCTCCTCAGTAGCCAGCTGCCCTTCTCTGGTTGAACTCCACTGGTCGTCTTCCATCTCAATAGTTGTTCCTAGGTCCTTACTGTTTTTGTAAATATCTGCAAAATATTCGAATTCAATTTGATGTATGATTAAATAAACCAATGCGAATAAGGATATGCCTATTCGCCTTTGTATTCGGTCGGTTTACAGCCCTATCAAGTATGAATGAAGTAATGAGGGACAATCAGTCTCTCATATGTTTTCCCAATTTTCTCTACTCCTCTCTTTCATTTCTCTTTTCGTCTTCTCTACAAAACCTTAATCTTCTATCTTCTTCTTCTTCAATCTCACACAATCCAACTTGATCTACTTATTGTTAGTTGGTAGTTTTGATTGAATTTTCGATGGTTTCTTAACATTTTGCAGGATGAGATGCAGAGGTTCGTTAAAATGATGGTAGATCTCATGAAGCAGGAAATGCTGTTTTCTTGGCAAGGTGGTCCCATCATACTGTTGCAGGTTGTATGAAGTATGAACATTTTTGAAGTTCCGTTTATACATGAGATACATTAATTAGCAGGTTGGAAATCTATAGTAAATCATGGCTGTTCGATCTAATTGGTATGTTATTTAGTGGAAGAGAATAACTGCTTTGGTATTATGCTAATTAATTTTCTGTCAATTAAAGTGGTTTTATGAATCATACACTCTTTGCTGTGGCTTCTGTATCTGAAAGTAATTTCATTATTTTGGCATGTATAACTGGTAGCACATTTAACAGATTGAGAATGAATATGGAAATATGGAAAGATCTTACGGCCAGAGAGGAAAGGATTATGTTAAATGGGCTGCAAGCATGGCTCTTGGGCTTGGTGCTGGTGTTCCCTGGGTTATGTGCAAGCAAACTGATGCTCCAGAAAATATTGTAAGATCTTTGCACAATTTTTCGTTTTATTTATTTTTATTTCAGTGACGATGTCCATCTTGGGTTGTGAACTTGTGATAGAAACTGTTAATGATATGAATAATAAGCAGCCTAAATTGATTGGTTACTTAGTTGATAATAATGTTTTTTAAACAAAAGTTTTCAAATTATTGTATATTAAATTTTTTTTTTTTATTGATGGATACTGTATATGTTTACTAACTGAAGTTCTAGACTTTTTAATGGTCATTATTCTTGTTTCTCTATTTTCTTTCACAGATAGATGCCTGCAATGGATATTATTGTGATGGTTTCAAACCAAATTCTTATAAGAAACCGGCATTCTGGACAGAGAATTGGGATGGCTGGTATGCTGATGCCTTGTGATTTCAAGTGATTAACTTTATTCCTTTCTTCTAAGTTTAATTCGATTTTAAAACAATTTGGCGTAATTCACTGATGCAGACAACAAGAAAAGACTCTTGTATGTGCCACCCCCACCACACAAGGAAGCAAGGTTCAAGTCTTGTGTCATGTATGAGTTATTTTAATTATAAAAAGGGTGGGTTATTTTTGTACTAAGGCCAATAGGGCCAAGGGTAGATTATGACTTTTATTTTTAAGGTTAGTTTAGGATTTTAAATTAATCCCGTTTTTGAAGTTTAGCCCACTTTTTCAAAGGTCAAAACTTGCCATTTTGGCTTGATTTTGGTTTCATTAGAGAGGTTATTCAATTATCTATCTAACAAGACCAAGATTGTACAAATCCGAGGTGTTTTGGGAAGGTTATGACCAAATTACTAGATGGGTATCAATAAGTGACGAAAATTCACTTAAGAATCAACATAATGGGCTCCACAATGTGGCTGGTTGACGTTTGGGTACCTCTACGTTTTGGCAACTTTAAGATTAGGACATTTTGGGATTTTAACAACTATTAAATTTAGGCCACAAGTTTTGTGTCATTTAGTAGGTATAGCATTTAAAATGTCAGATTTTAGTTAGTCTTAGTGTGCAAGTTTAGGTGTTATCAAGTTTCTAATTTTATACTTTCTATTTTTTAAAACTTATAAGCCTATTTGAAGGCATCAAAGTCATTCAATAAAATCAGTGAAGAATTAATAAAGTTTTGTTGATTTGGGTTGGGTGTTCCCAAGGTAGGCCATAGGTTTGGTTTATCTCACATTTTCTAAGGGTTGATGCCATTCATGGCTCCCCTCTCTCTTCTTCTTCCATTAGGTGTAGCCGTAGGCTCCCTCTCTCATTCAAAGTATATCTTTATTCTTTCTCTCTGTCTCTCTCTCTTAGTCTTTTTTTTTTCTTTTTTTTTCTTGACTACTCTCTTATTATTCTTTCTATCGTTATTTTTCTTCTTCCTTTTTTCATATTTCATGTGTAAGTGCAGAAAACCTCTATTAAAGAACCTTCTATTTTATGAATTTTCATGATTTTATCTATCAAACTTGTCATAATTCTATGAAATTTGGACTGTAGAACCTTTGTACACATCCAAATCAACTATAAAATTTCGGAATTTTCTGATACGTCATACGGTATTTTGGTAATTTTTTGAATTTCTACCCAAAATTATAGAAATACCCTTTTTAGTTCTTTCTCTTTTCTTCTTCTTTTCTGTCCTAACTTCTTCTAATTGCTTTCCTATCATTGTATTCTCTGATTTTATAATTTTTGTGGCTACTTCAAATTTTAATTCATGATTTATTTTGCTTCTGCATCCTTTATTTTAAATTATTTGACGCTTTGGGAAGTTGTGCTATACCAATTTTGGTATCTTTCCTTGTATCCTGCATCCCTCACTTTGAGTCCATATAGTGGTAATGGTTTTAGCTGTTGAAAATAGGGAAAAAATGCTCGTAATGGTCGTAATTCATTTTTGTTCCATGATGGTTGCTTCAGGGTGTAGTGAACTCTTGCATATGAGTTTATATGAACATTCTTAGACGGGGAATTTCTTCCTATTGGAAGAGGTTTTATGTTGTTCCATAAATGGATCTGAATCCTTTTCTCAATTTATTTGCAGTAGAGCATTGGTTCTGTAATAGGTTCTCTAAGGACCCTTCCTTGTTGTCAATAGGCATGATTAGACACATGAAAGCAGAATATCTTGAAACTAACAGCATATTTAGTTCAGTTTGACTAAGTTGTAGAATTCGTGTATCAAAGTTTGCAAGGGGATCTGTCTGGAATCATTCTAGCCAATTGATATCTTCTTCTCACTCTTCTCCTTAGATGAAGCCGGTGGAAAATGGTCTGGATGATTGTGTGGATCTACCAACTCCATTCAATTCTCCATCCACTGATGCTCATTTGGGTGCTATGGACAAGACAAATGCGAGCCCCAAAATGGACGAGGTAAAAGTGCCTGAGGCCGAAAAGACTGGACAAATGATAATGAAGAATTTGGCTCAATCCACCTCCTATCCCATGCTTCTAAAACGTATGCATCAATTATTTTCTAAATGCCATTCTTCTACTTTGCTAATTGCCTTAGATTTATGCAAGTATAATCAGTTGATTCGACTTGTGGAGGATTGGAATCTTATCCGAGCTAACAATTCATTGGAGATTGCATCTAATGCAGTTATGGGGAACCTGAATAGGGAATTGATCCGATTTGTGAATTCTGAAGAGGAAAAGGGGGGGAGGGTGAGGTTCTTACACCAATGCCACTAGCTATATTGGATAGGGAGGGGGATGATGGGGTGTGTGCTTTGAATGAACTTGAGGA
This sequence comes from Platanus orientalis, assembly GCA_025762735.1. Lineage (NCBI taxonomy): Eukaryota > Viridiplantae > Streptophyta > Magnoliopsida > Proteales > Platanaceae > Platanus > Platanus orientalis. The sequence goes on along the minus strand of JAOXJP010000006.1, from coordinate 12,672,112 downwards.
TGACAGGATATATAGGACTCTATTACCGGGTCCTAATAGTCAAGATTGCCTATTCCTCAAGGAGAGGGATGAGGAGATTGTTTCTGAGTGGGTGCTCCATAAGTTGAAGAAATTTGATCCTTTTTTTAGGACTATCTTATGAGGGTTTTGAATCTGATGTTATAGAATTATTTAAAGCAATTGAGTTGAGAAGAAGAAATATGATAGAGAAAGTGGGTTCTAAATCAGTGGGGGGCAAACGACTTCTTAATGAACTTAAGAAACCGGAATGTAGTGTTAATTATGATCGGAAGGTTGATGGTGTCAGTGTTGGGGGGGGATCGTCGGGGAAAAGGGATTACGTATAATTGAACTCATGGATTTAAAAATTCTTTCTTGGAATGTTAGAGGCTTGGGAAATAGGAATAAAAGGGTGACAATTTGCAAAGGATTCAAAGGGGTGGGTCCAAATATTTTGGTTTTTCAGGAAACAAAAATTGAGGCTATGACTAATCGAATTATTGTTGAAGTTTGGGGTAGACCCTCTAATGATTGGGTGGCCCTCCCCTCTTGGGGAACATCGGGGGGAATTCTGATGATATGAAATGGGGATAAAATGGACATATTGGATCATGAAATAGGAGCATACTCAATCTTGATACGGTGTAGACTGAATGGACGGATCGATGAATGGATCTTCTCTGGTGTTATGGCCCAATAATGCGGGGGGATGTGGAGGAGTTTTTTGTGGAATTGAATGATGTAAAAGCAAGGTGGGATTTATCGTGGTGTATTGGGGGTGATTTTAATGTAATTCGCTTTACTCATGAACGGAAATAGGCAGATTATAGGGATTATAGAATGGATAAATTTGGAGAGTTTATTGATAGATGAGAGTCTCATTGATGGTCTGCTGAAGGGTGCAAAATTTACATGGTCAAATTTTGGGAGAACCCATCGTTGAGTAGATTGGATCGCTTCTTATTTTGTAATAATTGGGATGAATTGTTTCTGAAGAGATCCCAATCAACCTTATCGAGATCAATGTTAGTTCATACTCTAATATTGCTTGAATCGGGCTAGGGTAAGGGTGGCCCATCCCCATTCAAATTGAAGGAATCTTGGTTCCTTAAACCCGAATTCTTGGCTTTGGTGAAATCAGTTTGGAACCAGTCACATTATTTAGGTAATTCGAGTAGAATATTTGTCCTTAAACTCTAGAATTTGAAATTTTGGCTGAAAGCTTGGAATAAATTATCGGTGGGATATTTCAAAGAAAAATGTAAGAAGTGCCTTGAAAACATCAGAGAGATTGATTTAGTGGAAGAGCTAAGGATCTTAACTCAAGAGGAACGTTTGAATAGAGAAATGTATTAGAAGGAATTCATGTTCCTTACGGTCAAGGAGGAGACCTATTAAGACAAAGGTCTAGAATTAGTTGGTTGGAAGAAGGGGACCGAAATACAATTTTTTTTTCTTCAGAAGGTAGCCTCACAACATAAGAATTCAAATGATATCAATGGTCTTTGGATTAATGGAGTATGGTCTCAAAATTTGGTAGATATTAGAAGGAAGGCGGAGTCCTATTATAAGAATTTGTTTAAGGAAGAAGTGCCTTCTAGACCCCTCTTGGATGGTATGAAATTTGATAAAATTTCGGAGGGGGAGAAGAAATGGGTTGAGAGATCTTTCATTGAAGAAGTACATTTTTCCATCATGAGCATGAAAGGAGATAATTCACCAAGTCTGAATGGATTTACCATTTCTTTCTTCAAAAAATGTAGGGAAACTGTTAAGGAGGATCTTTTGGAAGTTTTGGATGAATTTTATTATTCAGAGGAATTTTATGAGCGTATAATTTCATTATTTTGATCCTAAAAAAGAGAGGTGCTAATGAGATGCATGATTTTCATCCGATTAATTTATTGAGTAGTGTTTATAAGATTGTGTCCAAAATTTTGGCACTTCGATTAAAAATGGTGATGAAGAGTATTATTTCACCTTCTCAAGGTGCATTTATTGAAGGGAGGAAAATTCTTGATGGGGTACTTATTGCGAATGAATGTATTGAGGATAGACAATTTTTTGGAAAAAAATGGGATAATTTGCAAATTGGATTTAGAAAGGGTTTATATTCCCGTGAATTGGAGATTTTTGGATTATATTCAGCTAACGATGGGCTTTGGGACTAAATGCAGAAGTTGGATTTTGTTTTGTTTACGTTCTTCTTCATTCTCAGTAATGATAAATGGTAGCCTGGCGGGATTTTGTTACTAGCTCAAGGGCTTTAAGGCAGGGTGATCCATTGTCCCCATTCTTATTTATAATGGTATCCGAAGTCCTCAGTAAAATGATAAAAAAGGTAGAAATGGGCTTTATCTCGGGTTTTTGTGTGGGATCGGGGGAAGTTACGATTTCTCATCTTCAATTTCCGGATGATACAATGATATTTTGTGATGCGGATGTAAGACAAATGGCACATCTCCGATGTATTCTCACCTGCTTTGTTAGGGTTATACATTAACTAAAAAGACGATTCAGCCCTCCATAACAATGTTCACATGCGCGTTTTAGAAAAGTGAAAGGATCATAGGAAGTTAAGATAGATTTATGGGGAAATTAGGAATTTAGAATGGGGTGTTAATTATGAGAGGAAAAATTTAAGGTAGGAGATTCAGCCAGGAGGTTGAGGGGCTTAAAAATGTTATCATTATGAAGATATTCATTTTTTTCATGGAACATAAGGGGTCTAGGCTCAAGAGAGAAGAAGGGGGCAGTTAAAAAATTTCTTAGAAATGAAAAGGTGGACATAGTTCTTATTCAGGAATCCAAACTAAGCAATGTGTCTAGTTTTTAGATTTATGTGGAATTAGAAATATAGGTTGGATGGTGAACACATCAATTTGGGCGGGGGAGGGGGCAATGGTGCTTTGGCAGGACAGTAGAATAGGAAAGTTGGATGGGGAACTATATATGTATTCTATCATCTTGAAAGGGAAATTGAGTGGGAATGTTAAGTACTGGAGGGTGTCAGGTGTTTATGCACCAATTGATGGTCCTTTTTTTATGCTTTCATTTATGAATTGGAAGCTTTCTGTTCGTGGTGGGATAGGTGGGAACTTTAACAAGGTTAGATTCTCATCCAAAAGAAGTGGAGAAACGGGTAGAACAAGAGGATGGAGAAGTTCTATGGTTTTGTGGATAGTTAGGAGCTTAGGGATGTCCCAAGTTAAGGTTCTATTTACACATGGGCCAACTCTCTCTCCATGGGTAAACTAGACTGTTTTTTATATCAAGGGACGTTGAAGATTATTTTTCCCCGATTTTAAGTCAAATCCCTCCGAAGACCAGTTTTAGACCGCATCCCAATCCTTCTCAGCAGAGTTGAGTCTTGGATTTTGTTATGTTACCTATAAGTGAGAAGAAGAAGAGGAAGAAGATGAATAGTAGAAGAGTTATCGATATTGAGTGAATCGTATGTGTTCTCAATACCCACATACGTATGTATCTTTATTAGGGTTATACATTAACTGAAAAGACGATTCAGCCCTCCATAACAATAGACTATTATAGACCTCCATGGACTATAGACCATAAACCACCATATCATATAGTCTACACTCCCCCTCAAGCTGGTATGTAAATAGTACACATACCCAGCTTGCTAACATAGGACTGCTTAACCCCTTTGTGAATAAGTCAGCCAACTGCTCATCTATCTTCACAAACGGGATGCAAATCTGACCAGTCATGAGTTTTTCTTTAATGAAGTGGCGATCAACCTCAATGTGCTTAGTCTAGTCATGTTGAACGAGATCGTGTGTAATGCTAATAGTTGTTTTCTTGTCACAAATCACAATATAATCACATCGGGTTAGGAAAAGGAAAGCCTAATTCAAATATAAACATTTTCTGCCACAATAACTCACACCATGTGCCATAGCCTTGTATTTAGCCTCAACACTTGAGCGAGTAACTACTGTTTGTTTCTTGCTTCGCCAGGTAACCAAATTACCTCCAACAAAAGTGTAATATCCAGAGGTTGACCGCCTATTAGAAATAGAACCTGTCTAATTAGCATTAGTATATGCCTCTACATATAGTCCGGCTGTCTTAGTAAACAATAGACCATAGCCTGGACTTCCTTTAAGATATCACAATATTTGATACACAACTTTCATATGAACAATGATAGAAGCATGCATAAACCGACTGACAACACTGACAGCAAAAGCAAGATATGTTCATGTCAATGACAGAGAAAGTAGGCGTCCCACTAGCCACCTATATCTCTTTTCATCAATAAGTCTATCTCCATCACCTTCCTTGAACTTTTGATTAGGTTCCATAGGTGTAGCAAGTGGTTTACATCCCAACATTCCAGTCTCACTAAGAAGATCTAGGGTGTATTTTCGTTGAGATACGAAGATGCCCCTTTTTGAACGAGCAACCTCTATTCCAAGAAAATACTTAAGATGTCCAAGATCTTTAATCTTAGACTTTTTTACCAAGTAGGCTTCCAATTTCATCCTCATCATTACCTGCGATCACAATGTCATCTAGGTACACAATTAATGCAGTTAGCTTGCTATCCCATCTCTTGACAAAGAGAGTGTGATCAAACCGACATTGTATATAGCCATATGACACCATTGCAGCCCGAAACCGCTCAAACCACACTCTAGGTGATTGGTTAAGACCAGAGAAAGCCTTTCTCAGCCTGTGAACCATGCCCTTAATGCAATTTGGAATCTAGGTGGGAGTTTCAAATACACTTCTTCTACAAGATCACCATGTAAGGTTTTTTTCACATCCAACTGTAAGAGTGACCAACCTTGGTTTATGGCTAAGGAGAGGAGCACACGAATGGATTTGGCAATCGGAGAAAATGTCTCTTGATAGTCAACTCCATGAGTTAGAGTATAACACTTAGCAAGTAATCAAGCCTTATACCTATCTACACTCTCGTCAGCTTAATTGTAAAGACCCATTTGCACCCAATTGGTTCTTTGTCAACAGAAAGATCTACAATGTCCCAAGTTCTGTTTTTTTTTCCAAAGCATGCATTTTCTCTTCCATTACCTCCTTCCAATGGGGTTGAACCAAAGCTTTAAACACACTTCAAGGAATAACAACATAAGACAAACAAACAACAAAGGAACGAGTAGATGGAGATAATGCACCATAGGATATATAGTTAGAAATATGATATTGAACACATGACCTTGAGCCTCTCCTCAAGGCAATGGGAAGATCAGTAGAATCAACTGGATCGGTAGAGATATTACCTGGATCAGAGGAGATATCTTGGTGTAGGACATGAGGATCATCGGTTGTAACTTCTTTCTTTGGGTCTCTTTCTGTATACTTGAATCGGTTTTTCACTATGCTCCTCTTGATTAGCGGCAGTCTCTAGTTGAGTACCCTGGTCAAAGAAGAAAGGAAGTACTGGTATAGGGACAAAAGTCTCACCATTATCAATACAATACTCCCCCTTTGGAGAAGACTTCCCAGAAGAAAAAAATGGGATAGTCTCATGAAAATTGATGCTCATAGATACAAATTGTTGACGAGTTGGTGGATGAAAACACTTGTACCCCTTTTGAGTGGGAGAATAACTCAAATGGATACACTTTAATGCTTTAGGATCGAGTTTGGATCTAGAGGACTTGGCAATATGGACAAAGAAATACAACTAAATACTTTAAGGGGAATAGGGAACAACGTGGCGTCAAGAGATACCACCTCAATAGGTGATTTGAAATCCAACATACGAGTAGGAAAATGATTCATGAAAAAAGCTACAATTTGAACTGCATTAGCCCAAAATGTTTTTGGGAGATTCATTTCAAACATAAGTGCTCTGGCAATCTCCATGAGATGCATATTATTTTGTTCAACAACCCCATTCTGTTTTGGGGTACCAGGGCATGTAGTTTGATGAATAATGCCATGTTGATTGAGGTAAGAACCAAAAGCAAATGATATGTATTCACCTCCATTATCAGACCACAATATTTTAATCTTTTTGTCAAACTGGGTTTCAATCATCTTATGAATGGGGATAAAGATGGAAAAGACATCACCTTGGATTTAAGTAAATAAACCTAAATGCAGCAAGAGAATTCGTCAAGAAATGTTACAAAATAATGATAATCAAACAAAGAATCGATGGAAACAGGTCCTATACATGAGAATACACAATTTCAAACAGACTAATACTTTTATTCATACTCAAATGATAATAGCTTCTACAATGTTTATCAACTCACCTGAATCACATTTAAACATATGAGTCTTTAAACATAAACTAGGAAATAAATGACGTAAAAGAAAAAAAGAGGGATGGACCAAATGCTTATGCCACTGATGAAGAGAAAGAGAACTGGATGAGCGAGCCTTTATTTTTTGAAGACTATGCTGTTGAACTGAGGTAGCTGTATGTGGAGCACTGTTGTTACACAATAGTTTAGAGACTTGGCAATATGACTCATAAACAGAAGATTGAGAGTGAATTTATGTACATGTTGTATTGAAGACGGTGGTAAGGTTGGGGTTACAGAAATGGATCCCTTACGAGCAATGGAAGAATAAGATCCATCAATGACTCAGTCAGTATCCTTTCTAGAACTAATAGAGTAAGATGAAAAAAATGAGGACATACCCGTTGTTAGCACCCAAATTTTGACTCGGGTTAGTTGATGGAATCAGATGGGTTCATTACAACATGGAATAAAACCAAAATCTAGATACCCCTGAGCTTTAGATAAGCAGACATTCTCAATGGATATTTTGGTCGCAAGTGTAATAATAAGGTTCAAATTCTATCCAAAGACCAATTAGGCTAAACCCTAAGAAAGGACATTCTGGGATTCCAAGGATCCAAATTTTCATATATCTGTTTTATTTTATCTTGAATTTTTCAACCTTCATAAGCCTTCTTACAATGAAGCATCAAAAGGCTAGCAAATTACCATTTTACCCCCACACCCTTAGAAATCCCAATTAAAGCCTATTTGACTCATTTTCTCCAGAATCCTTTTACAGTAAAGCTATCTTGAATTTGCCAACCTTCATAAGCCTTCTCACATTGAAGCATTAAAAGGTTGACAAATTATCACTTTACTCCTATACCTTCAAAAGTTCAAATAAAAGTCTATTTGAACTCAATTTCTCTACAGCTTCCCAAAATATCCTCTACAACGAAGATATTTGGAATCTAGCAGCTTTCACAAGTCTTCTCACATTAAAATCCCAAAGGGCACATGCTATTTCCTAGCCATGTCATGCATCAGCTAGTAAAACAATAAACAGATGACAACAAGAAATCATTAAATTAATGTAGATATGTAAGTGGGATGGAGAATTTGGTTTTGGCCTGTATAGTAAGGACTTCATAGCGTTTGTGGTTACATGTGCTATGCTGAAATATTTGGTTTAAGGTTTCAAGCTTCTTGTACTTAGTTAAACATTCTTGATGCAAGTAGAACATAATTGATTTTATCTTAAAATGCTTACAAGGCCGTGCTTGAGCCAGGCACTTCCAAACTTGATCCTGGCCCATTTATTTGATGTGCCCTAATGTCAAGGCTCACTCTATGGGCTCTAAATGTCTTCCGTCAGAGTGGGATTTTTGGCTTTGTATATTCTTTATAAAATAAATTAAAAGAGGCTCAGATTGGAGTATCGGCTTTAGGTCTATCTCAAATATGCGTGCGTACTCATGGCCCATCAAGCCTGCCAACAAGATCTCACTCATTGGCCAAAAGCAGCCCAAGACTGGACCAGATAGACTGGGATTGGGACCCCATTGGGCTGGCCCGGCCCATGTGTAACCTTTTATTTAGAGGAGGCAATGGTCAGGACAGGTTAGACGCTGAGGCTAATGGCTGCCCACCAAGCCCCAACTTGAACTAAAACAGGTTCCACTCCCCCGGGATGATATCATCTGCGCCACCCCCTTTGTGTGGGGGGAATATCACCTGCGCCGACCCTCTTTGTGAGACAAGACAGAGGGGAAGTATCATTTCACTTTTTGGGGTGATGTGACATCTCCAAAAAGTGAAATGATACCCCCTTGTGTCTCATCTAACGATGTCACACAAAGAAGGTTGGCACAGGTGATGTGACCCCTTATACGAGTGTGTTCAGGTGGGATTCGTCTCACTTGCAACGTGGAAAATATGTTGAATTTTTACAGCAAGACACAAATGAGGTGGCCGTCATGGTGCCATATCAAGTGCACCACACTCCTGGATGTGACCACTCAGGAGGGGGAATCAAAAACCTCTAAAAAGTGAATTGATTCCACTCCCTGAGTGGTCCCATCAGAGGTGTGGTACACTTGATGTCATCCCAGGGGTCATGGGGTGTCATGTACTTTTTGGGAAGCCCACAACCCCAACCCCCAAAATATGCATGGGCCACAACCCCAACCCCTCAAAAAGTGAAATGATACCCACGATGTGTCTCGTCTCACGACGTCTCACAAAGAGGGTTGGCACAGGTGATGTGAACCCCATCTGGGTCTTGTTGCAAAAATTCAACCCAGTCTTTGCGTCGCAAGTTTATCAAGTTATCCGAGTGAATATTGTGCTCAAAAGAGAGAGAGAGAGTTATGTGGTTAAGTCCTCTTGTGATGGAGCGAGTATGGGAGAACGAGTGAAGTGTAATCAAGTGAGTGTCCTCTAGTGTACCCTGCTTATGTTTATCAAATAAAGAATGTTTTTCTTGTGAATGTGTGTCTCTTACTCTACAGTCCTCACATACAAAAGGTGAGGTAGATAAGGTTAAAACAGTTTTCAAATAAAGAAATAAGTATCCGTAAAATGAGGTATATAAAGTTAAAACCATAACAAAGTGTTGAGATGAACATTTGCTCCCTCTTCAAAAGAAAAATTCAAAAGGCCATCATGTATCAGCTTATGGTATCGGTGTAGTAGATCCTTTCTCGGAAAATTATATGTAAAATTAATAAAATAATAGGAGGAGCATAGCTTTGGTTGAGATAGGTCGGGTAAAGGCCAACCCCGCTGGCGCTAAGTCAAACCAGGTTGAGATCACTGAAAACAAACTTTTTGGATCAAGAATTTCCGTCCTAGTATACACTGTTCCTTTTTGTGTAACTATTGTATTGTGCTACACTGAAAGTCATGGATATGCTGTCCATAAGATAAAATTAAGGGAACGGATCACCCGCTGGTGAATCGGCAGGAACTTCCTGCTGATTTAACCACACAATGACTCTTATTTATTTATTTATTTTTTACTTAAATCATTCCCGATTTTTTTTCATTCTTTTCCTTGCAAATAGGTGTCACGGTGTGGTTAAACTCGATTCATCAGCAGACGATGCTTTCCCTAAATTTAAAAAAAAACAAAAAAACCGAATCCAGCTCCAATATAGGAGAAAACTTCGGGACGAAAGTTTGTGTAAAAAACTAATACTATTTTCAAACCTCCACCTGGACCGAAACCCCATTCACGATTGCATATCTGGCTATACTGGAAATCAATTTTGACATTAAAACGAGTTCCTATTTGTTTATTCATTGAACAAGGGTTGAAACTTTATCAGGTCGGCTCTGAATTTTTATTGCTAATTATGGTAAAATTAATCTCCTTTGTCTATAAAATTAATTGGAATAAGACACCTATGGATGGAAAAGATCCAACTATAACCAAAGCCTATATTTTGATTAGGATTCAACAAACATAGGAGTTGGGATTGGATTATGTGCAAACGAATCTTGTGAGAACCGTGAAAACGGCGTCAGAGGAGCTGAGGCATCAGTACCAAAA
>JAOXJP010000006.1:12634871-12662232 GCA_025762735.1 Platanus orientalis | reverse complement strand
CGTATACGTACCATTCCACCTCCAGGGTTACCACCTTTCAATCAAATCTCCAAAAACAGAGTAAAACAGCGGAAGCTCTTTCTTGTAAACCCAAGTTTTGATCTTCTCCTACAAGCCCTCTCCTCCTCTGCAAAACCACTCAGAAATTGCATTTAACTCTTTCTAGAGCTCTCAAAAATCAACTTTTTCATGTAACCCAAGTTCTAAGTTTCTCTCCCACCATACAACATTCTCCTGCAAATGACTTTGGTGTCTAGACTTTTCTCTCTTTTGTTTCCTTTATGAGAAATGGACATTTTGGGATTCAAACTTGTTGATAAATGAAACCCAGTTGGTCACCAGAACTACCCAGATAGAAGACTTGAAACTAATTTGTTTGATACAATTTTGGATTGCTTTTGAGTCTGGAAAATGGCTGGGAATGAGTGGATTAATGGGTACTTGGAGGCGATTCTTGATAGTGGGGCGTCGGCAATCGAAGAGCAGAAACTGTCGCAGGTGAACCTGCGGGAGAGGGGGCATTTTAATCCAACCAAGTATTTTGTGGAGGAGGTGGTCACGGCGGTTGATGAGTCTGACCTCCACCGCACCTGGATTAAGGTTGTTGCCACTCGCAACACACGAGAACGCAGCTCCCGTCTCGAGAATATGTGTTGGCGCATTTGGCATCTTGCCCGGAAGAAGAAGCAGGTGCCCTGATCACTATTTCTATCCATCTGTCTAACTACCTATTCTTTACTTTGGATTGTTAACAGAACTTAATGGCCATCTATATGTGTTTTGATTGTTCAAAGAATTATCAATGTGACTCATGACTTTCTTTTGGTGTTAAGATTTGTCTATAGAAGATAGTTTGTCTTGGTGGGTCAAGATTTTTAAGTGTTAATACTTACCAAAAAGAAAATTAAGTGTTAATATGTTGTTGCATGGAAATTCTTGTTTGTTTATGAATTATATATTGGTAACTTTATCAACTTGTCTTCTGAATTATTTATTTACTTCTGCTTGACATAATAGAAAAGAATTAGGCCATATTTAGTGTGAGGAACTGACTTCTGCAAATAGGTAGATTCAAAGAATTGGTTCTGTGACTTAAAAAAAAAAAAAAGCTTTTTAAATAATATTTTAGATGTTGTTTTCTCTGATGTTATCATGCAAATAGAAAACTGTTTTTGTAGGTTTTATGTTGGTTCTCTTCTGAACCAAGAATCCATCAGGGATAGGTTAGCGCATGAAATCAATTTAATGGTTTCAGTTCACTAAATCCTAGAGGAGAAGAAATGATAATAAGAAATAAATCATGTTTTACGTTTCTAATTATTATTAAAAGTGTAATCAACATCATCATCATCGCCTCTCATCGCTATCGTTGTCGTCATCATCGATTATCAATATCAAATTTATTTATTACCATTGTTGTTGTTGTTCTTATTGTTTGTTCCTTCAAAACAAATTAAATCCATCCAAGTCTGAATACTGTTTGTGGGGTAAATGAATAGTTAGAATGGGAAGATTTCCAACGGCTGGCAAACAGGAGGTGGGAGCGGGAACAGGGATGCAGGGATGCTACTGAAGACATGTCTGAAGATTTGTCTGAGGGAGAGAAGGGGGACAGTGTGGGGGAGCTATTGCAGTGTGAAACTCCAAGGAAAAAGTTCCAGAGAAACTTCTCCAACCTTGAAGTGTGGTCTGACGATAACAGGGGGAAAAAACTGTACATTGTCCTCATCAGGTATATCTCTTTCAAGTAAAACTGTGATACCTGTTCATAATGAATTCCTTCAGTTAATTATTGATATAGTTTGAAATGTATTGTATAATTAATAAAAAGTTGGTTCTAAATTATAATACACCTAATTATTATGAATTTGGTTTCTCATAAGCTTCCCTAAATGATGCTAAACCATTTCAAATATGGTTGTCTTAGTAATGTTCATAAGCTGAGTCACATAAAGGTGACTCTCTAAACTGTGATCTAACCTTAAAATTTGCAATGAGTCAATGATAAATCATTTTCTTGAACAGTTTGCATGGTTTGGTCCGGGGAGAAAACATGGAGCTTGGACGAGATTCTGCCAGGTAACTAAGATATCCCTTTGGAAATAAATTAAGAGAGTAAGACATGGGCTGTCATTAACATAGCAGTTGGGGAAATGTCAGGTCAAATACGTGGTGGAGCTTGCTAGAGCACTAGCTATGATGCCAGGGGTTTACAGAGTAGACCTCTTCACTCGCCAGATATCCTCACCAGAGGTTGACTGGAGTTATGGAGAACCCACAGAGATGTTATCCCCTGGCTCAGATGCTGGAGATGGCAATGATGTAGGTGAGAGCAGTGGTGCTTATATTATAAGGATCCCCTTTGGTCCGCGGGATAAGTATCTTCACAAAGAGTTACTGTGGCCATACATTCAAGAGTTTGTAGATGGAGCTCTCGCCCACATTATTAATATGTCTAGGGTATTGGGTGAACTGATAGGAGGGGACCATCCTGTTTGGCCCTATGTGATTCATGGCCATTACGCGGATGCTGGGGATGGTGCTGCACTTCTGTCTGGTGCTTTGAATGTCCCCATGGTTCTTACTGGACACTCTCTTGGGAGGAACAAGTTGGACCAGCTTCTTAAGCAGGGACGCCAATCAAAGGAGGATATCAACTCAACATACAAGATAATGAGGCGGATAGAAGCAGAAGAGCTATCCCTTGATGCAGCTGAACTTGTAATCACGAGCACGAAGCAAGAAATTGAAGAGCAGTGGGGTCTCTATGATGGTTTTGATGTCAAGCTGGAGAAGATCTTGCGTGCCCGTTCCAGACGCGGGGTTAATTGCCACGGTCGGTATATGCCAAGGATGGTGGTAAGTATGATATCTAGCAATTCTGATTGGTTCTGTCCTTTCAGTTGTGACATAGAATTTCTCTTTCCCTGAAAAGGTGCTATTTAATTTTTACTTCCCTGAAAATGTGCTATTTTATTGAGGAAAGATCCCTCCAAGTGACTTATGTGTGCCTCATTACATGCTATATCACAAGCAACAGAATAAGGACTGATAAAACAATATGAAGTCTGCAGGTTATTCCTCCTGGCATGGACTTCAGCAGCGTCGTGGTTCAAGAGGATACACCTGAAGTTGATGGAGAAATCACAGCCCTAACAGGTTCTGAGGGGTCATCTCCAGGAGCAGTTCCACCTATATGGTCCGAAGTAATTTTCTGCAACCATTGGATCTGTTGTCAATACCATTGTTGCTATTGTTTGCTTGACAAAAGAAAAATGCCTCTGCAGGTGATGCGCTTCCTCACAAATCCCCATAAACCAATGATCTTGGCCTTGTCAAGACCAGATCCAAAAAAGAATATCACCACCCTTTTGAAAGCCTTTGGAGAATGCCATCCGCTAAGAGAGCTTGCGAATCTTGTAAGGATCTAACCCAACATACTCATGTTCTCTCTAAGACAACATAGGTAGATGCTTATGTAGTACCAATATGCTTGTACAGACACTCATAATGGGGAACAGGGATGATATAAACGTAATGTCCTCAGGTAATGCTAGTGTTCTCACAACAGTATTGAAGCTGATTGATAAGTACGACCTTTATGGGCTTGTAGCCTACCCAAAGCATCATAAGCAATCTGATGTTCCTGACATCTACCGCCTTGCAGCAAAAACAAGGGTTTGTTTAACTCAAAGGAGTTTTTAACTAGATTTCTCTTGTTTCAAACAGTGCTGATGAGCTAATTGGTTGGAAACATGGCAGGGAGTCTTCACAAATCCGGCATTGGTTGAGCCTTTTGGCCTTACTTTAATTGAGGTTGGTTTCAGTCATATCTAATGCTTCTTGATATCATCCTCCTTTGTTAAGGAAAACAAATTCCTGACTTTTACCTTCTATAATTATGTAGGCTGCGGCACATGGGCTTCCAATGGTGGCTACTAAAAATGGTGGTCCAGTCGACATTCATCAGGTAATGATAGATCTAATCTCATCAATTGATGATATTCTAGAGGTTAGAGTACATGTTCATTACCCCAGGAACAAATTTGTCATCCAAAATGATACATATTGGTTACTTGCCATATGATACAATGTGAGAAAATTGAAAAGAATGAATGCAAATAAAACTATGGTTTACCATCAATTGTAGATTAATCAGTATTCAAAAAGTTGAACATGGCCAAATCCACACATTTGGCCAGTTCTGATAGAGCATGAGTTCTCAAAAACTTGGCAAGTAGATTTCATTCATTCCCAAAGAGAAGATGTCTTATTTTAAGAAAGCTCACTGAGTTTTTCATCAACTGACTTAGTCAGTGGAAAGTGTGTCTAGGTTGATTATAACTTGGTGAGGTCTTAAAGAAATTGGGCGAGTTTAGTGAGGGTTTCTACCATTTTTTTTACCCCCTTTACTGGGTCAAATATTTATTTGACTTGGTTAGTCAACTTACTAAGCCTCTGGGTGAGATCCGAGTGGAGTCCAATTTTTCTTGCAGGAGGGTTTTCTCATATTGTCTGTATAAAAAGCTCAGTGGGAATAGTAAATACCTATTTTAATTTTACAAAGTTTGAGCCTGACCCTTTCTTTTTATTCCTTTGGATGATTTTTAGGCACTCAACAATGGGTTGCTGGTGGATCCGCATGATCAAAAAGCCATTGCTGATGCACTGCTTAAACTAGTTGCAGAAAAGAATCTATGGCATGAATGTAGGAAGAATGGATGGAGGAACATACACCTATTCTCATGGCCTGAACACTGCCGCTCATACTTGACAAGGGTGGCAGATTGCCGGGTGAGGCATCCACAGTGGCAGACTGACACCCTAATGGATGATGCTACTGTAGAAGAGTCTCTTGGGGACTCACTCAAGGACGTGCAGGACATTTCCCTCAGGCTCTCAGTTGATGGGGAGAAGTCTTCACTCAATGGTTCCTTGGAGTATGATACCGCAGAATTAGAGAAAGTGGCAGCAGCCAAGGGTGATCCAGAGCTGCAAGACCAAGTGAAACGGATTCTGAGCAAAATAAAGAAACCATCATTGGATTGCCAAGAAGCTAAAGGTGGGAAAAAACAGCCTGAGAATGTGGCAAACAAGTATCCCATCCTGAGACGGCGAAGGAGACTGATTGTTATAGCGCTTGACTGCTATAACAGCAATGGACATCCAGACAGCAAATTGCTTCAAGTAATACAGGAGATATTCAAGGCTGTTCGATCAGACCCCCAAGCCTCAAGATTCTCAGGATTTGCTTTATCAACAGCCATGCCAGTGTTTGAGACAATAGAATTCTTGAAATCAGGAAAGATTCATGCAACTGAATTTGATGCTTTGATATGTAGTAGTGGGAGCGAAATGTATTACCCAGGTACTTACACCGAAGAAGATGGGAAGCTCCATCCAGACCCAGATTACACATCCCATATTGCCTACCGTTGGGGTTGTGAAGGCCTAAAGAAGACTATTTGGAAATTGATGAACTTACAGGAAGGTAGAGGAGATAAATTTAATAATTTTCCAAGCCCCATTGAGGAAGATGCAAAATTGAGCAATACCCATTGTGTGTCATACTTGATCAAAGATTCCAGTAATGTATGTATAAATTTTTAAATAAAACATCAGCACTATATAAGGAATTGTTTGATTTCTTAGGTTGTCTTAATTCCTGGTGGCTGATTCTTTCAGGCAAAGAGACTGGATGATCTGAGGCAGAAACTTAGAATGCGTGGGCTCCGATGCCATCCAATGTATTGCAGGAACTCAACAAGAATGCAAGTTATTCCTCTCCTTGCTTCTCGATCGCAGGCTCTGAGGTACTAGTGTACATATATTTAGTAATGTGTTTTCATGCATGATGAACTACTTTTTATGACAAGTTAAGACATATTGGTAGATCGGGCTAGTGTAGAGTTTCTGTGCCAACAGCCAAAACACCTGCCTGTCTTTTGTCAGAATAACAATATAGGATTTTTTTTTTTTTTTTTGAAATAACCATATAGGAATAAATGATGCCAAACATAATCGTGTAACATTAGATGTTGAAGAACAGTGCATCTACAATTTTCTGACAGAACTATGTAACTTGGTCACATGTTGGAAATAGGCACGACTATTGGACACGGAATCCTGGACGACCCATGTAACACCCAAAATTGAATTGATTCATCAATGTGTCACCTTTTGGATCGGACATTTACAAGAATTATACCTGCAGAATAATCTTGAGCAACTCCAATTTAGACCAGAAACTTGAGACACACGCACACACACGCAAAGAAGGAGAGAGACAAAGAGATGACACCAAGACATCTCCACTAATTGGTCTGGATCAATGACAATTTCTGGATTCAGCCCATCCAAGAGGTCACCTTCAAGTGGTCTGGATCAATAAGCCGTGATGAGAGTGGGGCGTTCTAATCCTTTATATAAGATTCATCTGGCATCAAATAGATGTTTACAAATAATGAGGCTGTTAACACAATTTGAATCCTTGCATGAGGATCCTTTACTCCTTGATGGTTGTTCCATAATGATGCAAACAACACACTTGTTGGATGCCCACTTCAACACAATTTAAACTTGGTGAATTGGATGGTCCTTGGCATTGAGCTTGGAACTTGCAAACCACCATAATAGGACCTCATCTGTTATCCAGTGTTTCTGCCATAATTATTCTATCAAAGAATAAGATATGCGAAAAACTATCTACAGGTATCTTCAACCCATTCAAATAGTATTAGGATGATTTTGTTAAAGGCTACTTTATTATGTTGGATCGGAGTCCACTTTAACACCTGTACATCACTATCACCTTGTATTGGCATGCATTCCTTTATACACCACTATGATTGTTGAGAGCACCACCTTGTTTTCAACTCTGAATTATCTTATTCTTCAATGATTATTAGGCACCTTTACGTCCGATGGGGGCTGAATGTTGCAAACATGTACGTGATTGTTGGTGAAACCGGTGACACGGATCATGAAGAACTGATATCTGGGACCCACAAGACGGTGATCATGAAAGGTCTGGTGGAGAAAGGTTCTGAAGAGTTGCTGAGAACAACAGGAAGCTACCTGAAAGAGGACATTGTTCCTGGGGAGAGCCCGTTAGTCACCTACACAAATGGTGGAGCAACCGCCGAGGAGATCTCAAATGCTCTAAAGAAAGTCTCCAAGTCTGTTGCTTGAATGTGAGCAAACTCTTTTAAGTTCTAAAATTGAAAGTTTATCTAATCTTCCTTCTGCCCTTTCCCGTATAATTGAAAGGAAAATCTGCCCCTAATCATTTCAAATGGGTGTCTACCAAAAGGTTGCCAGATGATGGTTCCTCTTGTCCCAATTTTTTCTCTTAAATAACAGGTAACAGCACCCAACTTACCGCCTCCATATTGTATTTATCTGCTTCCTCTCTCTTAATGATACAGAATGGACCTTACACATGATTTGAAAGCAACCAAAATGCACCGTGACTTTTCTTTTCAGAAAAAAATATTCCAATGAAATCTTGTTCAATATACTTTTGTGCACTAAAACAGAATATTGTTCTGGGAGTATAAAACAGCACTGTCAATATCATTTACCTAACCCCGTTACCATTTTTGAACTATATCATGGAAATATAATTAAATTTGAATATCTAAAAATGCCCTCGTCGATTTATTTCGTCTACTACTAATAGTCAGTGATGAAAGAATAAACCAGCCATTGAAGTCACCATTGTTTTGCAGAAATAAAGATTCCAATTATTTAAAATCAAATTATCTAATGAGGCTGGTAAAGATGGTATGTTAGTAAACTAGTCTACTACTCCTGTCTGTATCCAAAGGTTGTACTATGATAGTTGTATGGATGGATTTCTAGTTGCAAGGAGAGAAATGGTGAATTAATACTTCAAATAAGTCATATAGATATCTAATACGGACAGCTTCCTTTGTTTTTGTCTTAATGCGTGCAATTGATTGAATAGATCCGTTGAATGGTGCAATACCCAACTCAACTCAAATCAACAAAGCCCCTTTTTTAAAAAACTTCTCTATACGTGTGGAAGAAAAGAATGAAGAAAAAAAAATACAAATACGAATTAGAATGTTGGAATATTGTTCGAATCTAAAGGATAGCACTCTCCAATGTTGCCTACGAATTATTAGCCAAATAAAATGTTGCTTAAGAGCCATACATTTGAACATTATTCTTTACTAGTTGAGGCTTGGGAAGGTTGAATCCTTGGAAACCAAAATTCCCAGGATTTTCTTTAAATAGTTTGAAAAGAGTCCTTACCAAAAAAAAGAAGAATAGTTTGAAAAGAGCACAATGGCACTAATTTTAAAAGTAAATCTATGTATCATCTTTTACTTTGTTATTTACTATTTTCGGATTAAGCCTAAGGTTAATCCAGTCCCAAGCAACATACTTGGACAAACTGATTTGGGCTTCCTAAGACTACCAAGGAAAGAGACTTCTCATCCAGATAAGTAGTGCTTCATTTAGCCTCTAAGATCAAAGGACATGGACTATTGGTGGCTAATGAATATGTGGATTACTGGAACATAACAAAAAGAAAATGATTAATTTTTAAGATTGACTTGGAGAAGGCTTTTGACAAAGTGGATTTGGATTTCCCTGGATGGGTTCTTGCTAAAAAATGATTCAGTCATAGATAGATCTCAAGGATGATGGTGTGCTAAAGATCCGTGATTCTTAGTGTTGCTTAACGGAACTTCAAATGGTTTAATTTTTTTGGTGTTTGTAGAGGACTAAAACAAGGTTGTCCCCTATCCCCTTTCCCTATAGGTGTAGTGCTCTTCTAAATCATGCTAACAAAGCCAATCTGGTTAAAGGATTTGCAGACAGAACAATGACTTAATCATTTCTCATCTTCAGTCTGCTAACAATACCATTCTATGTATAATTCCTGAGGTTGAATATATTTCTAATCTAAAACATATTCTTACAGCATTTGAGCTCATCTCAAGATTGAAAATAGACTAGGAAAAAACTAGCATTGTAAGGATTAACATTGATGATGTTTTCCTTTTCCACTTTGGCTTCTATCTTAGATTGTAAAGTGAAAAGAAAAAATTGCCAATTAAATACCTTGGCCTTCCTCTTACCGATCATTGAAATTTGGCATCATTTTAGCCTCCTAGGCTGAGAATATAGAAAAACCTTTGGCTACTTGAAAATGTTCTCAAATTTCCTTGGTTGATAGAATTAGTCTCATTAAAGCTACTTTGATCAACATTCATGTTTACTGTATGTCGGATTTTTAAAATCCTGGTAAAAATTGTCAATCAAATTGAGCAACTTCAATGGATTTTTCTTTGGGAATGAGGTAGGTTGAAGAAAGATCATTTGATTAAATGGGATGAGGTATGTCAACTGAAAGAAGCCTTTGGTTTGGAAGTTGGTAATATCATCTTAAAAAATAGAGCTTCATGGGAAAATGGATATGGAGATTTGTTTTTGAAGATGAAAGCCTCTGAAAATCTCTCTTTTCTTGCAAATATGGTTTAAATCATACCATCATGATTTTTAAACCCTCAATTCATTCACTCATCTTTAATATAGAAACATGTTACTAAAATCCTTCCTTTTATTTGTCCTCATTTGCATTTAAATCTTAGCAATGGAAATAGATTTAATTTTTTAAACAATATTTGATGGGGAGGTTCATCTCTTGCTTCTCTTTTTCCTAGACTCTTTTGTATTTCATTAAAAAAGCAGTATTTTGTCTCGGAAATTCTCTTAACCTCCCTTTTTAGTACTTCATGGAATTTCATTTATTTAAGGCTTTTACGTGAATTTGAGAAAATTTTAGTTGACTCACTTAAATCTTTCCTTAATAACATGAATCTTTCTCTTGACATCCCTAATAGATTTACTTGGTCTCTTGATCCATCTGATATCTTCTCTACCAAATCTCTCTATCTTTTCTTTAATGTGCTTCTTCTTCATATCCCGCTAAAAAAGTTTGGTCTTTCTCTGCTCCTCCCTGAGTCAAAAGCTTTCTAATGGATTACTTCTATAAATCAGATGAATACTATGAACATACTTCAAATAAGACAACCTTATATGTCGTTGTCTCCACATATCCATTGCCTTTGTTTCAATGATGGGGAGTTTAGAGATCATATCTTGGTTCATTGTCCCTTCTCTTTAAGCTATTTTGAACTATTTTTTTTATTTTGTTGAATCTCTCTTAGGTTATGCCTAAGAATATATTCGATCTTACTAAACAATGGAATGTTTAGTTCCTTAATCATATTGTGAAAAAATTATGAGCAACTATAATACATGGAGTTTGTTGGGGCTTATGGAGAGAACGAAACTGAAGAATTTTTTTATGGGAATTCAAAAAACAACACGAAGGTTGTTGAATCTATTGCTTTTGATGTTGCATCATAGATTTTGACTTACCTAGAGTTTCATCATTTATTACTTGATGACCTTATCAAGGATTGGCCTTCATGTCTTTATTCTTCATCTTTATCTTTTGATTTAACTAAGTTGATCTTTTCTTCTTTTTGTTGTATTCTATGTAACTTTTGTTTCATCCTCCTTTTTTTTTCTTGATAAAATCAGTTTTTCATGAAAAAAGGGATGGACTATTGAACATTACAACACAATTTTCAGAATGTACTATCTAAGGCCCTACTTGGTTTTTAGTAGAATGCGAGAAAGTAAAGTGAAGTTAATTGTATGAAAATGAGTAAAGTGAAGTGAAGTGAAGTAGAGTGAAATTGTATTTTCCAACAATTGTTTGGTTGATTTAGAATACAATAAGAAAACATAAGGAAATATTGCTTATTTTCATAATGTGCAATGTATTTCGATGAACGTAACATTTTCCTATTTCAACCAAACAGCCATTCCATTTGGATTTTTGAAGATCCGTACTATTTTACTTTACTTTCCATTACTTAACTAGCAACCAAGCATAGCCTAAGTAATGATAAAGATAATGATCATAAATTATGTTTTTCCCTTTTAAGATAATTGGTACAATAGGGAGTTTTATAAATAAAAAAAATACTTTTTTATAACATCAGATTCTCGTGAAAATAGAACATCATTATGTTTAGTAACATCAGATTCTCTTCACGGATTCTACTCCCAAAATCGGTTTTGGAATCAATTTTTTAGAGCTAAAAAAAGTAACTTCACCAATTCCAACTCCTGATTTTTTATTTATTTATTTTATTTTTTGTTGATTCTACTACATCATCATCATCTTCAATGTCTTTATCAAGATTGTAGTTTCCTTTTTTTGGCAAACCAAATGTTTTTCTAATTCTGGAATTCACTTCAAAGAATGCATTCTTGGTAGAATCCATAATCAAGTTTTTAAAGTTTGACTCCGCAAAGTGTTACCAAACGTAGCCTTTACTTATAGCTACATACTTGCACTACATGAGACACTCAAAAAAATTCAATCCAAATTATTGTCCCCATTTTTTGGACTTTTGAAAGAAAGTACATAGTCAATGTGTTTGATTCTCTTGCAATATAGGATAGAAAATTAAATTGCATAAATTAATGTGAGATGAAAAATCTTATACCAAAGTTGATGTTAGGACTAATTATGGGGTTAAATAGAGCTTGGTCAATGGTTGATAATGAGGTTGAGGAAAAACACTCTTAGGGGTAAGCAAAGAAAAAGTTTAAAGAATGAAGGTAAATAAATAAGAGAAAGGTTTCCTGCATATTTTCTTTCACGTATCGTCCACTGGTGTCCAAGACACCATCTGGATACCAATTCATAGACAAAACATTTTTGCAAATGTTCTGTTCAAAAATGTTGTCCAAGATTTGGTGTCCAAGACCATGGGACGTCACTATTGTATTTTGAGATTCAAAATACAGACGAAATGATCATGGTCACCTTGATCGATCAGGGTGGGGCCCGATTGATTGGGAGGCACCACCTCGATCTATCGAGGTGGAACCCAATCAATCAGGAGGCACTACCTCGATCAATTAGGGTGAGCCCAATTGATCGGGTTGCATACCTCGATCGATCTGGGTTAAGCCGGATTGATCGAGATGCCCTCTAACAATAAAAAATCAACGGATTTTTAGAATTTGTTCATGGGGATTCGTGTGGAAATGCAACTTGGATCTATAGAAATTAATGAGTATTTTCATGAACGAAAGGGTGTCAAAGTGTCTACATACACACCTTCTAAGTGTCTTTTCAAATTGATAAATATAAGGCAAGGTTTTCACGTTTTACACACTTGAAAAATCTCTATCTTTCTCCTCTCTTTCTCTCATTTTCTTTGCAAGTTTCTTTGGTATTGTTTTGCAACTGAGATCAAGATTTCTCGTGTTGTTTTGGAGTCGGGTTTGAACCACATTCATTGCCATTCATTGGAAGACTTCTCAGACTGTGTATTGTTGAATCCTAGGATGGTCATCTACTACATACACCTTGCTATATCAATTAGAGAGAGGCGAATACCATTTAGGACAGTGTCTTCGAATACACCTCAACATAAACCAATAAGTTCTTCTAACTCTATTTTAATTTCTGATTTTATTAGTAATTATTTCTCTGCAATATTTTAGTTTGATTCTCTACAATAAATTCCTACTACTTTATTCTTCTTAAGATATTGTTCTTCCTTTTGTTTATTTTATTTAGTAAATTAAATACTATAAATTAGTTTTCTGCAATAGTCTAAAAACAACAATCTAAACATTATTAATCATTGTTAAACAAGTATGGATTTTCCTATTTTTGATATGAATAAGATTCATGTTGTGAGTAAAATAGAACCATTCAATGGTTCTCATTTCAAGAGATGGCAAGAGAGAATTCTCTTTTTTACTTGAAATAACAAGAGTTGTTTTTATTCTAACAGAAGCAGAACTTGAAGAAAATCATGAACTATATGAGCCTGCAAGATCTCATTTCAGTCAAATTTAGGAGAAGGTAAACAAAATATGTAGATGTGCAATTTTGAGTGCCATGACGAGTACTCTTTATGATGTTTATTGTAAATTTGGGACTCTAGCTGAAATATGGAATAATTTAGTCAATAAATATATTGTAGAGAATGCAGGAGTAACGAAATATAGAGTAGGAAAATTTTTTGATTACAAAATGGTGGAAGAGAAATATGTAGCTTTTCAATTGGATGATTTTCAATTGATAGTTAATGATTTGGTCACAGAAAATATGGTTTTGCCAGAATCATTTGTGTCTGCTTCTTTAATTGAGAAGTTGCTACCATCATGGAAAGATTACAAGAGTATTTTAAAACAAAAGAGAAAAGACAGAATATTAGAAGAGATAATTATAAGTATAAGAATATAACAAACAAATAGAGAACAAGCAACAAGAGAAAATGTTAATGAATATACTTTTAAAGCCAAGTTGGTGGAAAAACTTGGAAAAAATATAGAAAAGAAAATCCTGAAAATTTTAAGAAATTTACAATAACAACAAGAATAAATTTAAGAGATTTAAAAACAGCACTAAATACTTTAAATATGACTGCTTTATTTATGAAAAAAATAGGTCATAGAGAAAAAAATAAAAACTACAAAAGAAAAGACGAAAAGAACAAAGTGAACCTCACTAAGATGGAGACCATTGCGACTATCATCACAGAAGCAAACATCATCAACAATGTAAAGGACTAGGTGGTTGGTACCAGTGTTACTAGGCATATTTGTAGTGATAAGAGTGCATTTGTCTCCTATACTCCATCTAATAATAGAGAAGTGGTATATAGGGGAAACTAACTTCTAGAAAGGCCCTAGCGTTTAATAATGTATTGTATGTGAAGGACATCCACCAGAATCTTGTGTTAGGAAGCCTACTTGAAAAAGTGTGAATAAAATTAATGTTTGAGTCTGAAAAATTAATTCTTACTAAGAACAATGAATTCCTTGGAAAGGGATATTGTAATATATGATTGTATGTACTTAATATTTCATAAGTAATAAAATCTCATTCTTCTTCAGCTTATATGATTGGTTCTTTTAATTTGTGACATGGTAGATTAAAACATATAAATCGGTCATATCTAAATAAATTGAAACAAGTTGGGTTAATTTCTTATTTAAATACTAGTGAGTTTAAAAAATGTTAGATATATATAGAATCTAAATTTACCAGGAAATCACATAAATTGGTAGAAAGGAAAAGTGAACTTCTAGAATTAATACATAATGATTTAGGAGATTTAAAGAATATTATAACTAGATAAGGAAAATATTACTATATAATATTTGTAGATGACTACTTTAGATACATAGAGTTGTTCTTATTAAGAACAAAAGATGAAACAAAAGATACATTCATCAAATATAAAAATAAAGTAGAAAGTCAATTAGAAATAAAGATAAAAAGATTAAGAACTGATAGAGGAGGTGAATACATGAAACTACTATTCCATATAGTCTAAAATCTAATGGAGTAGCAAAAAGGAAAACTATTTCCTTAAGAAAATGATTAATACATTATTACTAAGTTTCAAGTTACCTATGAATATGTAGGGGGAGGCTATATTATCTTCATATTTTAAACAAAATAGAGTCTCACATAAAAGGCTAATAAGACACCTTATAAATTATGGAAGAGTCATGTACCCGATCTTAAATACTTAAGAGTATGAGGTTGTTTATCCAAGGTAGGTCTACTTGAACCTTAGAAAAGGAAATTAGGATCTAAAACAACAAATTGTGCATTTATAGGTTATGCAAAAAATAATGCAACTTACATGTTTCTAGTTATAAATTTTGAAAATAATATACTAGAACCAAATATGATTATAAAGACAAAAGAGGTTGAGTTCTTTAAGGATATATTTCCTATGAAGAATAAAATAACTAGCAACATTGAAAATAAAAATAAAAAAAAGGAAATAGTAGAAAATGAAAATAAGAAAATACCCAAAGCTAAAATAAGTAAAAGAACTAGAAAGCCCCCAACTTATTTTGAAGATGATTATTATATTTATCTTATAGAAAATAATCTCAAGAATTTTAAGGAAGCCATGAGTTCTCCAGATATAATATTTTGAAAAGAGCCTATTGATAGTGAATTAGAATCTATAATTGTTAATCATACTTGAGAATTGGTAGAGTTGCTTGAAGGTACTGAGCCTATAGAGTGCAAATGAGTATTTAAAAATAAATTAAAATTAGATGGTACAATAGATAAATTTAAAGCTAGATTAATAGCTTTAGGATGTGGACAAGAAGAATATGTTAATTACTTTGACACTTATGCCCCAATTACAAGAATTACTACAATAAGAGTATCAATTGCAATTGCGGTAATCTATAAATTGATAATACATCAAATGGATGTTAAGACAATATTTCTAAATGAGCATCTAGAAGAATAAATATACATGACACAATCCGAAAGGGTTTATTGTTCCAAATCAAGAACATAAAATGTGCAGGCTTGTAAAATTTTTATATGGACTAAAGCAATCATCTAAACAATGACACGATAAGTTTGATCTAACTTTAGTTTCAAATGGGTATATAGTAAAATGAATCTAGTAGATGTGTATATGGTAAATTTAATGGAAACTTTGGAATAGTTATCTACTTGTATAAAGATGACATGTTGATATTTAGAATAAGTTTAGAAGTGGTTAAAACTACTGAAAATTTTATTTCTTCTAAATTTGATATGAAAGATATAAGTGAGGCAGATGCAATCTTAGGCATTAAAATCCTAAGAAGTTCTAGTGGATTGATGTTAAACCAGTCACACTATGTTAAAAACATATTGAAAAAATTTAGACACTTTGATAATAATCTACTATCTACTCCATATGATACTAGCGTACAATTAAAGAAAAATGTGGGGGGGTCTGTGGGCCTCGGTTTTCACATGATAGGTAAAATCCCCTTTAAAAGAGACTTGGCTATCGCAAGAAATATTTCACGTGATTTGGAGTCACCACCAGTCTTTTTAATGATGTGACTGGACATCAGTTTTGAAAACAAAACAAGTTTAAATTTTAAAAATGGTTTGAAATGTCTGACTCCACACTTAAACTGATCGGTTTCCAGAGATTCCTAGGTAAGTTTTTCCTTTATGAGTTAGGGAAGGTGTTAGGCACCCCACCTCATCCGCTTTCACGATTTTCTACTTTAAACTCGTCATAGCCTAATGGTCAACTTAATTTATATTCTAATCACCCCACCTATTATTTTCTATGTCATTTTATTGAGGTTAAACAGGGAATCCATATGTCATGTCTACTGAAATTTCGGTAGCATAACGGCTGTAATATGGACCTCTGGGGATGAATAGTGATCCCCATGTCACTTCTTCAATAACCTAATAGTCCACATGTCAATAATATACTCCAAATATATCATACATCCACATCATCACTGTCCACCCGACAGCTCCGTATCCATCATAACCATTCACATTTATACAATTTAAGTAACATGAACTATGTTGTCTAAAAAATATACATAACTCACCAAAGTCCAAAATAATATGAACATAACTTCTAATCAAATAAACTAATCTACCATATACAAGTTGAGGTTCCAAAGTATGACATTTACCTACTCACATTGTAGTTGCATTGCCACTCCATAGCCATGCCTCCCGGATATCTCCTGCATGTAACATGATTTACAAGTAACTAATCCTTTTATTAAGGGAATGGAAACAACCCAAGGGGGTTAAGTTGAGAAACGTACCTTTTTGTCGCTCTTCCATGTAATCAAACAAAACATGAAGGGTTTATGACACAAGCAATAGTATATAAGTAGAACAATGTTACAAGCCTACGGAAGGGTAGGTCTTCAATAGAAATGAAGTGAAATTGCTATCTAAGTCATTAAAAGAATATGTGTCTTTGTGAAATTAGTACATTGGGCAAAGAATCTAAGGTAAGCAATGAAAGAATCACTAAATGAGATTTAAAAAAAAAGAAGCTTATTACAACAAAAGCAGTCTGGTTTACTGTTCATAAGAAAGTATGATAAGGATTATGGATGAACATATGAATAAAAATAGATCAAAGCACCCTACTTAATAAATGGTAGCTAGTTGAGAGATTAATTCAGTCTTGACGAAATAAATACAATCAAAGCAATTAGCTTTATGCTAGATTACATAATAATTCAGTTGTATCAATACTATCATAAAAATATGATGTTACCAACAATTAACCAAGGATCTAACTATACATGGAATATTAAAACAGCTATGAAAATGTATCCATAATAAAACATCAAGAGTCCAATGAAACCTTAGCTTGACATAACAGATATGTGATGGAGATGTGAACCATAAAGCATTAGTGGACATAGCAAGGTCTTCAAATAGAACAGCTATTCACAAAAAAAAAAAAAAGTATGCATAGTTTTAAAACTTTAAAGCTATTTAAGTACAACATGACCATAACAATGGGAGTTGAATTGTTTGAATGAACCCGTAGGTATGGTAGTAGTGAAGTAACACAATAGGATCCCTATGCATAGTAGATCTCTAACTATTCTTATAATTCTATTAAAATTCTGAGAAAGAAAAAAAGAAAAGGTGGTAGGAGGATATTATTCTATATAATCCATATCTCAAAATAGAATTTCCAAATGAAGATTCAAGTCTATAAAGAATCAATAATGAAGCAAAAATCTAAATTGGGGTAGTCAATCAATCCTGAATCAGTATTAATCCATAGATAGATCACAGGTTGAGATAGGAGATCAAGCTGTTCTAGACTTGCAAAATTCCAATGTGCTGAATCAAGAGATAAGTCTTCATCTTCCAAGTAG
Organism: Platanus orientalis; assembly: GCA_025762735.1. Taxonomy (NCBI): domain Eukaryota; kingdom Viridiplantae; phylum Streptophyta; class Magnoliopsida; order Proteales; family Platanaceae; genus Platanus; species Platanus orientalis. Next base: position 12,644,460 of record JAOXJP010000006.1, on the reverse strand, counting down.
ACAACTAATATCAAGAGATGCCAAAGGAGTTCTAAGATTCAATAAGGATGCCTATGTTCAGCACAAAGGTCACTTTCTACCCTCATTAAACAATATGAGTTAATGTAATATATCCTCAGATTCTCTTGCAAGGGAATTGAGAACAAAAAAAAAACACAAAGCTACTTGACAATTAGAGAACAATCCCAATTGATATGTAGAGACAAACCTTCCTTAACCCAACCAATGAGCCAAATACAATAGAATAAGGACATAAAAATATTTAAATACACAACAAATTATATGACATATTTTAAGGAAAACATTTCAAATTATATGACAGATTTTAAGAACAGCATATATATCAAAATAAAACCCAAGTCAAAATATAAACTCATCCAATAAGAATAAGGCAATCATAAACTAGATAAAGAAACAAGGATGGATATGAAATATCATGGCAAAAAAAATATAGCCATATGAGGAAACTAATCCAAAAGCCCCAAGGATTCTCTCCAGAATGTTAAAGTTCAGATATTATTCACAGGATTTCAGTGGTTGTCATTTGGCAAAATAAAATTTGAAATTGGACATGTGTAATTCAGTTTGTTGAGTTTTTTTGGATACATGTTGATCACCAAAATCTTCTGAACCTTAATTGAACTTTAAAATTCTGGAGACAATATAAGTCAGAGAATGCATAGTTAAGTTAAACTACCTAGAGATTGCGTAGATATTCAATGAATTATCAACAGATGTTGGAATCAGATTGTGCATCATTAATCGCATTAACTAAGAATCATTAAAGAAGGGTAAGCCTTGGTCAAGCCCAATGGAAATTTAATAAGTCAAATGTTCACGAGCATTGTCACCCTATAGGCCTGCTAAAACTTGATACAACTCCTCATTTCAGTGACAAAAACAAAAACAAAAAATAAATAGATAACAATAAGCACCTACCATACTAATCGGGGCCCTACTAGCACATCTACCCTTAGTTTTTTTTACCCACTAATCAAACTTAGAACCTTCATATTTCCATACAAATTTTCATGTGTCTGAGAATGATGAAGTATCTAAATCTGTCCGATTTCTATAAAATCTAGGATTAGAATAAAATAACTTTGAATTCTATGAGAATGGCATCAACTTAAAAGTGAGTACAAAACACATCCTATGTTATGTTCATACTTGTCAATCCCTTATTCGGTTGTATACCATGATTTGAAACTCAAGAGATGTAAATGGCCTCCCATGAAAATGGGAAACAATGAAACAAATAAATAAGAACAAAGAAAGGGAGGAAAGGAATCTATAGAAATAAAATAAAATAAAATACATGGTTGAAATCTATTTTGTTTGTGATGCAACTAGACTTAGAACATGATGTGTCATCAGGATGGTTGTTCCTGATCCAACATGTGTCCTTGTTCCATCTCAAAAGGGATTCAAGACAACATGGTATCCTTGTGTATGGTTAATGATGGTTCTCGATCAAAATAGATAAATAAATAAGGTACTATACCCCCTATTCTGTGTGACGTTTAAGGGCAGCTAGCTGTCTATGCACTAAAAAACAATGTTGGCTTATCAAATCCTAAAGGCCCTCAACCCCCTAATCCATAAAATATGCTCACTCCTTACATCAACAAGAATGAATCTTAGAAGAAAGAAGAAAAATGATCAATACGCACATATTGACTCATTTTACAATGTCATACCCAAACAACATCGATATATAATCCATTCATCAATGAAACTGAAACTTATAAACTAAATAATAATAATAATAGTTTTAAAGCATGCAAAAAAATATATAAATGAGCATGACTACTAAAGTTCCCACTAAAACACACAATGCTATCATCACAGTTTTGGTACTAGCAGGTATTTTCGATCATATTTTGTATCAAGCAAAATAAACCACAAAATTATCCATCAATAAAGGCACCTATCCACATGAGTCTACATAGAAAATCACAAAATAGTAAGTGGCCTAAACAGTTTGATAAAACCCACTATATTCAGCTTTAAAGATCGAGGGGCAGCTTTCCTTATCCACATTCATGTTCCAGAGAATTTAAAGATAAAAAAAAAAAACCTCAACTTTAGATATTAAAATTGCAATAACATATTTAAAATAGAATCAATCCATGTTCGTATCCGAAACTTATTAAAATAACATACTTTACTAAGCTACCCTCTCTCTCTCTATTTGGAATATGAGAAGTCCTATAATTATCTTTTGGTCCACTATATGTACACCTTAAAAGCTAGACCAGCATTGGCTGCATCAATTGCCTCTTGACTGAGAGGAACACGAGTCTAATGAGTTTTGTTGCAGGTACTAATGAAAAGGATCATAATCCATATTTTTCCATTCTTGTAGATAATCTAAGCATTATCAGCTGTTGGTTTGTTTGCCCATTTGGCTAGAATCCTCACCTCCGTACCATTTGAAGTAAAGATAGCAGTTTACTTTAATAATATCTTCAATTTGGTCCCCTGGCTTCTTTGAAAGTTTACCAACAAGTGAACTACCTTAGCCACAACATCTTCATTGTGTCATGGGTAATATAGAGATAACAATTATAAAGATGGGACTGATATTGTACTCTACTAGAAGCTCTGCTATACTGGCATTCAATCCAATCCTCTTTAGAATCTTGTGAGGCCAAATTTTCTTAACTTCTGATTTGTGATAGGTGACTTGTGGAAACCTTTCTTCTTCATTTGAGCCAAAATCATAGCACCTATTTCAAATTTTTTGACACTTCACTTTAAATCAACCATCTTGTTATATTTAGCATTGGTGGCCTCAATAGCCCACTTCACTCCCACATGTAATTGACAAACATGAGTAGTATAAGCATATGCGTCATTTCTTGCCATATATTACCAAGTAATGGGACTAAAGTAACCCTATTACTAATTAAAATAACAAAACAATCTCTAATAAGAAACTTGATAAACTATACCTACCCCTCTTTACTTAACATGTGAGAAGTCTTACAGCTTTATCTTAACTTGCCACTGGTATACTTTAAAAGGTGGATCACCATTGTCTGCATCATATATGAATAAAACTGAATAGGGGCACACTTAGTTGTGTACTTCTAACTTTTCTTGTCTGTTTCCTTTGATTTTTTTTTATGCTTGTCACTTTTGTTTCTTTTATGTATAAGGGTGGGGAAGGGGCATGATAGTCTACTAAGTTTATGTATTTTAGTTGGTTTTGTTTTCCATTAATCAAGTTATTCTTGAAGCTTGTCCATGGCATCATTTCCAATGACAGTCCTGGTTTTGTAAATTTTGTTTTCCAATAAACCAAAATGTCTAGACTAGATCAGTTGCAAAATCAAAATAAATAAATGAAAACTAGTAAGCCTCCATCTATAGTCCCCAAATTACCCTGTAATATTGTCACTTTTCAACAGGAGATAATATATTCACATTGCCACTGTTCATTATTGAAGAAAACAAACCAAATCATTTAACAGTAGCTTTTTTACAAAAAATGAAATCTCATAGGTCCTCATATAAGCTTAAGCATAAAGAAAAAAGATAAATAAATAGAAAACTAGAAGAACTACAGCTTGAACCATTTAGAAATCACCTGCTTACCAAAATGACTTATTCAAACAATAGCATGGATCGTCTGGCAACATATATGAATTCAAACAAAAAGAAGATAAAAAAAGAGCAATGAACATTAGGAACACAGCCCAAACCATTCCATGGTAACATCCTTTTCCTAAATAAATATGATACAAAACTCTAGCACCCTGATTAAAACATTCAAAAAGTCTGCTCAGGCTTAGACAATATTTCTCATCATCTACAATACTGACTTCCATTACACAGTAGCACAATCAACTTATTCCATGAAGCAAAAATAAAAATAAATAAATAAATAAATAAATAAAATAATAAAAAATAAAAAATAACAATAAATAAATAAACCATTCTTTTCATAAAACCGAGAACATCCATTTGTGTAAATTTAGAAGAAGGTCTCCATTCTTCAACAAAATAGGACCAAGACATACCATGCTTCCAATATTCAACAACAATATTTATAGTATGAAACGATTTTAGATAGAATGCCTAAAGCAACAACATTGTTACAAAATAGTCAAATCCTAGATCTACAAAATCCACAACATTTAGCTTTCATTCTATTTTAGAACTCTAAGAATCAAATGAATGAAATATATAGTGCCACTCAAATTATAGAAATTAAACAAATATAAATAAACTAAAATGCATATCAACTTACCATTATTATCTCTTCTTGCCCCAAATGAAATAGAAGAAAACACAACAAAAAAAAATTGAAATTCCCTCAAAATTATACTAAACAAAATCCCCTGTAATCAAGATTGATTCAATAGGACAGTTCTTCATGAAAATATACAAAGAAAAATGGAGATATTTTAAAATACCTCTTCTATAGCACAAATTACCTGGACCTTCTTCTTGGCAGCTAGGCAGAGCAAGGCAAGATCATAAATCCTTGGCGTGATAGAACCAAATAGGGAAGGAGGGGACTTAGGGTTTTAGAGTTTTGAGTCATGAGAGGGAGAAACTACTGGAGGGTGTGAGAGACATGAGATTCAGATTTTTTTTCCAGAGGCTTTGTCGTTCAAGTGAGGGGAGCTTAGGTTTGGGTTCGATCCATTTACCAAAAGAGGGCTTAGGCATCGTAGTGGTGAGGGGTTTTAAAGAGTAAAGAAAATAGGTTTTTTTTTTTATCTCCTCCAGTTTGGGTAGGGTTTGACAAGGGGGGTCTCTCCTCCTTTTTTCTTTTGTCTGGTTGGTGAGACTTTTTTATTGAGGGTAATGAGGGTGAGATTGCAGGGAGGCATGGAAGAACAGTAAGAAGAGTGGGGCGAACAGGGTATGGTGATGAGGAGATGGGAATCAGAGAGAGGTTGAGAATCTTGAGTAACTGAGGATGCCCAAAAATCAGAGATGAGAAAATGGGGTGGTTTTCAAGGGGAGTAGTTTGGTCTTGAAGTGTTGTCTCCATCATCCAGGACTAGAGACGTGTGCCTAGGGCAGATGAAGCCGAGCTGATAGGGAAAATGGGGTGTGCAAAGATGAGTTTTGGTTTAGGGGTTTGCACAAACACGAAATGGGGAATAATTAAAATGGGTGGTCTTCTAGGTACTGTGATGTCAGTATCCATTGGAGGGCCAGGTCGGGGGATCAGGCAAACAGAGAGGGAAAAGGGGCTGGTCGCAGGGTTAGAGGGATTCAAAATTTGTCATGAAAGAGGGAAGGTTGGGAGAGAGGGTAGAAGTACTTGAATTGGGGAGAGAGAGAGTCCTCTTCTGCTGTGCAAGGGGGTCGGCCAGGAAGAAAAGAAAAGGAAACGAAAGGGAAAGGAAGAAAAAGGAAAAGACAAAAGACAAAAAAAAAAAGAAAAAAGAAAAGAAAGAAAGAAGAAAAAGAAAAAGAAAAAAAAGGAAATAATAATAATAATAATAAATAGAGGGGAGCTTACTCTCAAAAATAATGTGTCCCCTTGTGTCCCCATACACAGAAAATAAAATAAATAGTGTTCATAAGGTTACAACCATAAACATTTGTTCCCTATTTAGAAAGAGGCATCAAAACCATCATGTGTCGGCTTGTTGCATGGAGGAACAAACTGTTTTGGGTGCAGGTTCTCTTCTGAACAATAGTAATAATGATAAAGGGACATTGGGTGGACTTGTTCAATCAGAATTGACTAAATTATGGAGAAAGGTTGGGGATTGCTCTGCCCATCTGCTGACTTGAAGATGAGCGCCGGAAACTGAGAGTTGTGCCAAAATTAGGTGCTAACAATTCTCTTCTTCTCTTCATTTGTTTTTCTCTCTTTTTCTTCTTCTTCTCTCTTCTTTTCTTCACTTTTCCTTTTCTTCTCCTCTTCTTGCCTCTTTTTTTCTTCTTTCTTTATCTCTTCTCTTTTTATTCTTATTCTCTCCTCTTTTTGTCTTTTTTTTCTTTCTTCTCTTTGTCTCTTTCTTGTCATTTTCTTCTTGTGTTTCTCTCTGTATCTCTTTTTCTTGTATTGTTCCACAGTCATCTGTTCCTTTTGATTTGCCAGATCTTGTTTATTCTTCCTTCTTTCTTCTTTCTTTTGTCTCTTCTCTTCATGTTTTCTCTTTTCCTTCTCTTCAATTTTTAACCTTTTTTTTGCTTTCTTTTTCTCATCGACAGCTTTCTGTTTCTCCTCCCATGAACGAGCTAAGTCATCATTTAATGCTTTAGTTCGTCTTTCCAATTCGAACCTTGCCTGTTCTATAGCTTCGTCAACCTTCTTCTGGTTAAGAACCTTGAGTTCGAACCTAGTCTTTTTTAGTAATTCTTCTTTCTCTTCGAACTCTTGTCATAATCAATTCTCAATAGATAGGACAACAACCTTCTGCTTTCTTCTCTCTAGATCACCCTCTCCCTCGGATTGATGCTTGACTTTGACAGCTTGAACAACCACTTTTTGTTTATCAAGCATGCCCTTTATGGTCGAAGTCTTGATGTCTTCTTGGTATCTGAATTTCCTCAGACCAACATCAAGCTGCTTGTCTAGTCGAGAGAGAGCTGGAAGTGTAGGAACAGCTCGGAGAGGAGCAGCTGAAAAGTTGCTATGATAAAAGGCCTGAGAGCTAACAAAAAGAATGATAAAAATAAAAGTAAAAAGATATACCTGTTATCGAAGGAGCTTCATAAGGTGGGCATAGTCAACGTTTAATCTGATTCAGTGGTTCTCGAATGCTTTCCAGAAAGCTCGACCACCAAGTATCGAACGAGGGAGTGGACTTTGGAACCCCTCGAAAGGGTGGGACATAAAGAAACATTATAGCTAAACTTTTTCCTCCTATCTTTTTGATGAATAAGTCTTTTGAACTGGAGGGACGCATTTCCTAGGGAGAATTCAAGGTAAAGATATGGGGAGTAGGAATGCATTGGACAAGCCCAAACTATCGAGCACACATGTTAGGATAATAAGCCTCGACATTATCAGATTTGTGAATAATAGGAAGGTCTTGAGACAAGACACAAGAAGCCCAAATCCTTAAGGCTTTGAATACTGATTGAGAAGAATTTGGTTGTCATGAAAGATACTCGGCAGAACCAAATTTTAAATCTCGGAATGGGAGGAAATGGATGTCAGAATGAACTCTTTGCGTATCAAGACTGACATCGATACATTGATTAAAAGTAGGGGATGGTGTTTCAGGATACCGAGCCTCAAGCCAGTACTGTGCGTTGTAGGACGGGATTCGAATCTGATAGTTTAATGGAACATGAGATAAAGTTGGAAAATAGACAAAAATCCATAGCTAGAGAAGTCATAATGGTCCGTTGACTAAACCAGAGAACCTCACTCGAGTTAAAGACCAGAGTGATCGATAAAGAATAACAAGAATAAAAGGACCCAAGGCCAATCAACGGTTCGAGGCCAGGGCTGTAGCAATAAGAGCATACCCCAGAGTGATCCTCTTTGAGGATGAACAAACTAAGAATTTACACAACCAATAAAGATAAAAAGAACATTCCTCTTGGAATGTGACCTCGCTGCTAGACTTACCCATTTTACGGGCAAAAAAAGTGGTGTAGGACAAATGAGAGGATTCTAAGAGGTAATGGAAGGAGGATAAAAAAGGATCAGAAAAGTTGGGGAGAATGATGTCCCCATCAACAGGGAGATTGAGCAGATGATAAATGTCGGCCAATGTCACCGACATGGGACCCTTCGGGAGTAAGAAACAATTTAAAGTAGAAGACTAGAATGTCAAAAACCCAAAAAGGAGAGATTGGTTGAAGGGCATATCTGATTTAGAAGACAGGATGGCCCCGGTAAGACCCAACTTCTCACATTTCTCTTACCTTTGAGAAAGCATGCGATCTACCCAGTCAGCCTAGGAACAGTTGGACTTATACTAGGAGCCAGACTCGACATTTGTTTCCCATTCACCCTAATCGATAACCTCAGAATAGAATAAAGGCACTCCATGAAGGTCGACTGGAAAATAGTGAGACATCTGAGGTGGGATCTCTTTCAAAAAGGTAGGACCCAGGCCATAACGGGAGAGATTGGAGCTAGAAGAAGCACCATTAGAAGGAAGGTTAACGAAGATCGCCATAGACATGGCGTTATCACTTACGCTCACGACACAAGCGTTTTACAGCAACCAAAGTGGTCTCCGTCTTAACCATAGGAATCTCCCCTTCTTCTGGTTGATTGGTGGGAGAAGAGGCTTCCTTGGATTTGATGGTGATGGGCACAATTTGTTTCACACGGGCCATAAAAAGCAAATTGAAGATCAGGCGAAATAGAAGAAGATGAAGAAGTTCAGAGCAGAAGAAGCATTGGAAAATGGAGTCAATTGGAGCAAATAGCACATTTATAGGTGACGACTGATGTGATTGCACCCATACTGGAAAACGGCAGGAGATCAACATGTGTCTGGTTAAGATTCAAACCGAACATGTTCGGGGGGCATTTGTTAGCACATATTTGAAATCCGCCAGTAAAAGAAAGACATGTGAAAAGAAACGACATGTAGGTAAGACTGTTACGCAGGTAGGCCACGCTGGATGGAATATGAAGCGCAAATGAGGGTCTCACTAGTACCACGTTAAGGACACATAACCCAGTCAGTGAACAAAGTGGTCCATAATTTAAACCGAAAAATGGTTGGATAACGAATGTGGAGTAACTACAGCATCGTGGATATATTTCTGTAAATAAAGAGAAACAGTGAATTGTTAGAGGATATCGTATCAATCATTATCAATAGATTCTACATCTAATCCGTAGTCGTAGCTTTAGTTAGGCTTAACGATAGTTAACTCATGTGGTGATTCGAATCCCTTATCTAGAGTGATTCGATTACACCGCAGACCCAGATTCAATGAGATTCTTCTAGGAGAAGGACATCGACCAATCTGTGTTATTCGTAGAACCAGATTCAACGAGGCTCTTCCAGAGAGAATGACATTGGCTAATCTGACTTGTTCACGAAACCAGTTTTAACGAGGTGCTTCCAGGAGAAGAGTAGCGGATAATCTGATTTTACTCGAAAGATCAGATTCAACGAGGCCTTCCCTACTTCGAGAGAATAGGAAGCAGCTAATCTGTCAGTCGAAGGTACCCTTGTAACCAACATTGTATTTTGTACTTTCAATTTTAAGAAAAATTTTCTTTACATTGCTTGTACTGGGTGCCATTATTTAGTGTGAAAGTCCTTGGTCTAGAGGCCTTACTGAACCCAAAACCCTTTTAGTAATCCGAATTGGAAAGACCTGCACACGTGTCAATTCCAAACAAAAGAATTATTGTTGAGCACCAACAAATGCATTCTATTCATTTTTAGCTTCAAAGAAAAAAAGAAAAAAAAGAAAAAGAAAATGATGTTTGGATACACAAAATGCATTCTTAGAATAGCTACAAATTTCACATTCTAGCAACATTTTTTGGCACTAAAAATAGTAGTGCCAAAAAAATCAAAGAATGAATTCTTTGGGTTCATGGGCACGAAACTCGATGAGCAAACTTATAACCTTGACTCCTCGTATCCACATCAAAGGAAAAGCTTCAAATAAGAAGAGGATATGA
>JAOXJP010000006.1:12608061-12634771 GCA_025762735.1 Platanus orientalis | reverse complement strand
CACCGGCCTCGTTTCGGCGGCAGCGTGAGATGTGTTTAAGAGACAGATATAGAGAGAGAGAGAGAGAGAGAGAGAGAGAGAGAGAGAGAGATTTATGGCAGCTAGAAGCTCATGACGATTTCAGGAGTTGGGAATAACGAACCCTGGAAGATTGCAAATGACTCATGACGTTTTGAAATGGGTATCCAAACGATCAGCACATTCTAATCTTGACATTTCAAAGTACAAGATCATGATTTGAGATTAGGACTGCAATTGCATTATCATTAAATTACATGCCAAAGACACCCGAAGGCTTGAATAAGGTGTCAATGTTAACTTTCAAAAAGAGGGGCTGAGGAGCTGGAATCTCTAAACTTGAGAGATCTTGCATAAAAATATAAGCATGAAATAGAGCTTTATAAGCATTAGAGTGCACTTTATCCAAAATACATGCATTCTTATATTTCCATATAAACCAACAGACAATGCTCATATACCGGAGTTGGTCTTGGGTTTCTCTTATATAGTAACCAGGTAAGTTTATCCAAGAATTAATCCACCCAGAGAATTGATTAGTTTAGATGATCTAAGGGTAAGTTTAGAATCAAACCAAATTTCTTAGCTTCTGGATAAGAGACTAGGCAATGCATTGTGGTTTCAAGTAAGAACTTACATTTGGGGCATGTGGGATTAAAAACTATTTTACAGGTAGAGCCACTCAGGTAGGTAATATATCCTTGCATGCCTTCCAAAGGAAGAAGTTTATTTATTTATTTTGTTGGGGGGGGGGGAGTGTTTATAGCCCATTGATGGTTCCAGATGAGTTGGGAACTAGAGGAATTAGGAAGGGGGGACACTATAACTTGGTAAGCAGACTTGACTAACAAGGCTCCATTGTTTGTAAGGTGTTAGAGCTAAGGGTCATCTGATTGTTTGATAGAGAGGGTGGATGGACTGGATGGCCTTAATCTCAACAGGAAGTAGGAGGGTTCTAAGGATATCAAAGTCCTAAGATCCAGAGAGAGGATTGAGTTTGAATCTTAAACTTAAGGAGAGTGGGAATCAAAGGTCTGTGGAGTGACCATCTCCTTTTTCTTTTCTAAGGCATTTAAGGAGAAGGTCTCTACCTTTAATAGTGCTCTTCCAACACCAAGAGCCATTATTAGGGGATTTGGCTTGAAGAAAGTCTGTTTTGGGAAATTATGTAGACTTTAATAGCTTCACCTAAAGATAATTAGGATTGTTTAGAATGCATCAAGATAGCTTAGCAAGAAGGGCTAGGTTGAAAGAATGAAGGTCGTGGATTCCAAAAACTCTAGCACCTTTGACTTTGCTAATATTTTACCATCTAATCCAATTAATATGATAATCAAATAAAGAAATTTTCAAAAAGAATTTTTCGTTATTGGGTGTTACTAGAGTGAGTGATCTTTTTCTAGGAGAAAGAAACAAGACATGGCATATTAAAGGATTGAAGATATAGTGGCTTTAAGAATGATTTCCTTACCTACTTAAATAAGGGAACATTTCCAAGATTGCATTTTGATAGCTATTTTCTCATTAATGCGGGAGAACAGGGTAACCATGTTTTTACCAATAGAGAATGTAAGCCTGAGATATTTGGAAGGGGTTAAAGATAAGTGTTAGAGATGGTTTCTTTTAATCTATGGGTAGTACGGGTGTTGAAAAAAATTCATATTTATCTCTTGACTAGAGGTTGTAAATGCATAGGTTGTAAATTCCATGAGTAGAAAAATACATAGATTGATAGACTAGGCTATGACACGTTCAAGCTATATGAAGATCACCTTCAAAGACCAAGAAAGTTCCAAAGAAGTAAGCCGGAATCATGCGTGAACTAGAGCGACATGTTCACATCATCCACGTCCTTCCACATCCGCAAAGGTAAGAGGTGGTAAGTTTTTACTTAGAGACCCTCAGGACTCCCATAGACCACCTCCCACATGGTTTGAGATGGCCTTAGAGGCAATCTGTACAAAACCAGGGATGTTGGAGAGCTCCAACCAAACTGGAAAATCAATATGCTAGTTTGGAGCGCTCAAAAAAATCTCTAGAATTGATTTTCTGAGAGAATTACTCCTAGTGAAGCGCTTTAAAAATATTGGAATTCTCCAACATTGGTGGAGTGCTCAAATTTGGGCAAAACATTTCAAATTTGAAATAAATGTTACAGATTTGTTGTCTTTTTGGATAATCCGCATCCAAGGATTGTGGTGAGCCATAACTTGTATAAAAGAGCAACTTTGTTCTTCTAAACATAAAGGTTTAAGGGATTTGTAAAAGGGAAAGGAAAGAAGGATTTGGAAAAGAATAAGAGTCTTACAAGCTCTACACTCTCTACACACTTTCACTCAAGCCTCCAAGCTTACAAAGAAGAAGAAAAGAGTCTGTTCTCTCTCTTATGGCCACAAAGGAGGTTTCCTTTGCAAGAGAAGAGAAGAGGGAGGTCAATGATGGTTGCTCCTATACTTCCTAGCATTCTCCCAACCTTAAGGTTGAAGTAAAGATTTAACTTCATATTTCAGAATTTGCATACATTGTAGTTAGTATTGTGGTTAGCTTACTTATCTAGACCACTTCTCTACTTGTGAATCCTTGGAGAACTCTCTCTATGTGATATTGCCCTTCTGGCTCTTCACTTATATTTTCCTTCATAGAGGCTTACTTTGTTGTGTGATTACGTATATATATTGGCTTCTTTAAAGGCATTCACACATTCTCTTTGCTTGGTAAAGACTATACTATTAGCATATTTGGCTATTGAGAGTCACCCTCTACATTGGAACTTTGTTTCCCCTGGTTGACCATATTGACATATTTGGTTATTGAAAGCCACACTATATATTGGGACATCGATTCCTTTACTTGAACCAAACTACCATATTCAGTTGATTGAGAACCATTTTAGTATTTATACATTGTACCTTTGTGTCAACGGTCAGAGACATCGTATGATGAATTGTAAGTCTTTGGCTCGGAGACAACCAAGGTCGTGTTTGCCGGAGACACCAAGTACATAATTTAAGATTTGTTAATTCCTTGTAATCATTGTTATTGATTAATAAATTGAGTAGTTGAAAGTGAACGTATGCCCCGGTGTGACAGATCCACTATAGATTCTTGTGTTATGGTGTGTGATCTTTGTGTGATTGTTACTTACATTTCCATACTTGTAATCATTAGCATTTGAGCACCAAACACCTTAAGTGAGTTAAATTAAAATTGAACATTAATTATTAAATCACTATTAATAAATTGTAGTAAAAAGAATAAAAATTTAATTATATCCTATTCACTCCCCTCTAGGATTTATGCGCTTAAAATTTCATAGGCCTTCTCATATGAATTGATTACATCAAAGATATGGTGTAGCTAATCATAAAAAGAAAAAAGAAAGAAAGAAAGATATGGTGTAGCTCAGTAAGAGAAGCTTTGGCAAAAATTTGGCTCTTGTCGGCAAAAAAGAGATGTGAGATAGCCAAACTGAATATGTTGACCTTGAAAGCAGATATGATCTAATTATTTTCAAGGTGGAGAAGGTTTGTTGAAATCCCTTCAGCACAAATAAGATAAAGGAAGTGGGTTAAGGGATCTTCTTATCGAAGGCCTTTAGAGGGGGTGAAAGATTTATCTAGAAAGCCGTTAAACAAGAACTCTATAGGAGACAGAGAAGATACATTTATAAATCCAAGAGATCCAATTACTACTAAAACCAAGTTTAACTAGGACCACATCCTCTAAATCTAGTTCTCTCCTAAATAAAGTCACAACCAACCTCTCCGACTCCAATGCATTTTCTAAAGGTGGAATAAATCTACTTTGAGTGAATGTGGACCATCCCTAGCTAGGGGTGCAAATAAACCGGATAATGGCATGTCTATATTTGATTCATTTAAATATCGGATATAAAAAAAAACAAATATTTAATTGAATCAAATACATGTAGGTTTATATTCATATCTGTTAAGTTAGTATAATATCGGATACAAATACATATATATCCAATTACAAAAAGTCATTAAGTTTGATTAATATATTTGTATCCGTTAAGTTAGGCAAGGTTAAAGTTAATGTTAAAAGTATATATATATATTGGATTTTTAAACGAATGAATATTTAATCGAATCAGATAAACATGGGTTCATATTCACTTTAAGCATATATGAATATAAACCAAATACAAATATACATATAATAATTGTTATTCTTTAAGGGACTTACATTCTTTAAGGGACTTACACTTGTACATTTTAGAGATTGATATATGAGATTTGAAAACTATACAAAATATATAATGTAGTTTCATTTCTATTGGAGTAATTTGTCCCATTAAACTTGGGATTTGGAAAGCTAATGAGAAGTTACGTTAGAGTCACAAGTACATTGGTTAGTAATAAGGTTTTGTATCATCTTCCCTTACGTGTTTGACATAAATTAACGTGTACCATATATTATGAATTCTATATTTTCCTATAACAATTTAAGTTGCAAAAATAGCAGTTACATTTATTTATGTCATTATATATATGCATGTTGATATGATTCACATGATAAGACATTGTTTATCAATAAATACTTTTTTCTCAATTCTTTTTTTTTCTTTTCTTGTTACGTCTCACTATCCAGTATAGATTCTGACTTGTTTATCCCTGCACATGCAATGATCAAATCAAGTAAAACTTTTCTACATTAGTCATTTAGAACCCTGTGTTACACAAACCACCTCTTTCAGCCACACGAAAGAATTATGCAGATGAAAACTCCTAACATGAGTGGCTGCGGCATGACCCTCTCAAGAGAGAGGGCAGGGGTTAAATCTCCCTGGCAACATTCTATTGTTATGCGATGTCCGTGCCTCTCCTTCCAATTTTGCGGGTATCAATCTATAAGACAGCTGTATGTGGGCCCGAGTGACCTTATCAAAAAGAAAAGAAATAAAAAGAATGGTGACACTTTAAACTCCCCCAGGATTTGGTGCCCCTTCTAAAGTGCCCCTTGCATGCAGCGGCGACACATCACATCAAAAAGTGATTTACACCCTCCCCCAAAAAGTGTAAATCACTTTTCAAAGTGATTTGTACCTCCTACATGCGGGGGGCAGGTTAAGGGCACTTTAGGAGTAGGCACCAAATCCCAACCAAAACTGGTTGTGTTGTCACGGATAGCCCTAGTTCAACGCTTTTATGCAGCACTCAACTTATGCTAAGCAAACCACGCCAAGCAACAGTATAATAAGCAAGCCATGACATAGACAAGATAATCCAAGCACACACAAAATAAGAAAGAAAATGAGCTATTGCATTGGCATTAACAGAAAAGCATTACAACCTAGAGCTAAAGGGGATCACCAGGCACAATGTGTAGCAGCACCAAACCATGTCAATCGTAGGGGCAAGGCTCAAAAGCTACACTCTTTGAGAACTTGTCAATCCCTACAAGGTAGATGTTAAACCTTTAGTGGATTGTAGAAGGGAACATCCACCCCCTATAAAATCATACTGGACTATTTACAATAATTTCATTGAGGTGTGAAATCCCCAAAATGCCATCAGGCTTACAAAAATGAAAACCCTCCTCAACTATTGAGTGTCACTAGCCATGGCCATGTGAATAATGCTGGACAAAATGGTGACATTCTCCCCCACTTAGTTGGTTGACGCCCTCGTCGACTTCTCTTTAGGATAGGTTTTGATCTAGTTAGTGAAGGCAAGCAAGGCACTTGCGGGTTCCTAGCTTGCTTCGGTGTCTAATAGGCCTTTCCCTTTCACTAAGTACTCCATTTGGGTCGGCTTTCCTTAAAGGACTTGCATTCCAACGCTCAGCTACAATGCAAACAACTTCTCTCGAAGGCGTTGTAGTGACATATGCTATGGGTCGTGTGGGGTTTTGTCGTACTGGATCTTCCTTGACTTCATGATAAAACTTTACATGGCTGGCATGGAAGACCATATGAAGCCTAAGCCAAGCTACTAGTTGGACTTTGTAGGAGACTTTGCCCACTTTGTACTTGCAAACTAGTTTCTCATGAACACAAAAAGGTTCTTAAGCTTTTCGGCCCTCAGCTTAATGAGCACTAAGTCTCCAACCTTGAACTTGTTAAGTTTCCTCTTTTGATCAGCCTATTTCTTCATTCTCCGTGAGTCTTTCTCTAGATAGGCTCAAACAATCTCTACATTCTTGTGTCAATCCTTAGTGAAGTGGTAGACTTTGGGATTGGTTCTTTGGTAACCAGCTGTTGCAGTGTGTGGCATGAGTGGTTGCTGCCCTGTCACAAGTTCAAAAGGGCTCTTGTTGGTGGAAGAGCTCTATTATAGGTTAATGCAGAATTGAACGATGTCTAGTAAATTCACCTAATTTTTTTGGTTAGCACTTACAATGTACTGGAAGTATTCTTCCGATAATGAACTCATACACTTGATCTGGCCATCGGTTTGAGGGTGGCCACTTGTTGAGAAGTTTGACTATATCCCGATGAACTTGAACAACTTAGTCCAAAACTGATTTATGAATCTTGGATCTCAGTTACTAACAATGTTCTGGAACACTGCCCAATACTTTACCACATTATTCACAAACAAGTAGGCTATTTCTTCTACCGAGCAAAGGATTAGGGTTGGGATGAAGGTGGCATACTTCGAGAATCTATCTACTACCTCTAAAATTGTCCTATACTCCCCCACTTTTGGTAGAGAGGAGATGAAATCTATGGAAACAATCTCTCATGGTCTTTGAGGCACTGGCAACGGCTCAAGCAACCCAAAGGGTTTATCTCTCAACCTTGTCCTGTTGGAATACGAGGCAAAGTCTTGACATACTCTATCACGTTATCTCACATGCATGGCCAGAAATACCCCCACTTTAGTAGTGCAAAGGTTCGGTGTCATCCCCGATGGCTCGCCCATAAAGTGTCGTGGCACTCCCGCATCACTTCTCTCCTCAGCTCCCCGGACCGTGGAACATATAGTCAGCCCTCCTTGGTGTATAGGAGCTTATCCTTGGTCTAAAATCTTAAAAGTATTGCTGCTCTCGACTAAAGGCCACAACACTTTGGCTTGGGGATCTGTCTTAAGTCCCTCCCGTATTCGATCAAGTAGGGTGCTCTTCAGTTGGGAAGCACTCTATTGTTGCTTGTTGTGTCAATTTTACAAGTTTAACTTTCCAGCTCAAGGCATCTACAATAGTGTTGGTTCGTCCTACCTTATACTTCAATGCCAAGTCAAACTCTGATAGGAACTCTTGCCAACGAGATATCTTCGAGGTCAATTTCTTCTGAGTCATGAAGTGGGGCACTACTAAATTGTCTATCTTCACAAAGAACCTAAACCCAAGCAAATAATGATTTCATACTTGAAAGCAATGCACCGCATCAAATAACTCCTTCTCTTGGGCCTTATAACACTTCTTTGTCTCAGACAACTTCCTACTCTCAAAAGCCACTGGATGATTATCCTACATCAAAACACCTCTAAGAGAAAAATCAAAAGCATAAGTTTGCACTTCAAAAGGCTTAGTTAAGTCAAACAGTGCTAGTGCTGGGTTAAAGCCCACAACAAGCTTCAATCCTTTGAATGCTTGGTGGCAAGTGTCTGACCATGCCCATGGTTGATCTTTCTTTAGTAAGTTAGTAAGTGGTGCATCCTTCCCTGAGTGTCCCATGATGAAGTGATTGTAGTAGTTGGCTAGTCCCAGGAACGATAGCAACTCACTCACACTGGTCGGTGGCTTCCACTCTTAGATGACCCTGACCTTCTCCATGTCCATTTTCACATATCCCTTGCCAATAGCATAGCCTAGGAACCTAATGTTTTCCTATGCAAATGAATATTTTTCCTTCTTTAAATATAGATGGTTCTTTCTTAACAAGCTGAAGACAGTGCAGAGGTGCTCTACATGCTCCTCCAAGGTAGAACTGTAGACAACAATATCATCAAGGTATACAACCATAAATTTATCAAAGTAGACATGAAATATCTCATTTATCAAGGTACAAAATGTGGCTAGGGTATTTGTCAGCCTAAATTTCTTGACAAGGAACTCAAACGCGCTATATCTCATGAAGCAGCTGGTCTTTAGCTCATCAACCTTCCGCGATGCAAACCTAGTAGTACCTTGACCTTAAATCCAACTTTAAGAAGTATTTAGTCCCTCCAAGCTGGTAAAACAGGTTTGCAATCAAAGGGATGGGGTAGATGTTTCTCACCGTCACATTGTTTAAAGCCCTGTAGTTTACACATAGTCTTAGGTTCCCATCATGCTTCTTCTAGAAGAGCACGGGCGCCCCATAAGGTGCCTTAAAGAGTCACACGAAGCCTGCTTCTAGCAACCTATCTAATTATTTTCAAAGCTTAGCTAGCTCCGGAGGAGCCATTTAGTAAGGGGCCTTGGCAGGTGGCTTCGCCCCATGGATAATCTCTATTTGATGGTTAATGGTTCATCTAGGAGTAAGTTCTTTGGGAGTTCCTTGTGAATTATGTCCTTGAACTCATCCGGGATCTTGCACACAACATCAGGCATAGGGTCATGCATCGGCTTCTTGGTCTATACCTTTAATGCCACCAAGTAGATCATCTCCCCTTCATCAAACCCTTATTCAATTGTAGGGTTGAGATCAACTTCTTGTCATCCCTCTTAGAAACAGTAGGGATCATGCATGGAGTCTCTCCGAACATGTAAAGTGACTTCAAATAAGGTATTGGCATGGCCTTATTGTCTTGCAGGAACTCTATCCCCAAGATTACTTGAAAATCATCCATTGGAATGGCCATTAGGTTGGCATTCTCTATCCATGCCCTTAGCTTGATAGGAACTGATTTGGCTATGTCATGCACTAGATGGACTATCGAGTTGACAACCTTGATGCGGCTTGTGTCTTTCTCTAACTTCAAGCCAGGTCGCCTTGCTTCAGACTCGGCGACGAAGTTGTGGATCACTCCCGTGTCAATCATGGCTCAATTAGGCTTCCCATTAATCTTCACATCTACAAACATGAGACCCTTGGAGGCGGTCTTCTTATCATCTACTTGTCCCTTCGAGACATACAATAGTTGGAGAGCTCACATCCTTAGTTCCTCTTCTTCCTCCTCTTCCTCTGAGGTCTCACCTTGTGTTGGGGTTGCTTGTAAGGCATTGAGGGCCTGCTTTTATGGGTAGTTAGCTACTCGATGTGGCCTTCAACATAGAAAACACTTAATGGTCTTGAAGTCCACCATGGTTGACACCGATCCCTTTGAATAAGAAGACTCCTTGTTGTTGTAGGACTTTCCACCCCCTATGACCTTACCCTTGTTGGCTTTGGCAGGTTTGTTACCCCTGTGGGTTGACGTCTTCTTATCAAGGGCATCAATATTATAGCCATTCAATCGCTCAGTCACGGCCTATGCCGAGGCTAAGTCTTACACCTGTTGGTGTTGCAGCTCAGTCTATGGCCAAGGCTTGAGGCCTTCTAGGAAGTAGAACAACTTGTCCTTCTCAGATACGTCATGGATGTCAAGCATGAGGGTTGACAATTGCTTGACATATTCTCGCACTGTGCTAGTTCTGTAACCTAGCATAGATTCATATGGGCAATGTAATCCACATTCTCTGGGAGAAACTAGTTCTTGAGCTTTCTCTTCAAGTCCTCCCATGTGTCGATAGTACACCACCCATTCTGAATGTCATCACATCGAGTGCGCGACCACAGCTTGGCATCACCCCATAGATACATGGTTGTCATCGAGACCTTGGCCTCTTTCGAGTCAGGCTTGACTGCTTGAAAGCTTTGTTCCATGGCCAAGAGAAAGTTCTCTAGGTCCTTGGCATCTCGGGCACTCCCATAGGCTCTAGGGTCAAGAATTTGCGCCATTGTCAGGGTCTTAGTCCCACTAGTGTTTCTCGTGCCAACTGTTATCACAAGCAAGTTGACGGGTGCTTAGATCCTTTATTTAAGTTTGAAAGGCTTCTATGGTTCCCTGCATATCCTCATCGAGCACCTCGACCACTCCCACAAGTTGATGTTTCCATCCTATAAGACATCTACCCGCTTACTCAACTGATCTAGCCTAGCAAGCGTGTCATATGTGGGCTCCGCGCGAGCATCTAGTCGATCCTTGGTGCTATATCTGACCATGTCGTCTTGTCCTACTCAAACCAAGCTCTGATACTAATTGTCATGGACAACCCTAGTTCAACACTTCCATGCAGCACTCGTCTCGTGCCTCATGACACAAGTTAACCTATGCTAAGCAAACTACGATACAAACAAGACAAGCTAGGCACACACACACACACACAATAGGAAAGGAAATAAGCTATTGCATTGATATTAATAGAAAAACATTACAACTTAGAGCTAAAGGGGATCACCAGGCATAATGTGTAGTAGCATTGAGTCACATCAATTGTAAGGGCAAGGCTTAGAGGCTACACTCCTTGAGAACATGTCACTCCTCTACAAGGTGGATGTTAAGCCTTTAGTGGATTGCCAAAAGGGAACATCCAACCCCCACCCCGAAAATCATATTGAACTATTTACAATAATGTCATTGAGGTGTGAAATACCCAAAATGTCATCAGGCTTATAAAAATGAAAACCCTTCCAAAATGCTGAGTGTCACTAGTCATGACCATGCGAACAACGCTAGACAAAATGATTGTGACAGTGTGTTCAGTGCCCCAGCCATGTCAACTGCTCTTTCCTTAGTAATTTAGGTAGATGAAGTTTTAATTAATAAAATATTCACAAAAATGACTGCTCTGCTCTTTTAGCCATTTAAGGGGCTATTGTACCACTATTTACTAATTTCTTTTTTTTATTTGTTACAAAAAAATAATTTATTTTTGTTCATAGAAAATATGAATGATTATTATAATATCAAAACCAAAGTATCATATATTTTACATATCTAAATATCAAATGAAAAAAAAGTAAAGAAAAAACCAAATTAATTATCTTTTAATGTACAATTAATCCCTTGTTATTTTCGTTACTTTAAACCCTTTAGACAGTGGGTAATGGTAGATCAACACCAGACTTTTTAAACTCTATGATCCTTATCCCTTTTATGGATGTTGATTTGTACTCACCAAAGTCATATCCATGTGTAATATGGATTAGTTTAGAATGCATATTTAAGGTCTGTTTCTTATAAAAACATATCCATTATCTTCTTCTCATATTGATTATCAAATTAATCATTAAGTTGGTCTATTTTCATGATCATATTACCTATGTTTGTAAGAGAATCTAACCAAATTTTGAAGTTGCTTCTGATTTTCAAAAGGAATCCATGCATGGCATGCATTGTTAAAGCAGTCCAAAGAAGATCATGATAGAATACCTTTGCAAAAAATTAAAAAGGGAGTGGCTATTGACACCAATCAAATTTATAAGTACTCCTCACCTTTTTTTTTTCCTTTTATACCCCCTCCCCCTCTCCCTCCCCCTCCCTCTATCTCAAACCCCCACCCTTCTTCCTTTCCGACACCGGCGGCTGTGGCGCCCCCTCCAGCGACAACCCTCTCTCTCTCTCTCTCTCTCTTCTTTTTTTTCTTATTTTTCCAGCGACCCGTTTGGACCCACAGTCCCGAATGGAGGGACCTTGTTCGGGCCTACAGGGCTGAGCAGGTCCCTGGATGAGAAAAAGAAGAAGAAGAAAGAAAAAAAAAAAAAAAGAGGGAGAGGGAGAGAGAGGGAGTGGGGTGGGTTGTTGTTGGAGGGGGCGCTGCAGCCACCAGCATCAGAGAGGAAGAAGGGGTGGGGGTTTGAGAGAGAGGGAGGGGGAGGGGTATTTTAGGTAGGGGAGGGATTATGGAAGGGGTATAAAAGGGGAAAAAAGAGGGAAAGGGGGACTTAGAAATTTGATTGGTGCTAGTAGAAGCTCCCAATTAAAAATCATCTGATAGGATATCTTTCCTTATGAGAGAGCATCTTTAGACTAAGGCAAGGAAAAGGGAACCTTAAACCCTAGTTTAAGAAAAGGGTGGTGGGAGATTTCTTACATCTCCATTGACATTAAGCAAATAGGCTTGTCCTCATATCTTTCTATAGTAAACAATGTGGGCATCCCTTAAACTATCTCAAAGGTGCAATCACAATATAGCATATCTGAACCCTCACCATCACAAATTAAAGTAGATATTCCTAACTGGATGATCTACTAGTTCGATTAGTGTCGTATTATTACACGATTTTGCGAAAGCGACATAACTGGATCTTTCCATAATGCAATGGCCATTGAAAAAAATGGGTCATGGACCACATCTTGTATTAAACAAATGATCCCGACATTATAATCAGTGGATTTGCATACCATTTGCCCCATAATTTGATAGATTATCAAAAGAAAGTGATTGAATGGATCGAAAAATCATCGGATAACCGATCATCAATCAAATGGTTTAGATGATTACATTATGAGTTAATTATCTTTTCTCTTTAATTAATTATTTTGGACATAGAAAACTAACTCTTAACAAGATTCCCCTCATATTTAACAAGAACTTGCCAAAGAAGAGAGATGCGACAATGAAACCTAAAAAGTTAACATGTGTTAGCCCTGGTTTCCCCAACAAGAGAACAATTGGAACAAAAAGACACCCATAATAATCAGAAGTATCTGAGGACAGTAGTCATGTGAAAGGGAAAACCCTAGAAAACATAAATAATTCAGGTTGAGAGGTAAGTGCTCACCTCTAAAACTGAGTGGTGGCAGTTCTGGAATGATAGAAGCCAAAGGCCATGTGTCCCTAACATCATTGAACATTGCAACATCTAACCGATTCAATCTTATAAAGCTACTTTTGTGAAAAGGGTTTCACCCATTTAAGGTTAAGAAAGATGACGAGATAAAGTTTGGTTGATGGTGGTTACCACAAAGTGGGATGATGCTTTTGCCACCACACATATACGAGGAAGTTTGGACAAGAGAAAGAAAGAGTTTTGAAAATCAGAAAAATTGGGTGCCATTTCTTCATTATCATGGATGTAGGGCTAGCAAGCAAGACCTTTTTTATGGAACAAAGTATGATTGTTCACAGTATGACATGTAGGCAAAAGATTTAAAATACCCATCCAAATCTGAAATTTCGTGTCGTGATGTAGACTGCAGCACGCTAATGTAGTTTAACAACTGAAGAGGATCCTGAGCCCTGAGACACAAGTGCAAAATGAGCAGGTCCATACATCAATAATGTCTTTATGATCATCACAAAGTAGAGTTTGAATCATCTTCATTGAAATTGAGAGAAGTACCACCAGTTCCATCGGCATGGTGGCATTGTCAATGAATACACATGGGACATGAGTATTTTAGGCAAAAATAAAAATGAATGCACATGTGTATTTACCAAAATACCCACTATGGGTATTGTGTTGTGTTTTGTTTGAGACTTGGAGATAATTTATTAAGTAATACTGATGTGTTTGTGATGTTTTGCCATTCAAGAGACTTGTGTTATCGTGTCCATAAAGGATTGTATCTGCCTCCTTTAAGAACACTAACCTCCACTGGGGGTCGACACATCAGTGCCAAAAAGTCATAAGCACCCCCTACCCCCCTCCCAAAAAAAAAGTGTAAATCACTTTTCGGGGCTGATGTGTCCATGCCTCCCAGATGCCCGGAGGAGGTTAGCGTTTCTAAGGGAAGCAGACACAATCCTACCTCGTTATTGTCCATAACCAACTTTTGAAATTTCTTTACAAAAAAAAAAAAAAAAAAAACCTACTTTTGGAATGATTACAACCATATCGTCTTTCTTCTTCTTCTTGTT
Organism: Platanus orientalis; assembly: GCA_025762735.1. Classification (NCBI taxonomy): domain Eukaryota; kingdom Viridiplantae; phylum Streptophyta; class Magnoliopsida; order Proteales; family Platanaceae; genus Platanus; species Platanus orientalis. The sequence goes on along the minus strand of JAOXJP010000006.1, from coordinate 12,621,019 downwards.
GTTTTCTTCTTAGCAGGACCGCCCAAGCCCATGAAAAATGATTCTCTGTGTTGACACAGACCTTTAAGGCGTGTCATTGATGGACACTAGATTTGTTTTTGAATTTATTTTATTTTATTTTCTTGCCACCTATTTTTTCAGCTGAACATTTTTACCCTCCAAAACAACACGTGTCAGTTAATAATTCTACATAGACACTACAGAGGCATTTTCATCACAGAACATTTGCTGGGGTTTGCAAATCAAATAAGAAATATAAGATTGATTAAATAAAATCGTATAATTGGTCAAGATTTTTGCTATAAATATCTCTAAATAGTTTATTTATATTATTTAACTTTGGTTGTACCACAATAGGTAAGATGTTAAGAATTACTAGGGCACGTCTTCACTAATGGTCCAATCTATGAAAAGCTCTTATGACCAAGAGTGGATTGTATCCGCTCCTCTTAACAAACGCTCCTCTCTGCCCCATGTCAGGGGGCGGGCACATCAGCGCCGACAAGTGAATCCACTCTCCCTATGATCGGGTGTCAATGAGATTCTTTCATATTAATATTTGCCTGCCTTCCAAAAACACTACATTCTCCCCATGGACATAGCTGAAGTCCACTTCCCTTGGGCCCGACCTCTAAAGCCCATGAAAGTTGGAAAATCCGTGATAGTTGTTGAGAAATATATCAACAAAATTTTGATTATATCATTTTCTGGCTGAACGCAGATATTTTCTAGGAAGCATTACAGATACTCTGTTTTTTATTTTTTGGGGGGTAAATTATTATAGATACCCTGTGTGAACCACATTGCATGTTTTTCAATCCTGGCCCAATTCACTACATCTTTTAATGTTTCGATTTATTTGATTGATTGAAACCCACTTATGAAGAGATCCCTATCTCCATAAAATTAGAATTGTACAAAAGGTCATGTCATCTTATGGCCATTATGGATTTGGTGTACTGATTCTGAGATGTAAGGGATATTCACAATTAATCTGGCTCTTGGGAAGTTTACAGCTGATGAGTATGGTTTTAGATCTCTGTAGAAATTTTGTTATTGTTTGGAATAGAGAATAAAAATCAAGTAAATAGAAATTTTTGTCAAAATGTTCCTATTTTTGGGAGTTGTAAAACAAAACTAAAGAGATATAAATATTTTCTAATTTGGACAAAATATCGGTAACATATGATTGCAAATTCTAAACATCAGTGGTGTATTAACACAGTTTTCAACTAAATTTTATTTTATGGTATTTCTTGATAATTTTGGAGATCAATCTGAAATCAAATTCTCATTGGAAATTTCAACCTAAAATAAATGAATTAATTAAATTTATAAAAAATGATCAGATTTCATAATATGATGATTTGGACTTAGTATTATAGATACATGGAACAACACTATTATGGTTATCCCATTAATAATAATAATAATTGCTAGCTCAGATCTCTATATGATATCAAGGGAGAAAGAACATGGTATAAGATTTATATATTAATCATATTTATGTGGTCTTTTAATATATAATTTACATAGAATAACTATCGGATGAATTATATCTTTTTAGTAGCACTTATACTAATCTCTTTCATTCTTATTTGTTATATATAGATATTTTATAGCTTTTTTTTTATCTGAATAAATAATCATACTTAATTTAATATTTATAATATTTCATTAATAATTTTTTAAAAAATATTTTCTTATTCTCATAAACATTTCGTTATTTCAAAAAAAAATTAAAACAAAATCTTCCTAAATCTTATAATTCAAACATTAAAATTGAAATTTTGACTCTGCTCATAAATATTAAGTATAAGAATGTTGGCCGAAAAAAATGTGTGAGAATGTGAGGTGCATTTAATCACATTGTAGCAATGTCTTTCCTCGAGAGAGGTCGCGGATTCAATCTGTCCAATGGTAATCTAATGCAAACTTAATCGAATGATCACAACCGTCAAAAATCATGATCTGATCTCTTCGATGGGACTCAGATGGAACTAGTTAAATAATGTGAAAATTTGAAATGTTCATGTCATTTTTACCCGAGATTTTCGGTGGAAAAAGAGATTTGTGCAAAAAAAAGAGGAAAAAAAATACCATAGCGTCGAGATCGCATAGGGAACCGGACTGCATAGTGAAATGTGAAAGATGTAGCCTCACACGTGTAAAGAGGACAGATCAGTTGTAAAGATCCTTGAGACGTGTGAAAGGTCCCACTATATCGTTACCACGTGTCTTTCCACGGTTCAACCTCTCCTTACCAGGCTCAAGCTCTGTTCCCTCTCTCATCACCATTCCACCTCTAACGCTCCTTAGAAAACAGAGCAGAGCAGAACAGAGAACAGCTCTCTCTCTCTGTCCCTCTTTCTGAATTCCTTATGAGAATCAACAATCTGGGTTTCAAGTTTTTTGATTAGTAACACATAAAAAATTTAGTTTCTCTTCGTACCCATCTCTGTGTTTCTTGATTCTAAATCCCAGAAAAACTTCCACAGTTTCTTCTTCAACCAGATACAAGGATTCAAAAAAAAAAAAATTGTCTGATACAAGTTTTTGATTTCTTTGATTCTGGGAAATGGCTGGGAATGAGTGGATTAATGGGTACTTGGAAGCAATTCTAGATAGTGGGGCTTCTGCAATCGACGAGCAGAAACCATCCTCGGAGAGCCTGCGGGAGAGGGGTCACTTCAACCCCACCAAGTATTTTGTGGAGGAGGTTGTCACAGGGGTCGATGAGTCTGACCTCCATCGCACCTGGATCAAGGTCGTTGCCACCCGCAACACCCGCGAACGCAGCTCCCGGCTTGAGAACATGTGTTGGCGCATTTGGCATCTCGCCCGCAAGAAGAAGCAGGTCCCCAGCTTACTTCTATCTGTTTACGTATCTTTCTTTCTTTTGATTATTTATCTTGGGTTTTTTAGAGAATTGAATGGTCATCAATGTGTTTTTTGATTGTTCAGAGAAATGGGTTTCTGTCAATGTGTTTATTGATTTTCATTTGGTGTATAGATATGTTTGTTGGGTTTAGCGGATTATTTTAAGTGTTAATATATTACTGCGGGGGAAATCTTGTATGTCTAATACTTATATATTGGAAACTTGAATCAATTTTTTTTTTTTAAAAATTCTATTTGTTTGAACTCATAATTTTTTTTGTTTTGACAGAATCAGAGAGAACCAAAAGGATAGAGATAATGGGTGAGAGGAACTGATTTCTTCAAATGGGTAGATTTAAGTAAATGATTCTGTGACTTTAAAAAAATGTTTTATAAATTCTAATTTTTTCGTCAAAAAAAAAAAATCTAATTTTAGATTGTACTTTTCTCTGTGTATCATACAAAAAGAAACCCCCCCCCCCACCTTTTTTTTGTAGATATTATGTAGGTATGGAGCCAAAAATTCATCAGAGATAGCTTAAGACAGGGAAATTAGTATAAGATTAATTTAAAGGTTCTCCTCACTGAATTCTAGCGGAGAAGAAATGGAATAGTGACATAGATGGTTTTTTCACGTTTATAATTTTAATCATCATCATTTTATTATTGTTGTTTCTGTTCGTTCATTTAAACAAATTAAGTCCAAGTCTCAGAAGACATGTTTGAATGGTGAATGAATAGTTAGAATGGGAAGATCTCCAAAGGTTGGCAAACTGGAGGTTGGAGCGGGAGCAGGGACGCAGAGATGTCACCGAAGACATGTCCGAAGATTTGTCCGAGGGAGAGAAGGGGGACACTGTGGGGGAGATAATGCAGAGCGAAACACCAAGGAAAAGGTTCCAGAGAAACTTCTCCAACCTTGAAGTGTGGTCCGATGATAACAAGGGGAAGAAACTGTACATTGTCCTCATCAGGTACATCTCTTATGAGTAGACTATGGTACCTGAGTCATAGTGATTTCTTCAGCTATTTATCCGGGTATAGATTGAACTTTATTGTATAATTGATAAAGAGTTGTTTCTTAAGTAACATACACCACTACATCATGAATTCAGTACCTTCGGGTTTCCCTTGATGTCTAACCGGATCCAATACTGGTTGTGCTAATCTCATTACTGTTTAGAATCTGCAATGACAAACTTATTTTAATGACCAGCTTGCATGGTTTGGTCCGGGAAGAAAACATGGAACTTGGTCGAGATTCTGATACTGGTGGCCAGGTAACTAAAAGACTTCTCAGTGAATCAATTATGAGATTGGTAGATATGGTTAACACAGATAATAGGGAAATTCCAGGTCAAATATGTGGTGGAGCTTGCTCGGGCACTTGCTATGATGCCTGGGGTATACAGGGTAGATCTCTTCACTCGCCAGATATCCTCACCAGAGGTGGATTGGAGTTATGGAGAACCCACAGAGATGTTAACTGCTGGCTCAGATGATGCACAAGGAAATGACATAGGTGAGAGCAGTGGCGCGTACATTATAAGGATACCATTTGGTCCGCGGGATAAGTATCTTCGCAAAGAGTTACTGTGGCCACATATTCCAGAGTTTGTAGATGGAGCTCTTTCCCACATTCTTAATATGTCTAGGGTGTTGGGTGAACAGATAGGTGGGGGGCATCCTGTTTGGCCCTATGTGATACATGGCCATTATGCAGATGCTGGGGATAGTGCTTCACTTCTTTCTGGTGCTTTGAATGTTCCCATGGTTCTTACTGGACACTCTCTTGGGAGGAACAAATTGGAACAGCTTCTTAAGCAGGGACGCCAATCGAAGGAGGATATCAACTCAACATACAAGATAATGCGGCGAATAGAAGCAGAGGAACTGTCCCTTGATACAGCTGAACTAGTCATCACGAGTACGAAGCAAGAGATTGATGAGCAGTGGGGCCTGTATGATGGTTTTGATGTCAAGCTGGAGAAGGTCTTGCGAGCCCGTTCCAGACGTGGGGTCAATTGCCATGGCCGGTACATGCCAAGGATGGTGGTAAGTTTGATATTCAACATTTCACACTTCTGTCCATTTAGTTGTGCCATACAATTTTCCTTTTCCTGAAAAGTTGTTATTTAATGAGGGTAGATGCCTCCAGTGGACAATTGATTTCACCATAATAACATTCTATAGTGCAAGCAATATGATAAAAACTGATAATACAATCATATGTGGTCTGCAGGTTATTCCTCCTGGCATGGACTTCAGCAGCGTTGTGGTTCAAGAGGACACACCTGATGTTGATGGGGAACTCACAGCACTTATAGGCACTGATGGATCTTCTCCAAAAGCGGTCCCTCCTATATGGTCTGAAGTAAGGAGTTTCTGCAATTATTTATTCTGCTGTCAATTCTATCATTTGCTTGACAAAAGAAAAATGACAGAAAAGTGACTCTGCAGGTGATGCGCTTCCTGATGAATCCCCATAAGCCAATGATCTTGGCCTTGTCAAGACCAGATCCAAAAAAGAACATAACCACCCTTTTGAAAGCCTTCGGGGAATGCCGTCCCTTAAGAGAGCTTGCAAATCTTGTAAGCAGCCAACCCAAGTTACTCGGGTTCCCCTAAGACAATATACATAGATGCTTATATAGACTGATATGCTTGTACAGACACTCATAATGGGGAACAGGGATGATATAGATGTAATGTCCGGGAGTAATGCTAGTGTGCTCACCACAGTATTGAAGCTGATCGATAAGTACGACCTTTATGGGCTTGTGGCCTACCCAAAGCATCATAAGCAATCTGATGTTCCAGACATCTATCGCCTTGCAGCAAAAACAAGGGTTTGTCAAACTTGACAGTGTCTGTAATTTTACTATTTTCAAACAGAGTTGATCAGCTAATAGGTTGGATTCATGCAGGGAGTCTTCATAAATCCAGCATTGGTTGAGCCTTTTGGTCTTACCTTAATTGAGGTTGATTTCGGTCATTTCCTATGCTCTTGATATCATCCTCCTTCTTGAGCAAATGAAATTCTGACTCCTACAATCTGATTTTATGTAGGCAGCGGCGCATGGGCTTCCAATGGTGGCTACAAAAAATGGTGGCCCAGTTGATATTCATCGGGTAAGAATGGATCTGATCTTTGATTGATAATAACAGGTGTTAAATATTAGCACTAGAGCCCATATTGAGTACCCAAGAAACAAGTAAGTCCTTTAAAGCGATACATAACAGCTACATTTCAGATGTTATGATGTGGGAAAATGGGAAAAGAATGAGTACAAAATGTTTTAAAAAAAATGATCTGTATTGTACAAACTTAATGTCTTTTGTCTACAAATGTTTATAAATCAGCATTCAAAAACACAAACTCGACTCTTTTGATCATCTGGTCTGTACCTAGCATGAATTCTCAGAATCTTGGCAAGTACATAATTTAAGAAAGCTCACCTAGTGACCTTTTCAATGGAAAGCAGCTAGGTTTATTGACTTGGTGAATTTTTTAAGAAACCAGGTGAGTTCTTAATGAAGGTGTTTTTAACTCCCTTAACTAGATCAAATATTAATTTGACTCAGTGAATCAACTCACCGGAGCCTCTAATTTTTCTAGCAGGGACTGACTGTTTCCTCATGCTGTCTGTCCAAAAGAAAAGGTTAAAAATTAAGTGTATTTCTTAGAGTTCCATCCTGATTCTTTCCTTTTATTCCCTTCGATGATTTTCAGGCCTTGAACAATGGGTTGCTTGTGGACCCACATGATCAACAAGCCATTGCTGATGCACTGCTTAAACTAGTTTCAGAAAAGAATCTGTGGCATGAATGCAGGAAGAATGGATGGAAGAATATTCATCTATTCTCGTGGCCTGAACACTGCCGCGCATACTTGACAAGAGTGGCAGCTTGCAGGATGAGGCATCCACAATGGCAGACTGACACCCCAATGGATGACATGGACATGGAAGAGTCCCTTGGGGATTCACTCAAGGATGTGCAGGACATGTCCCTCAGGCTCTCAGTTGATGGGGAGAAGTCTTCACTTAATGGTTCCCAGGAGTATGATACCGCTGAATTAGAGAAAGTGGCAGCAGCCAAGGGTGATCCAGAGCTGCAAGATCAAGTGAAACATATCCTAAGCAAGATAAAGAAACAACCACCTTCAGATCCCCAAGAAGCAAAAGGTGGAAAGAAACAGCATGAGAATGTGGTAAACAAGTATCCTGTCCTGAGACGGCGAAGGAGACTGATTGTTATAGCACTTGACTGCTATAACAGTAATGGAGATCCAAACAGTAAGATGCTTCATGTAATACAGGAGATAATCAAGGCTGTCCGGTCAGACTCCCATGCCTCTAGATTCTCTGGATTTGCTTTGTCGACAGCTATGCCAGTATCTGAGCTTGTAGAATTCTTGAAATCAGGGAAGATTCAAGCAACTGAATTTGATGCTTTGATATGTAGTAGTGGAAGCGAAATGTATTACCCAGGTACTTACATGGAAGAGGATGGGAAGCTCTATCCAGACCCAGACTACATATCCCATATTGACTACCGTTGGGGCTGTGAAGGACTAAAAAATACCATTTGGAAATTGATGAACTCACAGGAAGGTAGAGGAGACAAATCTGATAATTCTTCAAGCCCCATTGAGGAAGACACAAAATCGAGTAACACCCATTGTGTGTCATACTTGATCAAAGATTCTAGTAAGGTATATATAAATTTCTAACAAAAGGTTTGTCAATATATAGAGATCTGTCAGATGTTCTTAAGATTGTCTAATATTGTGGTGGCCGACTCTTTCAGGCAAAGAAAGTGGATGATCTGAGGCAGAAGCTTAGAATGCGTGGGCTCCGTTGCCATCCAATGTATTGCAGGAACTCAACAAGAATGCAAGTTGTTCCTCTCCTTGCTTCTCGATCACAGGCTCTCAGGTACTATATAGTTATCTTTTGTTATTTTTTACATGAATAATGAACTGCATTTTATAACAAGCTAAGACTAGTTTGCAGATCAGGCTTTGAAGGGTGACAGTGTCCAACAGCCAAAACATCTGTCCATATCTTACATCAGAATAAGCAGCTATGAATCAAAGATGCTGAACATAATAGAGAAACAATTTATTTAAAAAAAATTTATAATAATAAGTACAGTGGGTGTTTCTATATTCTAACAGAACTATGTAACCTGATCACATATTGTCCACTATGGACTTGAGTCTTGGACAAGGAATTCTGGACAGCCAAACCTTGGACAACCCAATACCGACCAAAATTGAATTGATCAGTCAGTGGGTCACTTCTTGAATGGACCATTGACAAGAATCATACATGTTAAATAGTCCTAAGTAAGGCTGATTTAGGCGAATAACTTGACGTTTGTAGAGAGAGACGCTCTTAATGGTTGATAAAAAGTTTCACACATTGAGAATTTAGGGTTGTCGGATTGGTACAGTGTCTGGATTCAGCCCATCTGAGAGGTTGCCAACAAGCGGTCAGGATCGATGAGTTGGTTAGCCGCATTGACACTGGGGTTTTTCAATCCATTATATAAAATTCATCCTGTTTCACATATCTTTGCAATATCTAATGTTTACAATAATGATGGCTGAAAAGTGTCACCTTGTTTTCAGCTCTGATTTGTGTTTTCCTCCTTTACCAATGGCTATTAGGTACCTTTACGTCCGATGGGGACTAAACGTTGCAAACATGTACGTGATTCTTGGTGAAACTGGTGACACAGATCATGAAGAACTGATATCTGGAACCCACAGGACAGTTATCATGAAAGGGCTAGTGGAGAAAGGTTCTGAAGAGTTGCTCAGAACAACAGGAAGCTACCTGAAGGATGACATTGTTCCTGGGGAGAGCCCGCTAGTCACTTACACAGAAGGTGGAGCAACTGCAGAGGAGATCTCAAATGCTTTAAAGGCAGTCTCCAAGTCTGTTGCTTGAACAAGAGGGGACAAAAAACTCTGTATGTTTCAAACTGAAGGTTTATGTAATCTTTTTGTTTTTATCTACCCCACTAAACTGAACATAAATTCTGTGTTCCTTAAGCATTTTCAATATGGGTGTCTGCCAAAATTTAGCCAGACAATTGTTCCCCTTGTTTCCAAAATTACTTATGTTGTTAAATAACAGATAACAGCACCCAACTTGTTGCTTCCACAGTAGGAGTCATCAGTTTTTTCTCTCTTTTAATGATACATGATTGTATTTTACACAATTTTGTTTTGATATTACACATAATTAGAATGCAACCAAGATGCATCATGACTTATTTCTATTGATCATGATTCAAAGTAAACTCTGTTGGGTAAATTTCTGTGTCCACTAAAATGGTATCTTGTCAACACCCTCTAGGCTTGGGTGGCTGCAGCATCACCTCTCCAGGAAAACGGTCTGGGGTCAAATCCCCCTGACAGCATTGTGCAACATTGATATCTCCCTCTCCTCATCTCCCACCTACCGTGCAGGTCCGGCATTATGATTTGGCGGTCTGCAGGCCCAAGTGACCCTACCAAAAAGAATGGTATCTTGTTATGAAACTACCAGAAATAATCAGTTACTTTGCATCATAACTTACATTTTATTACATTATGCATATTTGTTTTAATTTAGATATCTAAAGTGTCCTGATGCAATAAGGATCTCCTCATGCGGGTGAAGATCTGCTACTGCAAATTTTCCTAATACTGCGTGAACACAAAAAGACTATATATCCACAAAAAGGCAAATTATTTTGTTTGCAGTAAGAAAAAAATTTACAGTAGCAAATCTTCTGGGGTATGTGGGGTTTTTTTTCTCGTTGAATTTGTGTCAAATGGGATTCGTGTCGGTACAAGGCTGGGGTGGGGTGGCCCTGCACACGAGGGCCCTCATTCAATCAAAATCCTATCTAAAGAGAAAACTCACTTTTTTGATAACTAAAAAAAAATCAGTATCTCCCCTCCGCTACGAATGGGTGTTATTATAGACTTCTCCACTTCTAAATTTTGATTAAGGAAATTAAAAAACACTATAAGGCCTGGTCTGATTGCCTTGAATTGTATGGAAAAGAAAAGAACAGAAAATAAAATCCCACAAGAAAAGGAAAGAAAAGAATCATAAGAAAAACATGAGAAAACCAACTTCTTATGGCAACGACAGCTTAAAAATGATTTTTTGAGAAAATTTTGTCACGAGAAAATCTTTTCTTGGCAGTCAGACAGGGCCTAAAGCATTGCTACTTTGATGAATCCTACTTTAGACTTTAGCAACCACTACTTTAGACTACTATTAAAGAGAACAAAAGAAACGTTAGACTTTAGCAACCACTACTTTAGACTACTATTAAAGAGAACAAAAGAAACGAATTAGAAGTTGGAGAGAGAATTTAGAAACTAGATTCTCTCTTCTTGGCTACTTTTAAATCTTTTTCTTTCATTTTATATTAATTTTCTTAGCCTCGGTCTTTTTATCACAATCTTCTATGCCACACATCCTACGTCAATATCTCTCACATATAATACACAAATATGCACATGACATCCTAAAATGTTACATGAGGACTATTATCACCCTTCATAGATAATAAATAACTTACCTCACAAGATATACTATATGCATTTGAATAAAGAAATCACGCAATAAATGCAATAATTGAATCTTTATAATACAATAAAATGCCAATTTGCTAGTAAAGCCACACATATATCCAACATTTTTTAAACCAAATGATATAAAACACTCCTCAATATTGCCTACCAAATTCACAACCATGCACATGACGTCCTAGAATGTTACATGAGGATCATTATCACCCTTCATTAATAAATAACTTAACTCATAAGATAAAACACATTGTTGTGCGGAAAACTTAGTTTTTGGATCGTATAACAAAATAGAAGATAGAGATAAAATAATGCAAACAGCAATCACACATTAAAAAAGAAGACGATTTATGTGTGATGGGGAAAACTATCTTGAGAGCCCTACTAACCGACCCCGATAAACCAACACAGCCCCGAACTTAGATGGAATGACCCAGAGAGTTCCTAAGAGGGTCAGCCCAGGACCTCCTGACTTACTAAATGTTGAGGCCCTCAACGGGAAAGTAGAAGCGTCCATCGGTACTCGGCTCCGAGTATCCGTATCCCGTAAGTAGCCCCGACTATCACCCAAAACACCCAACACCCAAGGACTACTCGGGACCCCGAGGCCTCCGGGCCCAAATACCCCCCGACCTGCGGAAATGTGACCACCCCGACTACTCCACTTAAAGACAAGCATAACTCGGAACCCTAACTGTTCAACTTAAGGATAAACATGATCCAAAGATCGTTATGCAAATAGAATATTCAATACAGCAGGCCTGTCAATTCTGAAAAAAGGACAGAGAGAGCAGTATGAAATGAGCTAAAAAACGTGGATGAAAGCGACATGCAAGAACGTGAAGGAAAAGCGACGTGCGAGATCCACCCTAATACACCACCACTCAAGCCTATAAATATGGGTACCAATTCATCCTCTAGGTATGGGATAACAGAAACCCTAAAAAGGAGAGCTCTGCATCTAGAATCACTTCTCCTCCCCTGCTCACCCCCAAGCCAACGGCCAAGTGAAATTCACTAATAGAACCCTCATGGGAATAATCAAAAAGAGGCTCGATAGCTCAAAAGGCCTTTGGCCTGAGGAATTATGGAATGTCCTATGGGCATACCGCACCACAATGAGGACCCCACGGGGGAAACACCATTCTCACTAGCTTTCAGAACCAAGGCGGTAGTACCTGTCGAGATTGGGATGACCACCTATAAAACAACAAACTTCGACTCAAAGAAGAACGAAGAAAGCCTTAGAAACAATTTCAACCTATTAGAAGAAAAGAGAGACGAAGCCACACTTCAGGTGACCGCGTACAAACAAAAAATGGCCAGGTATTACAATTATCAGGTCAGGGCAAGAAGATTTGTCGTCGAGGATCTAATGCTTAGGAAGGTGAGTTTATCCACACAAGATCCAACAGAAGGAAAGCTGAGACCGAGCTGGGAAGGGCCCTACCAGGTGACGCACTATAATAGGCCCGAGACTCATGGAATATAGAATATCTAAGAAAATACTACCAATAAAATTGATGTTATAACTTTAACTGATGAAATGCTCTAAGTTATGCAGGGTCGACAACGTTTCAGACCATCGCGCTCAAGCTACAAGACTAGCCACGGGTTACAAGATTAACCCTTAGGTCACAAGGCTAATCCTAGGCCATAAGACTGATCCATCCTCCCAGATCATGCTACAAGACTAGCTCCGGGTTATAAAATTAACCCACAGGTCATAAGACTAACCCTAGGCCACAAGCCTGGCCTATCCTTCCATATTAGGCTACAAGACTAGCCCCCAGGTTATAAGATTAACCTTCTGGTCACAAGGATGACCCCGAGTCTTAAAATTAAGTGATCTCCTGGCTGAAGAAATGCAAGACAAAGGTGGATCTCACAAAAAGAGCCCGAACCATGTCGAAAAAAGTGCATCGCAACTGAGTTAACCCTCCCTTACCAAGTAAGTACAGTTACACCCCCTCACGAATAAGATAAGTAAACTAGAAAAACATCTGAGAGTACCCAGTGGCATCACCCAATAAAGACCCCCATGTGGGGAAAGGGCTTAAGCCTTGAAGGAGTGCCATCAGGGACCCTTGCTTTTCTAAAAACATGAGGAGGCGCTTAAAAGACAATGAGGTAGTTAGTTAAGGTGGCTTGGTCCCCGACGTACATCTACACTTAGAAAGTTTGGGTTGATTTTAGTCAAATACTTACTTCTACTCGTTTCTAAAGCATTAACCCCGAGGGTTCCCGACACTTAGAAAAATTTAACACTATATACCCCGGTCTACCCAGATACGCATAAAAAGTACAAGAGAAAATCGCCACGACACACACCAACACTTAGAAAAAATTTAGAGAAAAAGATTATGAATTGTAAACTAGAAACGATACATGCAGATGGGGGCAAAAGAATATTTCATTCATATACTGAAGTTTTACAAGAGTCCCAAAAAAAAGAGAAAATACAACTATTTTTGGGGG
>JAOXJP010000006.1:12591892-12607961 GCA_025762735.1 Platanus orientalis | reverse complement strand
TAAAGTCCTACTACATGACCACTACATGTACTTCATTGTTTTGTGCATGGATATTGACAATACATAAGACCTAACAGCCCAATCTCTAGCTACACATGGATGCTTCTTGTCTAATGCTTATTCGGAAGCAATGCTTAGCCTTGCATGGTTGAAAGTTGAAACAAGCTCTCCTTTCGAATTTGCAAGGCCCTTAATTTGCTTTTCTTGTTTCTCCCTCTTGATCAATTTATCCAGCTTCTCTCTATCTAAAGTCTGGAGTTGTCTGGATATATATTTTGTTTCAATTCACTTATTCTAACCTTTGATCCTCCCCCTTTCTCTCTTTTTTCTTTCTTCTGGACATAAAAGAAGATATGTGTCTTGTTCTTATTTGGCCGTCCTACGTTATCTTGTTAACAGGTTCCAAGTTTCAAATGTAGAGAGAGCAAGGTAAAATCATTACTTTTATCATAATAAAGGGTAGAAGCAGGTTCATTAGGGTTGAGATGAAATGGATTCTTGAAAAATACTTTTTTGGGATTATATGGTGATGCAGAACGAGAAAAAGACCATACTCAAATTTGTTACACTTAGATGTTTCTTTTAGTTGTTTGGGTCTTATGTAATCATGCTTCTTTTAACATTCAATAAAGTTCCATTCAAAAATTACACATTCTTTTCAACTGTTACCCAAACTGACAATAATTTTCCTTATTTCAATTTTTTTCAGAGATATTCCCTTTTCCCAAGGGCAATATTGCCATCGATCTTGAAATTGTGAACCTTGGTTTTCAAGAATATATAACAACAGAAGGAAAAAAGGGGGTCTTACAGTTCTGATTGGAAATGCTGGAAACTTACAAAACCAAACCACACCAAATGACTAATCTCATACTGAACAAAATACTGGGAAAATATATAATGCCCGTCAAGTTCTAACTGATGGAGCCAAAATCAAGTTCATTAACCAAAATCACACACACGGACGAGCTCTTGTCTTGTTAAGACATACTCATAAAAGATCAAGAAAGATGTGAATAGAAGGCGTTTCAACTCAGAAAACAAGATCCACTATATAGTAAGTACAAATAAGAATCCACGAGCCCAAAATCTGGTCTACTAAGAGAAACACATGAAAAAGAAAAAAATATCTATCAATAGCAATACAAGCAACCAAAAAAAAAACCATCAACAGCAATACATATACAAGAATATAGTTAACAATATAGCAAAACAAGTGAAAATAAGGTGTTTTCCAGTCCAATAGAATCCCATAGTTCACCAAAAAAGAAGAAGAAAAAAAAAGGATTCAGGTGGAACATTCACTTGCAAAGGAAGAAACCCGAAAACAGCACGGAATTGAGCATTGACAAACCCCCTATAACAAGAAGAGTGGCACTGCATTTCTGAAGAAACAGGTGCTTAATGGGGGAAAATAAGAAGAATTTACCCAGAACAATTCTCTTGAAGAAGACTCCCAAGAAGCAGGCAAATCTAAGCCATTTCTCAAGAGAAACATAAGCAAACAAAGAGTAAGAAAACAAACCTTAATCAACAGTCCAGTGGAATCTGTGGCAACTTAGAGCTCTTATCCAGATATGTAGATGACCCATGTCGTGAATCCAAGTGTGAAATTCTTCTCCAATTAAGTCTGCAGAAGAATATAAGGAAAACCAAACTCCTCAGACATTGGATGTTCAGGAGAGAAGATTATGCTCACAACCATCACTTACCTCCTCAAGAGAGAGAGAGGGAGGGAACATTCCTGCAGTAGCATGTTGAGCTTTGCTGCTCATGAAAGAGTGCATCAAAGCTGAGAGAAGAACAACCAGAAGGCCCTGGCCTGACACACCAAAGGAAATAAACACGTATGGAGTTTGAAACTCCACCTAGAAGGTGGAACTTGTGATTCTGATACTTTGTAGGAGCTAGACGAATGGTGAGGGATTTTGATGCACCCAAACACTCCTTTTTTTTAATACAAATTCATGCAGAATTTGAGAGTCAACCCCCAACCTTAGTATCCCATCAGACCCTAAGTTGTCATTCAAACCCTGATCAAAGAAATAAAGTACTTACAATTAGTACCACTAAGCTACTGGTTTGAGTCCTGGGAGCTATGTATCTCCAAATCACCAAACCAAAATTCCTCAAGATATGCCAATTCATTTGTCTAAGTAATGATCATACATGTAACCTCAATGGTGAGACACATTACTGTCAAGTTAATTTATTGGCCTGTCTCTATATGTGCTTGTATTTATACTGACCATCCTTCTCTTTTCTTTTTGGTAGCTAACAAGGGCAATGGTCTTCAGGTGTTCTCTTTTTTAACACACCGGAAAGCAAGCCAAACCATTAAGCTAACCTGAGTCAGACCTGTGACCTCAAAGGTGTGGGTGTACCATTTTCTGATTGCGCAACTGCCTTAAGCTCAAGTGTCTATGTTTGCATGTCTGGGCATGCTGGCATTTGAATAAGTTAGATGCCATAAGTTAGAACTTGCAGTGCCCAGTTAACCTATTGGCTCAACCTCAACTAAAATGCTCTTCATCTTTATGACAAGTTGACTATCAACATTCCAGTCAAGATGATTCTAACTCATTCTTTTACCAAGGCCATTAAGACCATTGAATTGAGATCTAGCTTACCTGAGAGAGAGGAAGTAGACTTCTACAACTAACAGGTTCACCAGTAGTCTCCACATGAGCAAACCCCATCCTTGAAGTGATGGAAGCGCTTCATATCTCTTACAACAATCTCTCTGTTAACAATCTTGGAGATGAACTTTGTGGCCTCATGGCAATCTCCACACACCCTAAGGTTCTTTGTTATCAGCAATCTAGTCCCTGGTCCTGTGTTCAAGAGCGCAAAAGCAATGGCCAGTCTCTCACTGTGATTACACAACATCCTCTTCTTCACTTCATCATCAAGGTCATGCAATACAAACTCCGTCTTTGGGACATAACCCATGGCTCTCATCTCATCATCCAACCTTCCCAACATTGCCAGAATCCTCTCATACTGAGGGTGGCTCCTATCCTCCATTAGAAACGCGTGGAGCTTTCCATTTACTTCTACAACACTGTAGCCAGGTACCTTCTTCATTCCAGTCTTCTTCATCTCCTTTCTCACCCCAGCTACTTCATCCCACTTATTCGCTACAGCAAAGATGTTTGAAACCAAAGCATATATTCCTGGATCATCTGGTTTCAGCTCAAGAACCTTTTTTGCCACCATCTCTCCGAGCTCCAATTTTGCATGGTTACGGCAGCCTGCAAGAAGGGCAACCCAAACTGCGACCCCAGGTTTATTCACCATGGACTCTATCAGCTCATATGCTTCTTCCACCTGGCCTGCACGAGCCAAAAGATCAACCATACAAGCATAATGCTTCTCACTGGGCTGGACATCAAATTCTCTAACCATGAGATCAAACCAGTATTGACCTTCTTCAACCAAACCTGAATGACTACAGGCTGATAAAAGAGAAGCAAAGGTGGCATGATCTGGTCTTTGCTTAGACTCCTTCATCCGGAGAAAGAGTGAAAGAGCTTCCTCTCCACATCCATGGATTCCATAGCTAGCAATCATTGCGTTCCAAGAGATCAAGTCTCTTGAACTTATTTGATCGAAAAGGACACGTGCACTAGAGAGGGACCCACATTTTGAGTACATGTCTATCACTGCAGTACCTGAGACTCGATCAAACTCAAGCCTCCTCACAATGTACCCATGTACAGATTTACCCAATTTCAAAAGCCCTACCTGGGAACATGCCAGAAGTGCACTCACTAGTGACACCAAATCCGGTTTCAGTCCAAAACTCTGCATCTCCACCAACAACTTGAGGGCCTCCCCTGCAAACCCATTCTGTGCAAAGCCAGAGATCAATGCACTCCAGGAAACCAAATTCCTACAAGACATCTTTTCAAACACACTAGAGGCTAGCTTCAATAACCCATTCTTTGCGTACATGTCCACGAGGCTGGTTTCAACTACAACATCCATTGGAATATCTTGGCGGATCATATATCCATGAACAGAAAGACCCATATTTAAATCCCCAAGATTCGCACACGCCTGAAGCAAACCCACCATTACAATTGAATCTCCTTCTATTTCCTCTAGTTGCATCCGACGATAAATATCAATTGCTTCAACTGCCTGGCCACTCTGAGCGAAACCCGTAATCATAGTCGTCCAAGAGACAAGATCCCTCTTTGGCATTCCATTGAAGACCCTCAACGCTTCATCCATCTTCCCACACTTGGCATACAAATTGAGAAGGGAAGACCCAACAAAAACATCATCTTTGTACCCGAAATAAATCGCTTGGGATCGAATCTCTTCCCCTGTTTTCAAATGTAGCAGGTTAGCACAGGCCTTGAGACTGACCGTGAAAGTTGAGCTATTGGGTGTAATACATTCTTGAATCATTCGCCGATACAGGTTTAGGACTTCCACTGGGGAATCCTTCCTTGAGTAGGCAATGATCATGGCATTCCAAGTTGCTACTCCTCGATGAGGCGATTCTTCGAACACTCTGCGAGCAGATGCAACATCACCGATTCTGGCATACAGCGCTATAAGTTGGCCATTGGAACATCCATTGTTGAAGATTCCATTCAAGAGCATGAGGGCGTGGATTTGAGTTATGGATTTTGGGTCATTGCAAGCTGACAGAAGAACTTTTGGCCATGGCAATAACACAATACGTGAGATGAAATTTCCCGCGATTTTGTTCATAACCGTTGCAACGACAGTTGAGAAAAGGAATCAGGTTACCAAGTTGCAAAAACAGCCCTCATGTCAAACCATAAACCCTGCCACAACTAAGTGACCAGTTAATTTATCAAAAATAAAAAATAAAAAGGTGACCAGGTGCTACCATTTCATTGCGCCTAGTGACTGATATTTTTCCTTTGATGACTTCAACATCTCCAATTCAACGGTTTGGATCCACATGTTAAATTTCTTTTTCTATGCTACTATTTTCGGGAAAAAAATCTTACGTCCAATTTGTCTGTCCCCATGTTCTCACACACAAAAGAGGTGTATATGGCTAAAACTGTAAAAACGGTTTTCAAATGAAAAAAGGGGTAGGTTCCTCAAACGAAGAAAATGTTATGTGATGACAAAGTGTCTCAAAGAAGGCTCGATATCCTCTGTGACACCCCCTTGTGCGATGTCCCATGAGGCAATGGGTCTCACCCCCTTGTGTCTTGCCTAACGGGCATCGCAGAGGATATTAACCTGTCAAAGAGGCACCAAATTCGTTTAAGGATAATGATTGTCTGGTTTGAGACAGACATGACCACCCCCCAAAAGTGAATGGGTCATACCCCCTTGTGTCTTTCCTCACGAGCATCGTAGTGGATATCAACCCATCAAAAGGCACCAAATTTGTTGAAGGAGAATGATTGTCTGTTTTGTGACATATGATATGTTTTTGAATTTGATGTCTTTTATTGACCACCTACTTTTTCAACTAAAAAAACCATCAGCGCATGTGGTATATAAGGACGGGGAAGAAATAAATTTGGGTGTAAGAGATCCTCTTTCATATTTTAGTGCTGTAAAGCGACGATGCTTTTTTATGTTCAGCATATGCAAATGCCTAGATCAAAAAGAGCTACATCAGCATGATTTACACATGCCCCCAAAAAGTGAAAATCACTTTTGGTGCTGATATTTCCGGCTGCTTGACCATTAGCGGATGTCAGCGCAGGTTAGAGGTCAGCTTAAAAAATCCTCACCGGCTGAAAAGGATTATATCATAGACTTCCAATGAGGAAGGGCATTTATGACTTGTTTGGCTGTTGGGATACGAACCGTATCCTCTGGTCTGTGCTCTATTAAGGTGGTAGCCGCATATATCCTCTATTTCACACCGTTTGGCTTTGCTCTGCGTTATGTGGAGGACACGTGCGGCTCCCACCATTAATGGAGCACTGTGGAGCACGTTGGCAGCGGACTTGAAGATACGGCTCTGCTGGGATGCGATGTCATCAATTAGACAATTTTATTTCTTATGATTGCATTTGCTGGGGAACTACTTAAGAGCAAAAACGTTGAATTAATAGCTTTTTAGCAAGGAAATTACCCACAAAAAAAAGGGAGTGAAATTGCTGTTCAGGATTTCATGTCTAGGATGGTGTCCAGGTGACTTTATTTGAAATAAAATGGATGGGAATTTGATTCCATGTCAAGTCACCTATCCGGAACAGAACACCTATTTCGGAAAAAATATGTATATGTCAATGGGACTGACGTGCTAGATTGAAATTCTATAGTCGCTGTACTCCAATTCTTGTTCAAGAAATTTTTTGGTACAGCCATTTAGGTCTACATCATGTTGGCAACCATACAAGGCATGCCTTGGATTTGGTGCGATCCCTTAATGAACAACCCAAGTCTATCCTGCATTAGGGATGGACACACCAGTGTTGAAAAAGGGATCTACACTTTTTTGGATGTTGCTTTTCACTTTTCAGTACTGATGTGTCAGCCTCCAACTCGGATCATTTGTAGGCTGGCCTACAGGCCAACCTTGTAGGCCACAACCCACAGATGACACGTGTCTAATATATATATATATATATATATTTTAAACCTAAAGATAAAGCTCACTTTTTCTCTTCTCCACAAAAACCATTATTCATGTTCCAAAAGTGAGAGACCCCTCATCCATTGCCAAACGCTCTGGCACCCGATTGATCCTCTAGGGATAACTTTGGCCACAATCGATACATGTGTTGGCGTTATCCTAAAAATCCATCTACGGAGATACGACATGTGGTTTTAATGGATTTAGACATAGAGCTATAAGCAAGGACACATGATAGAGTCAGCGATAAGACACGTGTCATGACAACTAACATATAGCAAAGGTGAATCATTGTCTATACGAAACAGGCCAAGTGAGATCACTACGCACTCCACTACAGGCAACTGCCATAGCATAAGAAAGTGGTTGCAACAACCAAAAAAAGTGGAGAGTGGAAGAAACCACTCAGTAATATGAAGGAGTTATAACCATTGTAATTGTCTGGCTTGGTATAAAAGGGCAAGAAGAAGAAGAAGAAATGATTCAACATCAACATCAAATTTTATTTCTATCTTAAGAGTAATAGTAGATCTATCTTAGGAGTAGGAGTAGCGTAGCTTAGTTTGTAATTTGGTTCGAGAAAGGGTTAACCTAGTTCATTCTTAGTTTCTATCATCACCTTGTTTGATATCAAGTGTGACAACTTCTTTGAAGAGGTTCGTGATCCCTTGGATCAAACGAGACGTTTGTACTGTGCTATCATTCAATTGCATTAACAAAGTTTGGTATCTTTTCGATTCTTCCCCTTTAAAGTCTCAGGAAAGTTCTATTTGGTAAGACATATACCGAACTTGGCCAGTACTCCGGGGTACCCATACCTAGGACAACTTGAGGAAAGAAAATTTTTTTCCACCAACACAAGGATTGGCGACCACAGTGGGAGCACACTTCGAGGGGAAGAAAATTCCAACACTTCAGAGAAAAAGAGCAATCTTTTTCAAGGAAGATTATGGGGCGAGAAGTCTCCAAATTCTAGTGACGGGTCAGACGTGTTCAATAGGCTGGATAAGGCGATTAGTACAGTCTTCTAGATGATGGTCGAACAAGGCCCGTGTGACAAAGGTCTAAGACAAAACACGAAGGGATGGTTTGAAGAAAGGAAATTCGGTAACCATAAACCATAATCCCCTACCAAGCTTAAGGGGCAAGGTTGAGTGTGATATTCTCTCAATGATCAATAACTCGACACCACACTGGATATCCCACATAAAGAGGCTCTTTGAGAAACAACTGGTGATGAAGATCATGTCCTAGAGAGCCAAAAGCAACTCGATTGAGCATCAGAGGTACTTCATAAAGAAAGGTACGAAAAATCCCAACTTTATGAAGAACACTTGGAAACCTCCTCAATAATTGAAAAAAGTTCCAACAACACGAGATGTTCCCAAAAGGGAATTCAAGTGTTGGAATGTGTAAGTCGTATTGCTCAAGGGAATCCTTCGAGACAAAACGACCACGTACAACCATACAGGGATGTGGAATTAAAAGACCAACATCATTTTTACGAGCAAGGCATACCATCTCAAAGGCGTGTGGGAAAGAAACTCGAGCCCACAAATTGACCAGGTGATGGTCAAGTCACACAATCGATGCATGGACGAGGATCAAAAAATGAAATGAGAAGACAATCACATGAAGTTTGTGCTAAGCAAACTTCGTGACAAGCGGATAAAGGGTCGTATGTTAAATCAGGAAACAATGAGAGCCAATCCCTTGGGGAACCTAATGTTCCTAAAATCGACAATGAGCCTCACTACTACAAGGGACCTATTTGATTTAAGTCTCAATCCTATTACAAGTATCAGAAAAGGGGATTTATTGAACCTCTAACAAGTCTCAAAAATAGGCTTTTCAGGCTACAGAGTGGACATGATACTTTCACTCACCGACCGAGGGATCAATCCATGGCAAACAATTCCTCCCTGCCTAGACGAACTGGGGTGGGGGAATGCGTAATCAACTAGTTGTACTAGGTCGCGTTGGCTCAATGGACTGTGCCTTCTTCTTTTGTCTCTGATATGTCTGAAGCTCACAAGACTGAAACTGAGGTGAGAGTGAGCGACCGCCAGGTTTAATGATTTGGTGGGATGCATTGATGTAGTGGTTGGTGAACCACTTTTTCTTCTTCCATGAAGATTCACCATCAATCAAGCTTACCAACCGATCGACTCCCAATAAATATCAAGAGAAAAATAGAACCTCAATGAGTCAACCAAGGCTGAGTCGATGGCACTAACAAATGTGTCAAATGAGTGGGAGGGCAAATTTGCTTGTCGAATGTTATGCTAGGCAAAAGAAGTTGAGCCCAACCACATTCCGATACAAGTGGACATCAATATGGTCATGATTAGCGAAGTGACCAGTAAGAGATGTTGAGCAACGGTTGAGCACAAAAGCTGACTGATGACCCAAAGAGGACGAGTCACTATGATCTCGAAGCCAGTAAAGTTTAACATAGATACAGACAACTTAATATAGAGTGATCGAGCGGGGTGGTCCCAAGATGATAATGATAGTCACTGGGATATGATTGTCGAGTATCAAGGTAAACAAGTACTTGATCAAGATGTTAAGGTCTAAAAAATGAAATCAAGTTCTTGGATGTCGTATGATTCAATGATGCTCGATGACTTAACAATCAATGGAGTTGAAGGGAGTCGAGGCATAGATAATCGACAAAGAACAAGTTTATCTCCTGGAGACGATATCGACCCAAGAGAAGGACTTGGAAATGAAAGAAGTTAAGAGGCCAAAAGAGAATTTTTTTTTATATCTTTGGCTTAGAAACATGGTCTTGACAAACATAATCCTGACTCAAGACTAAATAAAAAATGAGAGGTTTTACACCACAAAGGAATTATTCTTTGAAGGTCCCCCTTCAACAGAACTTGGCATTAGTGGCATAACACTTTGGGGACTTAAAATGACTAATCAAGACAATTTAAGCCATGTTGAGTGTCAAATTCCTAAAAAAGAGAAACCCACTAGTATGCCTTGGGAGGCAATATAGCCTTTGGGGGCAAAAAAATTAAGTATAAAAGAATGGCCATTCGCATGGGAAAGGCCATCGCAAAACAACGAAGTTATTGATGAAGGAATTCGTCAATTCGAGAGTAATCATTCGAAGCATCTTAGATCCCCATATCAGAAGAAAAGGGGATTTGAGGACAAAAATGCCTTGCATCAATTGATATGAGCTAAAGACTATGGATCGTATAAAGGCAAAAAATGTCCTACAATAAAAAGAGTCTAATGTGACTGAACATAATGAAAAGGAAAAAAATCTAAGGATAAAAATGTCCAAACAAAAATTTGATTATATACATAAGTCAAAAATTACAAAGACTCTTTTTGAGACAAACAATGTCTAAGGGTAAAAATGTCCTAAAAAATGAGACAATAGAAACACCAATGGCTCACATCAAGACCGTCCATCACTTATCGAAACAAGAATTAGCTTATCAATCAGAGGCACAAGAGCTAGTAACAAATGTGGGGTAGAACTTAGGCTTCCAAAGAAGTTATACAACCTATATGCAACCACTTGCTAAGGGGCATGGATGATGTGTGCTTTTTATCTCTTTGGAAGCCACATCAGGAATTGTCTAAACAATGGTTTTGAGTGAAGAGAACAAAGGAAGGAGCTTAGGCTAATATAACTCACCCAAAGAGTGCCCTTTTCACAAAACCGTGACGTGAGTAGGATACAGGTGATGTGTAGGGGGAAACCATATTTCTAGAGGTGCAGATGGTGCTTCATCCCTACACATAAAGCACTCCTCCACGACCTAAGACATATCCCTGGATAAGCTGAGAAATCCATGTGATATTCTTGCTCCTTGGAATAAGGAGATCAGAGATGAGATGACCAGGCTCCATCCAGGGGATGGTGGTTCGAGCTGAGAACATGGCATGAGAAGTTAAAATTAAATATTCTCATGAGCAAGCGAATTCGGGTGTCAGGTACATGTCAGGAAAGAGAATTACCCAATCTAACAAAGCTTGAAACTACTCCAGAGTATCGAGGCCCAATGATGTGGTTGCAAAGAAGGTGAAATGTAGTCATGTTGAAGAGGGATGAGCGTAAATTGATGCTTGGAGTTGGTATTTATAGACCCACTGAGGAAATGGTTAACAGAAAGCAATGAAGAAGGTTCTTTTCTTATGTAGAAGTCGTCGTTCGTTCTGTTTGAGATTATCGGAAGTTGGACACATCCTGGAAGTAGTTAATGCTAGAGGATATTTTGCCCTGAAAGTGGCACCGTTTGGAATTACCTAGTCAAATCAGTTACATCCTTGAATGTGGACCACTAAAAATAATCAATGCAGTTTGGGTACATGAATCCGATGTGACAAAAGGTCACACGTGTCTAGTTAAGATCTAAACTAGACACTTGTTGGGGGCATTTGTTGGCACCATCCTAAAAATCCATTTATGGAAAGACGACACATGGATTTTAATGGATCCAGATATAGAGCCATAATAAAGGATACGTGACAGAGCCAGTGGTAAGACATGTGTCATGACAAGTGGCATATAGCAAAGGGAAATCACTATCTACACAAAATAAGCTGGGCGAGGCCATTACACACTCCACTACGGGTAACTACCACAGTATAAGAAAGTAATTGCAACAACAAAAAGGAGTAGAAAGTGGAATGAACCGCTCAGTAACGTGAAGGCGTTACGACCATTGTAACTATTTGGCTTGGTATAAAAGGATAGGAAGAAGAGGAAAATGATCCAACATCAACATCAAATTTTATTTCTATCTTAGGAGTAAGAGTAGCGTAGCTTAGTCTGTAATTCGGTTCGAGAATGGGTGAACCTGAATCATTCCTAGTTTTTATCATCACCTTGTTTCATATCAAGTGGGGTGACTTCTTTAAAGAGGTTTGTGATTTGTTGGAACAAACGAGACATTTGTACTGTGTTGTCATTCAATTGCATTAACAAAGTTTGATATCTTTTTGATTCTTCCCCTTTGAAGTCTCAGGAAAGTCTTCTTTGTTGAGGCATGTGTCAAACCTGACCCAGTACTCTAGGGTACCCATACCCAGGATAATGTGATGAAAGAAAAATTTTTCCCACCAACAACATGGTAACTCTCTCTCTTTATCTCTCTCCAGCCTTCCATATATTTTTTTTACCTCCCGGCTAGGGGTGGCAATTCATGTTGGCGGGTCGGGTTTGTGTCATGTCAAGGTAAGGGTATACGACTATATGGTTCAACCCGAACCCAACCCATTTATTAATCGTGTCAATGCGGGTTAACTTGCTTTGACCCAAAACATGCTCACTGTCAACCCTAACCTACTTATTTCATGTTGGGGTCCTGTCGGGTTTACGGATTAATTCGTGTTGGCGGGTTAGATTTATGTCATGTCAAGTCAAGGGTAAATGGCTATATGAGTCAACCCAAAGCTGACCCATTTATTAATCGTGTCAAAGCGAGTCGCCCGTTTTGACTCGTTTACAGTTAACCCTAACTCGGTTATTTTGTATTGGGTTTGTGTTGGGTTCATGGATCATGTCAAACATTTTCATCCCTACTCCCGGCCTCCCCCCTCCCCTCTCTCTCCCTGGTTGTACCAAAATCTAAAATGTTAGTTGTGTAATATTAGAGATTCTAAGATACAATGTAGCTTTACCAACTTTTAAGTTAGCCTTATCCCTACAACTCAGCCATATTAAATATTCTGAGTCTGTAGAAGTAGTTACTACAACACTACCATATGTGCCAAGTCCAATATTGGTAAAAGATAGAATTAGTTCCAACAAAAACTAAAGCCGATCTAACCATATCATTGAACAATGTGAATGAAAGTTTACTTTTGTACAATGTAAATTGCTGGTTGGTGTGTTCCAAGTGTTGCAAGATAGGACCTAAAACATCTTACTATCGCTTAAATGCAAAATAAAGCTACGTTGTTATATAAATACAAAAGCCAACTAATGAGCACTAGTCAACTTATGTGATTTACTAGTTTTTTTTTTCTTTTTTAATGAATATGGTTTACTAGTCAATATTTGCTCAAAAGAAATCAAAGATAGAGCATGGAGTAAATGGTTAATGGTTCATATGCGTTGGTGCAAACTCATTAACTATCCTTTAAACTTAAATGCATGCTAGTAACTCTTTGATCTTATTGCCTCTTCCTACTGGATCCATCTCAACAAAAAACTTTGCCAATTTCAACCTCCTTCGCTATGGTGGTTGGTGTTGCCAGTTGTCACAAGTCATCATAATGCTCAAGATGCTGATTGGAGGAAACATACAATACACTTTGCCTTGGTTTCACAGGATCCTTTAAAGCAAAAGCCCTAGCAACCTTCCCATCAATGGAAACTAGTGGTCCATTTGGGAACCATTCAAAGAATGTATTCTTGACTCCAAAATGAAAAAAATTTCATTTGGCAAACTAGAATGCCTTCCTAGAATTACTCTGTATTTCAGATTCTAGCAAAAAATTTTGACACCAAAAATCAGGGAATGAATTCTTGGATTCGTGCGCGTGGGACTTTGATGGAAGATATTATAGCCATTGGCTCTCCCAAATCCAATGAAAAGAAGAATAGCGTAGAGGAAAGTAAAGAGATTTGTAATCGTCTTGTTCAACCTATCCAACTCAAACAAATAGAAGACTTGAAGGAGATGAAAACAGAGGAAGAAGAACAAAAACAGAGAAGCATGAAGAAGAAGCTAAACACAAAAACTGAGGAAATTCAAAATGAATCTACATTACTTTGATTCTGTACAACTCAGATATATATACCCCCCTTTACATGGAATCTTATACAGTTAGAGAAAACAAATAAAATAACTACCTCACCAGTTGATTACACGTTGTAAAAAAACTACCAGTTGATTCTCAGCTAGGCCTAACTAACTCTTAGTGTTCTCTTATCGAATCACTAATCTAACAGCCCCTCAAGTTTAGCATTGGAACGAGCCTAAACTTGGACAGAAAATGTGAAAACTTAGGGAGACATAAGGGCTTAGTTAACATATTAGCTTGTTGATGATTGGTAGGAACGTAGCAAACATGAAGCACATTTCAAAGAAGTTTTTCCCGAATAAAATGACAATCTATTTCTATATGCTTAGACCAAGCGTGAAAAACATGATGATATGCTAAAGAGATAGCGGATTTGCTATCACACCAAACCATGGGTACACCTGTGAGAGATAGCTTTAGCTCTTGACATAACATCGTAAGCTAGCAAATTTTAGCAGTAATTAAAATCCAAGGCCCTATATTCGGCTTTAGTAGATGACTAGGAGACAGTGCACTATTTCTTGGATGACCAAAGAATCAGACTATTTCTCAGGTAAACACAATACCCAATGGTAGATTTTCGATCCGACAGATCCCCCGCCCAATCGGCATCCGAATGTGCTATTAGAGTAAGTGGTCCAGGGGAATAAAACAAAATAAGATTTATTGTGCTTGCAAGATTGTGTAATATCCTTTTGATAGCTTGAAATAAGACTGTCGTGATTGATACATGAACTGACATGTAGTATTCACAACCTACATAACATCAGGCTTAGTAATGGTGATGTACTGTAATGCACCCATGATACTTCAATAAACATATGGATTCTCATAGAGAGGATCATGTGCCAAAAGATACTTCTTGGATGCTAAAGGTATCAGAGAAGCCTTACAACTTGACATCCCAACTTTTTGAAGTAACCGTGACATTTAAGATTCTTGAGTTAACGTAACACCACAATCATGATATACAATGTTGATACCAAGAAATTGTTTTACAGGTCCTAACAATCGCATTGCATATTGCAAATCAAGCGACCTAAGTAACATCTCTATGAATTTAGTATCACTTCCGGTCAAAAAAATATCATCTACATGGACTAACAAGATGATTACTGAGGTTGAACTGTGTTAAACAAAAAGTGAATTATCAGAATAACTCATCTTAAAACCTTAAGAGAATAAAAAATTGTGACAATCTGTCATACCAAGCTTTTGGTGCTTGTCTTAGGCCATAGATAGCCTTTTGTAGAAAGTAGACATGATTGGGAAACATTTTATCTACAAAACTTGGAGGTTGGCTCATATCTATTTGTTCAGTGATATGTCCATGCAAAAACACGCTTTTAACATCCAACTGATGAATACCCCATCTAAAATGTAGAGCCAAGCAGAATATGAAACGAATTGTAATCATTTTAATCACCGGACTAAAGGTGTCGACGAAGTCAATACCAGGTTGTTGATGATAACTGTTAGCAACTAACCTGGCATTGTGTCTAACAACCTTACTTTCAGAATCTAGCTTTAAATGAAAGATCCATTTGCATCCTAGAATGCGCTGGTCAAGAGCAGGAAATACTAACTTCCAAGTGTTCTGATTAAGTAATGCTTGCTATTCTTCTTTCATGGCATGGATCCAGTTGGGATTCTTAGCCGCTTCCTTATAAGAGATTGGTTCAACTTCATCAGTGCAATTAGCTTGTAGATTAAAAAATTTCTTGTGTTTATGAATTACAAGCTTGGAACGAGTAACCAAAGGATGTAAATTGCGTGGGACAAGAGTTATACTGGTGTCTATGAGAAAATCCACATTAGTATTGCAACGTATCTCCAAGGTTTAAGTCGGGGCTAATTGATATCCATTGGGTGAAGCAATAGAAATGTTGGGCAAATCCAACAGACAAGAGTTAATTCTAGAATCCAATCGTGGAGATATGGTATTTGAAACACCAAAATTAGGCACATGTGAATTCAGATGGGTTCATGAATTTTAATCGGACGATGGAGATGTATCATTTATATCCAACAATTGAGTTATGGGTAATGAACTAGTTATGATAGGCACACGACCTGAGCACATGAGTTGTGTATCAAAAGGCAATGAGCTATTTACAGAATTCAAATGCATATCTAATGGCTGTGTCTTAGAATTAGAAGAGCCGTTGGAAAGAAAATTTTGAACCCAAGAATTGTTTGGTGATCTAACCTGGAATGGAGTGCTTAGATCAAGCCCGATAACAAGTGGAGTTGGAGACAGTAAGTTTTGACTATAGGAAGACACTTCAGCATGTGAAATTTTGATTTGCAAAACTGAACAAATATGCTCACAAACACATGCCCAGATTTCTTATCGAGACAATGATAACCCTTCATATCAGTAGTATAGTGGATGAACACACAATTTTTAGACATTGGTTCAAGTTTTCTACTTGAATATGAGCCATGGAAAGCACAGACAACCGAAGACACACAAAAACAAATAGTTTGGTTGATGCCCGAACATTCTAAAATATGGTGAGTCGCCATCCAAAACTTGAGTGGGCATCCTGTTTATCAAATACACAACTAAGAGAGCTGCTTCCTCCCAAAATTGTGAAGGAATTGAAGCAGAATGAAGTAGTGTGATAATTGCTTAAAATTGCATAATTATCATAATCAAAATGAGCATTATCACATTTATTTTATGTGTATTTATAT
>JAOXJP010000006.1:12573062-12583440 GCA_025762735.1 Platanus orientalis | reverse complement strand
TGATTGTATGGAAGTAGAACGTAGAACAACTTGACACACCTCACAAGGTCAGTCTTGAGATTTCTCTACATGCAATTTCTGGAGCATGTGGTCCTCAAACCATGCGTGTTCGTGGGGTGTTAGGTCACTATCTTGTCACCATTCTTATTGATACGGGCAACACTCACAACTTTGCTGACCATGTTGTCATCAAGAAGGCTGGGATATTGATTGAACATGATAAACCCTTCCAAGTTATGGTCGCTAATGGGGATAGACTGAAGAGTGAATGTTGTTGCAGCCAACCCCCATTAGAAATCATAATTCACACTGATTTCTACCTATTACCCTTAGGTGGATGCGACCTAGTTCTTGGAACACAATGGTTACACACCCTAGGGCTGGCTTATTGGGATTTTGCATGAATGAAGAAGTTTCAAAATGCAGGGAGTGAATATCAACTATTGGGGATGTCATCATCAACAATCACATTCATTGAAGGAAGTGAATGTGAACCCTTAGGTGAATGCGACCTAGTTCTTGGAACACAATGGTTACGCACCCTAGGGTTGGTTTATTGGGATTTTGCATGAACGAAGATGAAGTTTCAAAATGCAGGGAGTGAATATCAACTACAGGGGATGTCATCATCAACAATCGCATTCATTGAAGGAAGTGAATGTGAGAAGGTGCTTACAAAAGGGGAAAGATGGATTGTGCTGCAATTATACTTTAAACAGTGTGTAGAGCCACCCAAGCATGAAATCCAACAACTACAGTCTCTATTATCAACTTTTTCAGATGTGTTTAGTGAACCCACTGGCCTACCACCTGTGTGGAGTCATGATCACAGAATCTAGTACCAGAAGGGTCATGCCCTAGCAGTGTGCGTCCTTATTGCTACTTGTACTACCAAAAGAATGAGATAGAGTGCATTGTGAAGGAAATGTTAGAGGCGGGTATCAACGGGCCAAGCCAAAGTCTTTATTCATCACCTGTTATTTTAGTACGAAAGCATGATGGGAGTTGGAGACTATGTGTTGACTGTTGAGCTCTCAATAAGGAGACCGTGATAGATAAGTTTCCAATCCCTATTATTGATGAATTACTAGATGAATTAAGTGGGGCTAGATTTTTCTCTAAGCTTGATTTAAGGTCTAGGTACCATCAAATAAGGGTACACGCTGAAGACATTTGTAAGACCGCTTATGGTCATTATGAATATTTAGTGATGCCTTTTGGGCTCACTAATGCCCCATCCACATTTCAAAGCTTGATGAATGATATCTTTCGAGATCATTTGAGAAAGTTCGTTCTTGTCTTTTTTGACGATATATTGGTGTATAGTAAGAGTTAGGAATCTCATATGGAACACTTGCATATAGTACTTGAAATCTTAAGGTTGCACAAGTTTTGTGCTAAGTTCTCCAAATGTCAGTTTGGAATGGAAGAGGTGGAATCCTTGGGCCATATTGTTACTCGATATGGGGTTGTGGCGGATCCTAAAAAGATTGCATGTATGGTGAATTGACCTAAACCAACCACACTAAAGGAACTTAGAGGATTTCTAGGGCTGACCAGTTTGTAATTATGGAAAAATTGTTTTCCCACTCACTGGAAAAATTGTTGCCCCACTCAATTTTTGTTGAAGAAAAATGCTTTTGTATGGAACCCCAAGGCTAAAACAACATTTGACACTCTCAAACAAGTCATGGCTCAATCTCCTGTTTTGAGATTACCCGATTTCAACAAACCTTTTGTTCTAGAATGTGATGCTTCAGGGAATGGAATCGGTGGAGCCCTCATGCAAGAAGGGAGACCAATGACATTCATGAGTCTAAGTGTTGAAGGGAAAGAACTTATTAATGTCCACGTATGAAAAAGAGTTGCTTGCTATCATCTTAGCTATAAATAAATGGAGATCATATCTACTCGTCAGAAGATTCATCATTAAAACTGATTAAAGGAGCATGCAGGGACATGAAAACATGGCAACAGATGTTCTTTCAAGGAAATGTGAGCTTGCTTTACAAGCCATAACAATAGCTGTTCCTTGTTGGCTTCAGGAGGTGCAAAAAGAGCAATCACAAGATCCAAGCATTCAAGCTAAGATTCAACTATGGTGTGATGGGAAGCTTGATTTTGGTTATGCTATAAGAGGGATAATTTGATCTTCTACAAAGGACGACTCCTAGTAGCTCCCACTTCTCATCTGTGCACCACCATCCTTAAATAATGCCGTGAAACTCCTTGCGGCGGTCACTCCGGGTATCATAAGACACTCCAACGAGTTGTAGCAGATTTTTTGTGGCCTAGCATGCGTTCTTACATCAAACAATATATACAAGAATGTGATACATGCCAATGGAACAAAATAGAAAACTTGTCTCTTGCAGGTCTTCTCTAGCCACTTCCGATACCAGATCGTATTTGGATGGATATCTCCATGGACTTTATAGAGCGACTGCCGCCATCACATGAGAAGCATGTAATATTCGTGGTGGTGGATTATCCAAGTAAGCTCATTTTATTGCCATCTCACATCCTTATACTACAACTGTGGTAGACCAACACTTTATTGAACATGTGTTCAAGCTGCATGTAATGCTTGCATCCATTGTAAGCAACAGGGATATGACATTCACAAGTTTGTTTTGGAAGGAACTTTTTCGACTCCAAGGTACACATCTGAACATGAGTTCTGCTTATCATCTTCAAACGGATGGGCAGACAAAGGTCATTAATAGGTGTTTAGAAGTCTACCTGAGGTGCTTCATCGGAGATTGGCCAAAAGATTGGATGCATTGGCTACCATGGGCTGAGTGGTGGTACAACACCACATATCACTCAACCACTCACCTTACTCCATTTGAAGCTGTTTACGGAATTCCCCCACCCAAACTCCTCTCCTATGTGCCGGGTACAACAAAAGTAAATGCTGTTGAATAAGAACTCCGCAATAGGGACTAGATTTTTATCATTTCTTAAGAGCTATTTGAATGCTACTGAAGAAAGAATGAAAAAACAGGCTGACAAACATTGGCAAGAGAGGGAGTTTTCAGTGTGAGATTGGGTTTACTCGATTACTCGAGACTTAAGCCATATAGGCAAGTTTCAGTAGCTATGAGGCCCAATTAAAAGCTTGCTCCACGTTACTACGGACCATTTTAGATTATGGAACACATCGGTCCAATGGCCTATCGGCTACAACTACCTACTGGCTTGCAGTTGCATCCCGTATTCCATGTGTTAAACTTGAAACCTAAAGTAGGAGACAATGTGCAAGTTCAAGGATCATTGCCACCTCTAACAGAAGAGGGAGTTGTACAACCCCAACCTGAAGCAATTTTACAGAGAAGAATGGTCAAAAGAGGAAATCGTGCAGTGACTGAAGTTCTTGTGCAATGGGCAGGTCTACCACCTGAAGATCTTACATGAGAACAATATCACACTTTGACTGGAAAATTTAAGGATGTCAACCTTGAGGACAAGGTTGGTGTAAGGGGGGAGGAATGATACGGGTTTTGTCGGTTAAGGCTAGAAAGTAGGAAGTTTGGTAGGTAGTGGTGAATATGGGAGAGTGCCTTATTGGCCATGTCATGTATAGGTGTCATGCTTAGGTTGCAAGAAGGATGTTGTGTGATAGTTGTTGTATTAGTTTTCATTTGTTAGTTTTTCAGAGTAAATGTGGGAGGTGTTTGTGTGAGTTAGGAACCTGTTATGGGAAGTTCTGGTCATGGGTTGTACCTTTAAAAAAAAAAGAGAATTATCTAATGAAGGTGTGAAATTTCAACCCAACAATGGTTGACATTGGAGGTAGGTTCTCCCTCGAAGAAGAACCAATTTATTTCAAAATCTGCCAAAATTCCTAAAAGGGGAAAGTATACCAATAAAGGTCGTATCAAAACTCTCTTATACGCTGAACACTCCTAATCATAATAATAATAATAAAACCTGCTAAACAAAAGAGACCTTTACTAATCCTGCATGACCTCTTGGATATAGAAATCTCCTACAATCTTGTTAAGAAGCTCCACCACCTACTTTTCTTTCTCCCTAATCCTTCTCTTTGATTTTCCTAATCCAACTCATCCGTGAACACATTGGCAGCTTCACATGTTGCATCATTCTCCCCAGGCAACCTCATTAAACTATCATCATGATATATGTAATATGAGGCTTGATCTAGCATATGTTAAATTTTCGAAGTTGTATCTTTTAGACAACAACTTTTCCACTTGGCTGTTAAGATCCTCATACGATGCTATAGTTTCCTGAGGAGGTAAAAAGATAAATGAAAATATGTCATCGTACTTTACAGAAGACAAGCAGTACATACCCAGCAACCCCATCAAATATATTATTATCATCCGACTCTTAAAAAATAGGGAAAGATGAAGACTTTGCATCTGAGTCCTTTTGACTCTCAACATATGGAACTAAAAATTGAATAATGAGGCTAAAGAGTCACCTATGTTATTAGTGCACTTAGGGGAATCATTGGATATGTTGCTGTAACTCCCTAAACTTAACCAGTCCACAAACTCTTGACACATTTCATTCCGATGGAGCTCATCCATTTATGAGTGCATACATGATATGGATCTTTAAAGATCTCCTCAGATTTTTTCGTTTTTGGGGACTCAAGTTACACAAAACGCTGGGTAAGGGTTTCCATCCTTCTATGTGCAAAATTATCAAAGTGGTTAATCAACTTTTTCTTCACTGTCCTCCACAAGCCATGGATTTGGTGCTTGTTTCTGGTTTTGAACCAAGGTTGTTAAATTATCCATCTGTTGAATTAGTGATTTAACTTCTTGTCCCTGCCTTGCTACTTCATCTTTCTCAAGTCACTTCCTCCAAGAGAGTTTCATGAATTTCACTACAACGTCTTCTTGGCAGCATGATATTGGAATGCAACACAAACTCTAATGCTAACTGATGCAAAGAGTCATTGCAATTGGAACACGAGAGGAAAGTCTATCAGGAATCGATGAATCCGGCTACAAACTAGGCTCGATCTTCCAAAGGTCTTTGATGTTTATTCTCAAGAGAGAAAAAAACACAAAAAGAAGAAAGAAAGAAGCTCCACACATTGGGTTGCTTCTTTGATTTGATTTGATTTTTTTTTTTTAAATTATTCAAAAAACTTTAATTATCATCCATATGTTTGAGCTTAAATAAGCCTTACAATTGTTGTAACGATATTCCCAAAAATAAGGAAAGGAACAAATTCTAATTAAAAATATCTAAATTATTAAAACAATTCCTAAAATCAAGGAAAAAAGTAGACCTTTCCTAATCCAACATGACTTCTTAGAGAGAGAAATATTCTACAATCTTGCTAAGAAGCTCCACCACCTGTGTATTCTTATCCTTGATTTTTCTAATCCGTCTCATCCATGAACACCATAGCAGCTCCATATGTTGCATAAGAAATGTTGAAATTACCAGTGAGAAATGTTGAAATTACCAGTGAGATATGTAATGCAAATTATATCTGCAAAATTTTCAACGTGTTCACGGCCTATGTAGGTACCATGCGATTCACAAGGAGGTCTATAACTGGTTTAACATAAGTTTTGATGAGTTTGGTCGCACGTCTACTCCGCAGCAAACTGAAATTTGCCAAGCAATTTTCAAGAAGTTGTTGAAGAACAATTGGCTTTCTGAGAACACGATGCAGCAGGTCTGTAGTCGTGTTTATGCATAGATATTGTTAGTCTTCTTTGTTTGTAACAGGTGGTCCAGTGGTGGAGAGATTTGTTTCATGGGTTGACTTGCATTTTGATGACAACTTCTCCATAATCATTATTTACTCTTCATTCTACTTGAATTTCAACTACACCACAGCTTTACTGCAACACGTGTAAACGGTTCTTAGCTGACCGGTTTGTGGAGGGTACCTGCCCTACACAAGATTGTAATTATGATTCTGCACGAGGGGATCAGTGTGAAAAATGCGGACATATGTTGAATCCAACAGAACTAAAGGATCCTAGATGCAAGGTATATCATATCGTCTTAGTTATTGTCGTCCCATCTTTCTTTTCTCTTACGTTTGACTCAAAAATAGCATCAGTGATATATTCTGCATAATGGAGTTTGAAGTGTACACGTTTCTACTTCTCATTGTTTTATTTCATATGGGTGTTTGTTTTATGTGCAGCTATGTCATACCACTCCACATATACGTGATACAGACCACTTGTTTCTAGAGCTCCCATTGCTGAAGGATCGACTGGAGGAGTATATCAACAACATGTCAGTGGCTGGATCGTGGAGCCAGAATGCTATTCAAGCCACACATGCATGGCTAAAAGAAGGATTGAAACAGCGATGTATTACCAGGGACCTTAAGTGGGGGGTTCCTGTTCCGCATGAGAAATTTAAAGACAAGGTAAATAAGATATATGCTGTTTTTTTTGTTCCTCTCTTTTTTTAATATTTTCCTAGACCTGTTTCATCTCTTCTGCTGTAGGTCCACAGTATTTTTAGGTTTAATGCATGTTGGATCTATGTTATGCCAGTGTTGTCAAGGCAGCCAGGTGATTGGTAGGTGATTTGCCCCTTCTAGGTGAGGTGAGCGGCTAGGCGATGCTTAAGTGGTGACAGTGAATTTTGTCCGTTCCCTTAGGAACGCCTTAGGTCTGCTGGGTGTCAGGGGGTGTACACATCAGCGCCGAAAAGTGATTTATACTTTTTGGGGGCTGCTTTTCACTTTTCGGCCCTGATGTGTTTGCTCCTTGACGCCTAGCGGACCTAAGGCATTCGTAAGGTAGCGGACAAAATTTGCAGCGCTAAGTGGTGCCTAGGTGATAAAAAATAATGTTTCTTAAATTGCTCTAAGTTATGGATGGTCAAACAAGCTAGAATCTTAGCATTTGCAGAATCAAAGAAAATATTTTACCTTATTTGAGAAAAAAATAAACAAAGAAAATTTTAAAATGCTTTCTTAACTAGGATAGTAACAAACAAACAACAAACAGCCTTATCCCAACTATTTGGGTTGGCTACACAAATCATGTTCCTCCATTCCGCTCTATTTAGGGCCATATCTACCGTTAAAGTACAAGCTGCCATGTCCCTCCTTACTACTTCAACCCAGGTCAATTTTGACCTTCCTCTAGTCCTTGTAGTACCTTCAACTTGCATTGTCTCACTCCTCCTCACTGATGCAGTCGTTGGTCTTCATTGCACATGACTAAACCATCTCAATCGACTTTCCCTCATTTTATCACCTATTGGTGCTATACCTAAGCTCCCACGAATGGATTCATTCCTAATTCTATCCCCTTCTAGTCTTGCCACTCATACATCTCAACATCCTCATTCCAGCCACACTCATTTTATGTACGTGTTGTTTGTTGGCTGCCCAAGATTTTGCTTCATAAAGCATGGTTGGTCTTATAACTATCTTATAAAATTTTCCATTCAATTTTAGTGGTATTCATTTATCACACAACACTCTAGAAGCACCTCTCCACTTCAACTATCCTGTCCTAATTCTATGGGAAACATCATCTACAATATCTCTGTCTTTGTGCATGATTAAGTACATATGTTAATTGCTTCATTTTTAATACATAATTCCATTCCAAAGCTGAATCCACTGTACAAATGTCACATAGGATTTAAAATCTAAGTTAGAAGAATGAAATTAATTTCTAAGCCCATTAACTTCTAAAGATCCTTTTCCTAAACCTAGGACTAGATTGTTATGAGAATATTGTAAGGTTAATCACTATTAAGTTAGTGAATTGAGATTATTTTGTAAGTTTTTTTCTTCTAACAACATTTTCCTACAGAAACTCTCACAAGAAGGTCTCACCTGAGTCATCCGCTAAAAACCCTTCAGATAGAAAGCTTTTTGCTCTTTTCTCTCACTTTTGTCAACCACTCTTCTTTCAGAATAGCAGGGATTTTGTGTCTCCTGCGTCATAATTTATTAATAGCACAAAGAGAATTTAATATTTTTTTACTTGGATAATTAGAATTTAATGATTTTCTCTAATCTCTGATGCAGCAGAACATGCATGTGCATGTCCATGAATATAAAAAATAATTTATTTGTACTCTCGTATGCTCCATCATTATATGCTTAGGTAGGATATAGAATGATGCGCTCTAACATATATCCAACACTGGCCACAAGAACATTATCTATTTCCCACAAGGGATATCTATTTATAGAATTTTTCAAAAATTTTGCTTCTAGAATGAAACAATACTACATTTTGTCAATTTCAATAGTTAATGAAATTGAAATAAAAAAGGGTCGGGTACCTGATCAATCTGGCCAAGAACCTCTTCTCTCAGTGCAGCTTCTTCCTTGCTCTCATAAAGCCCAGCATCAACCAAGAACTTCAACACAATAAAAAAAATATATCAGTAGGTAAATATAGAAACCAAATAGAAGCCAAATAAGTAACTTTTTCAAAGGATCTATATCTACACATACTTTCTCCAATTCCAAGCTTCTCAGAATATCTGCATCTGTAGGCCCAGCCAAAGAGATCGGTTTTGTCACGCCGTACTGCTTCACCGTTTGTGAGGACGGCGAAACGCTCAAGCCCCCTGAACTCGCCATCCCAGTATCAACGAAACCGAAGAAGAAAAAACTCAAGAAAGTAAAAGAACACCTAAAACTCAAACTACCCTAATTTCAGATACAGAAGATAAGAGATCGAATCACTTAACCTAAAACTGCCCTAGTTTTCAGAAACAGAAATACGAAATCGAATCTGAAGCGCGAGCAAACAATTTCACATAAAAGATAGTACTCGAGTCAGATCGATGGGGCTGGAACACCAACAACCGTGAAATCGCAGAACGAAACCCTAGAACCATCAATAAAAAAACCTTCCTTGCAGAATTCAAGAAATACAAAAGATCGGAACAATAAAACCACCAATAAACAAGCCGTCCTTGCAGGATTGAACAAGAAACAAAGATTAAAACCCAAAATCAGAATAGAAAATCCTACGCCGACACGAGGTTTCCAGATAGAAACAAGAGGGGAAATCTCCGTACAGACAGAGAGACGAGACAAAATCTAGTGGATCAAACGTCGAAACCCTAGACGGTGAAGGAATCTGAGAAGAGAAAGCGGATAAATCACGACACCGGCGAAGAAAAAGTAGATTTACTGGTTCCTTCTAGGTGAGATTACAGGAGATTTAAAGAGAGATAGAGAGAGAAAGGATACGGCTTAGAGCGAGGGCGGGGGCGGCAGTGGCACACGCTTCGGAAGCTGGTTTTGGATTTTTCACAAAAGCGGTTTGGGGGTTTAAAAGCGGTTTAGTTTGAGTGGCGTTTAGAGATACTTTAGCAGATAAAAAATAACAAGTTTTCTAAGCGAATTTTTTTAGAAGGTTCGTTTTTTTGATACCTTATAATAATAGAAAGTGTGGGTAATTTTTTTGGGTTAGAAAATGAGAGTAGAAAGTCTCCGGCCGTTATCCTTCTAATTACGAATTGTTCTATTTTGTTACTAGCAAATCAATCCGTACAATTACGGGTGAGTGTAAATCTTAGATAGATGCGATTAATTAAAAAATTTTAAATACAATTAAATAAGCAATCAAAACAAATATTGATAAATAAATAATTAAATTATAGTAATTATTAATAAGACATCAATCATCAACTAAATTGTTTTTATTAAACCACTGATCCGGTATTTATTGAAATGCAATAAAATATAAATGATTTCAAATATATTTCAACATCGTTAAGAAAAGACCACCACCAATTAATATAAATTTCAAGTCATTCAATATAATAGTATGTCAACTTCCATTATAGCTGTAAAAAAACAAAAAAAATTAACCAAATTGATAAAAGGATTAGATACATATATAATTATAGTTTGAAATTTTGAAAAAAAAAATCAATACATGTCATAATTTTACATAATCTCAATTTCATTTAAGAGTTTGGAGCTTTCATCTAACTAATTAACATAAAAAACCAGATATGATAACATTATTTAACCTAACATTAGTTGATGTTGATGGCTTAAATGATTTTACAATAAAGATATTTGGTCTCCATAATCACGTAATTATATGCTCATTTATTAAATCACTCCCATTTTCCTATAAAGTAAGATAAAAAACTGTTAGTACTATAAATAGATATTAAATTAGAAATGTGAGATTAAAGGGATAGTTGAAAAAGAAAAAAGAAAAAGAAATGAGTTATAGGGGTGATAGATTATAGGGATATTTAAAAAAGAAAGGGGGGGAGGAAGTGGTTTAAAAGAAATTTAAAAAATAATATTTATAAGAATTTTTAAAAGGAATATATTAATTGGAGTGAAATTTATATTATTAATGGTAGATATTAATTAGAGATGAGAGATTAAAGGGATTTTTAAAAGAAAAAAAAAGTGAGG
>JAOXJP010000006.1:12554277-12566036 GCA_025762735.1 Platanus orientalis | reverse complement strand
ACCATTCCTATAGAGATTAAAATTCATAAATCTTAGCAAACATAGAGTATAAACATTTTTCTATGAACCTAAGAATGGAAAAGTACATTATAAACAACATATCTACTCACCCAATACTAATCATCATTGTCTTTAAGAGAAAACTCTTCCAAAACTTATTTTCCTTTGTTCAATCTTCCTTCCTCTAAGAGTAAACAAACAAATTTATGATTAGAAACCATAAAGTAAGGTAGAAAAATAAGAATCTATAGTCATGTAAATAGATCTAAGAAGAAAATGAGCTATCCATAGAGATTTCTAAAGTTTAGAGTGAAATTTACCCAATTGGGGAAGAACTTTTCTCTCTTAGCTCAAGAACTTCTTTAATCATTTGTAAGTTTTTTCCTCTTTATTTTAATGAGACAAAATGACTTAAATGAGATTTAAATAGGGTTTAAGTCATCTTAGACGAGTTCCCATTTGTGTGGGTGTCAAAGAGAAGCAAGTCACGTCATAAAAATGATAAAATATTAATTTTTAGGATTTTCAACATTTATAGATGTGACATGATAGATCACAGGGTTTGTGATCGATCACAGGTCATGATCGATCATGGATTTTGTGTTCTAACACTGTTTGTGATCGATCACAGGCACTACCCGAGAAGTGTGCCATTTGTGTGTGATCGATCACGACTTGGATTACGGATGCAAAATTTTTTATTTTGACTTTCTGATAGTAAAATGACCATAATTTTATCTAAAAAACTCATTTTTACAAATTGTTTGTTCGGTTGGAAACTAGACTCAAAGGCCTTTTCAACAAGGTATGTCTCAACTTTTAATTATCTTTATATTGGTTTTGGTGGTCCCAGGAAGTTACCCTATATGCGTTATCAAGATAATTTTTGAACTTGACATGTTCAAGACCCAACCTCGATCATACATTTCAAGCTTGGTCCAAATGTTCTTTAACCACTATGAGGTATGTCTACATATATTCAATGACCATTTTACTCTTATAGGATAAAATTACAATTTTATCCTTTAAATGCAATGCGGGTTATTATAGTGAAAGTCTCAGGTCTAAGCCCAATCTTGTTCTAAAATGGGTTTGAAACATCAAGACCTAATTAGCCATTATGTTAAGCTACAAGGCCAAGCTAAGCCCAACGGACCGTGTGTTTTCATGTCCTGGGCTGGGTTTGGGCTATATTATCGGACCTACAAGTTATCAGGCTATTGCAGAAAATTTATTCACATTAGTTGCATGAATCTTAGGACATTGGTTGGCATAATTTAAAGAATCGAACACAGTCCACAGCAGAGTTGAAATCGTCTTCATGCTAGTGTTAAAGTCTGGCATCATCTGCAGTGCAATATGTATCCCTAAATATGTGGAAATCACCATCCAAAAAGTGAATGACCAATCAAATTTGTTTTTATTTTTTAGGGTACATGTCGCAGATGATGCCAACGATTTCATTGTTGATACAATCAGAGGTCATGTTTATTTAACGCTTTTTGTGTTGATACGGTATACGGCATTGTTGATTAATTTGGAAACAGAGAAATTCCATGGTAGTAGTTTTAACCATTGGCAGGTACTGCTCTCGTTTGGCAGGTTATTAAAAGATCTGACCGCAGCCAATGGCCCTATGATTCTGCTGGGAACATGATTTTTTTATGGTGCTTATCCTACCACTCAACAGCGGAGAGTCATTGCAGCTATAGCTAAAGATCGTATTTGTACGTGGAAGGGGTCAGCTATTTGTTTGGGCTTGTGGTCATCTCCTTGTGGAAATGGGAGCCATTAGACTGGAAAGCGGATTTCCTGGAGCGCTTTTACTGTAGCAAAACTGAAGCACTAGTGTATCGGGTGACATGTGGGCAGAAAAAGTGAAAAAACACTGACAGTGCTTCACTTTTTCCACCCAGTATCACCCAACACCCTGGTGCTTCAGTTTCACTATAGTAAATGCGCTACAGGAAATCCACTTTGATTAGGCTGGGATTACATTCGGCGACAAAACTGAAATCTCCACCGGTTATTATTGAGTTGGATGCAATTCAGGCAGTTCACACTATAAATTTAAGGTCCTTGGGATTGCCCGTGGTGTGTCAAAGTTTGTTTTCCGAGAGTTTGTTGTATATATTCATTATATTGTCTATCTCTATAGTGGTCATCAAATATGTGCCTAGTTTTAGCAAATTCTGAAGTTCATAATCTTGTTCAATCTTAATTGGGTAGTTCTAGTTATCCAGTCGGGGTGGTCATTTGAAATCTGCCCTACTCTCATGGGATCGGTTTATGAACGCTTCCCTTAACAAACGCTCATCACTGCTTCTTGTCAGGGGCTGATACATCTGTGTTGAAAAGTGATTTTCACTTTTTTGGGGGGCATATATTCACTTTTTGGTGCTGATGTGCCCATTGCCTGACAAGGAGCAGTGGTTAGCATTCGTTAAGGTGAGCATTTTTTATCCATTCACATATCGATGGGCCAGGTGGCTCAATCATATGCGGGGCTTGGGCTGACATAGTTGACCCCGTATGTTTATCCTAACCTATTTCATGCCTTTCGGATTTTGGGTAAAGACTGGGCTATGGCTATGGTCTATAGTCCCATTAAAACGTTCAACTTATTTGATTAAGAAGCCCAAATCACAATACATGAGAGTAGTGATATCCCTGTTTCCAAATCCAACCCCAGCTATAGGAAACCCAACCCAACCCAACTCACACTGATCCCACAGGTACTGAAGTATTAACTTAATGC
This sequence comes from Platanus orientalis, assembly GCA_025762735.1. NCBI lineage: Eukaryota > Viridiplantae > Streptophyta > Magnoliopsida > Proteales > Platanaceae > Platanus > Platanus orientalis. Next base: position 12,563,278 of record JAOXJP010000006.1, on the reverse strand, counting down.
CCATTTTGCTCTTCACTTTATCTGCCCCTTCTCATTAAGTTCTTTAATAAAACCATAACAGTATTTAACATCTTTTACAAAACTCCATTAAAATCCATAAACAAAAAGGAAACAAGATACAACGGTGATTGAAAATAGGAACTACAACTTCTCGTATCATTTTATAGGTTAATGGTATTTTATGTGTTTAGTACTTTATTTTTTATTTTTTATTTTATTTTTGTAATTACTCTTGGTTGTTAGGCTGTCAATTGGGCTGGGCTGAAACCTGACATATCTGGCTTAAAAAACGGGTTAGGCTGAGTTTGGCCCAACTTTTTATTTGGGCAAAGTTTGGGCAACCTCTAGTTCCACCTGAGGCCCAACCCAGCTTGACCCAAACTACTTAGCAAATAATAATTTTATTTATATGTTAACATTTTGTCTATATTTAATTATGTTTATTCTTTTTGGATCCATATATTTTTTACAAATTTACTATCATCAAATAGTTCAAGTGTCAATGGTTTAAAAAAAAAAAAAACCATATAACGTGCATTAAGGGACAATAATGGACCTAAAATCAACCAAAAAATTAAGAAACTAGTGTTAATTTTGGTAGCTTGAAATTGGTCCGAAACCCATTATTTTAAAATGGATTGAGTTTGGGGCCTAACTTTTAGGCCTGAAGTTTAATTTGGGCTGAGTTTAGGCTTGAGTAAAACATTGCGAACTGGGTTTGGGTAGACCTTGGCCCAACTCAACCTGGTTCAATCGACAACCCTATTTGGTTGACCCCAAGTGAACCAATCAATTGGACTAGGGCTGCAAGTTATCCGAAAAATGACCGTATTCTGATCTGCATCCAATCTGAAATAAACTTATCTGCTCTGTTTATAAAAATATATATATATATATATATATATATATATATATATATATATAGAGAGAGAGAGAGAGAGAGAGAGAGAGAGAGAGAGAGAGAGAGAGATGTGGATTTAAAACTAATCCAACAATCCAACAATCTTAAATAACCTAACAACTAAAACTTTTACAAATATTAAAATTCTTTACTTTATATCTATTCTATCTTAGTCTATGATGGCAACCACAAATACTATCACAACTATATCACAGTGGTTGGTAGAAGTTCACACCCATTGCATAGGAGAAGAAATTGTGTTTTGTTTCATCTGACATTGTTGCTAGACATACGGCATCAACAGTAGAGTTTTATAATATCCATTAAAATAGGATGTGAAAAAGAAAATGCTCATATACATTCCGAATCTGGTTTGTTTGCAGCCCTAAATTGGATTGGCTAACCAGCTATCATACCTAAATCCGACCCATACCCAAACCCGATCCAACAAGCTTAACTGTCATCCTTATCACCAGCTATGCACGTGTTCCAATCAAGCTTCAATCAGTGGCAGTCTCACTTGAGAGAGGCTCATTGAATCTTTATGTCACGTCCATTGGCTCAACAAATGGAAGTGAGGGTTCACATCATCTCCAGTCTCAATGGACAGGTACCACTTCAGTCTCAGTTTGTGATGTGACACTGTGTCCGATGAAGGGTGTATTAATAAATATACAATACTTAGTCATTGTATAATTACTATAATGCCCTTATTTGACACATATGCATTAACTCAAACACCCTTTGTCAGCCCACATGTTATGCACTGGTTGGTAATGGACTGGTACCTGTCCATTCAAACTGGAGATGATTCAAAATCATGGAGAGCCACTTCTCAGAGTCGTCGGCGAGAAGCCCTAAAAAAGAAGATATTTTTTAGACACCATATATGGTATTTTTTTCTTTCTCTGTAAACAGTCATCGGCCCTCCCTTGAAACCCTAATTTCTAAAGCGACCCGGCGATATTTGAAAGCCTAAAACTAACGCGATCCGGTGGTATTTGGTAGAGTTCCTCGAAACAGGTATTCCTTATTGCACGATTTGCAAGCCTAAGAGGCAATCGGGAACCATAAAGAAAAAAAAAAAAATGGAACCCTAGGTTAAAAATTTACAGTTCGAGAATTTTCACCTGTTTTATAATTTATGCTCTTGTGTTTTTGTTCACTTGTATGTTGAAATCAATAGCTTTTTTTTTTTCCTTTTGTTGGGGTAGATAGTCATTCTGTAAATCGCTTTCAGTGAATACTTTGCTATAGAATCGTGTTTGTGCTAATTCAGATATAGATTAAGATTATCTACTTCGTTGCATCTTTGTATTGTATAAATCTTTTTGTAACAAGCTTGCCCAAGAATCGAATGGAATTTATTTTATTCAATTGATCATTTCTAAGTACTTTATATTCGTTGCAGAGCTTGCCTATGGTCTTACTATATTGATTTACTCTTTCTCTCTCTCTCTGAATTGAGATTTCTCGGGGTTTTACTAAAATTGGTTATGCTTAATTTTGCACTGCAGGTCTTGTGGTAATTGGTGTTGTTCATCCTTTGATTATGGCAACTCGTAAGTTTCTGAGCAATTTATGGTTCGTTTGGAATCCGTTATATGTGCTGTTTTTCAAAAGTGTTAATGCCCAAGTGAATGTAAATGCCCTTCTGAAGTTTTAATGTAAAACTTATAACAAATGAACAATGAACCTAAAGAGGGTTTTGCATCCAACATTCTATCTCATCTATAGGATTATTTCGACCTGAAAAACTGGTGGCTAAGCTTTTTTCCTTCACCATCTAAAACCCTTGAAAACATTGCAGAATGCATGGAATATTTCTTTCTTCCTTGGAGGAAGAATCTTATAAGAAGAAGATATTATTAATACAATGTTGTAAGATACAGAAATATTTTTGTTACCCAACACAAAGCCTTCAATCACTGAATATACATTCTGATGATCCTGGCAGCTGCTTCTTTTACTGTGAACATAAAAGATGAAAAAGGAAAAAAGAGGGTAGCCCCATGCTATAATAGCTTGGAAAATAAAGTAAATTATAATAGCTTCTTGAATCTTTACGGGATGAAGCAGAAGAATAAAAATGATAGAAGCTTGAAAATAGAGTGAAAAATCTTAATTTCTTAGCCCCTCCCTGTGTGTGTGTGTATGCTTAATGTGATAAAATGAGCATTTTATTCATTTCAAAGACGAGCCTGAAATCTTTTTGAGTTTTGGTTTTGGATACTCTGAACCATCTTGAACACCAATATGAACCATGCTATTCTGGAGATTCTTTCATACTCACATCAAACCATGCCCTTTTTGCCTCCAATTATGACCAACTAAACTAGCCCATTCACTTCTTTGAATGCGTATAGATTTCTATCAACTTCAATGACTTCTCTATTCATCTGAGAGTTTGATAATGGTGAGCATTTTTTCCCATTTTTATGGAGGTATGATGGAAAAAGCGTATTTTTATCCCTTGCCAATCATTTAACACTTAATTTCTCACTCCCACTATCTACTTGCATTTGACATGTACAATACACTATCAAGATTCCATATTATTTTCTTCTTTTTTTTTTGAGTCTTCTTTCCCAAACTTTGCTTCCACCTTACCCAAACTATCTCTATTCTACCCCTTAACCTTTTGCTTTGAGTGAATAAAGCTTCACTGTGAGTCTGGTAAACTAGTTTCCACGTCTGGGTTGAATTAGTCTATGTGGTGTAGAAAAAAGTAGCCAATGGAGTGGATGAAGGTGAGTTTATAAAAAGGAAAAAAGGTAAGTTTGTGAGGTATAGAAAGTTTTCAATGATCTGAAACTTTTAAATTGGCATTGAACTTTCGGCCCACCTCCTCCGATATGTAAAGCTTCCTTGTGTTGTTGGACAGGGAAACGAGATGTTAGATGGAATGTAGCAGACCTAATCTTCCAAACACTTTTAGGCTGTATGGCTGTATGACAATACCTTAAGCTTTAAGAGGTGTATAGATGAATAGATTATGACAACCTAAAAAAATGTGTAGGGATGAACTATATCAGTTGTTTCTCCTATAATATGTTTTATGTATTCAAAAGCTTGAAACTGCTCCTTTTTTAAGAAATGGGAGAATATATGGACGCAAAAACAAGTAAAATATTAGTCCATTTATCTTTACTAAATTGTCATTGTATCTTTCAATGGTTATATAATGGCTTTTTAAGGCCATCTATTAATACTATTTCACTGTTGTGGCCCTTCATATTCAAGATTTTGATATTGCAACTTATCAAACTTGTACAGGACTTCAGTTTGAGAACTCCTGTGATATTGGGGTTTTCTCCAAGTTGACCAATGCATACTGTCTTGTTGCAATTGGAGGATCAGAAAACTTTTACAGGTTAGTATGCCTGACGTTTATGGACCTGGCTTGTTTTCGGTATTGCTCTTGTATTCAGAAGAGCTGATGTTTCCGTGAGTCTCCTGCAGCACATTTGAAGCTGAGCTGGCTGATGTTATTCCTGTGGTTAAGACGTCCATAGGAGGCACTAGGATTATTGGGCGGCTATGTGCTGGTGAGAAATGTGATGTCATGTAATCTAGAAGCTCATGTGGATCCTATCAATTTTCAGTATATGTTTTAACCTCATCACTTCTCATGGCAGGAAACAAGAAAGGGCTTCTCTTGCCACACACTACCACTGACCAAGGTAACAACAAAATTAGTTATTTGCTTATTGCACAGTTGGATAGTTTTTTATTTTATTTTATTTTTATTTTTAATTACCAGTTATTTAGAAAGGGAAAAATTTTAAAATAGAGGAAGGGAAGTCATGTGTAAGGAATGTAGAATGATATAAAGTTGATGTTAGAGGGGTGCTTCTGCTTCTGTTTTGGGGAATCTATCGCTGGTATGATTCAGTAGTCACTTATTCCCATTGACAAGGTGACCCAGGGGTTATATGTGACATACTTATCTCAAAAGACATGTTGGGAGAGGTTGGTTGCCCAAGAACAGGGCTAGCTTCTTTGTCCATGGATGGTGAATTGGTAGGGCAAGGAAATGCCGTCAAAGAGGGAGTAGAAAACCTACCTGTTGTGTTGTGTCACAGTGGGATAAGTGTGCCAAGGAACTTTGAACCAAGGTTTTTTGGTTTGAACTAAAATATGGTTCTGGCTCAAGAAAAAGGTTTTCTTCCTATTTATCCTGTTTCTCATCTCTTTTTTTTTTTAATTTCGTCTCCATCTTCCTGTTTCTTCATTATTCTTTCCTATTTCGTCCAAAATTCATATCTTTTTCTCTGTAATTTCTATTCTGGTTATCCTTGGAAAGGTCCTAAAATTTTGTGAATTTCATTGAAATTTATAACCCTGCTTTGTTCTCTAAGGATTTATCCATGAAAAGAATAGGTTTGTTTGGAGAGATTTTCATTAATTCTTTTCTAAGTGCAGTGTTTTTTTTCTTTTTCTAGATGAATAACTGGATTTCATTAGATAAAGAAAAGAGGAAGTACAATAAAGGACTACAATAAGAAACATCAAGAGAAACAAAGACAAAAGTCGAAAGAATAGGGAAACATTCCCCCAAAACCAAAACCAAGACTAACTAATAGCTAAATTGAAGGGAGACTTCCCATATACATCAAAATTTTGCCCACCCCTGATTTAGCTAGCTCATCTGCAAGAGAATTTTGTTTCTCGTGGAATCCAATGGAATGAGATGTTCAAGTCAAATGCAAGAAAGCTTGCTTTCTTCACGAAGTGAACTAATCTCCAAGGGCCCTTCCCCCCTAGAATTCAGCCATATAATGACAGTAACTGAGTCACCTTTCACAATCAACCGATGAATATGAAGAGACCAAGACAACTTCAAACAATACAACATTGCTCGGATTTCTGCAAGTGTTGTGTCCCCAACTCCAAGAGGCCCGAGAAACCCTGGAAGCATACTTCTAAATGATCTCTCAAAAATCCTATACCAGATGGATCCGGGTTCCCTAAAGAACAGCTATCAAAGTTAAGTTTGAATCATGAGATTGGGGGGGGGGGGAATCCAAGGGTACTTGACGTTAGGAGAAAAAGAGAATGGTCTAGCAATTTCTGGAAGGTCCCTGATTAGTGAGTCAATAGAAAAACTGTGAAATAAATCCAATGTAGAAGCCCATAATGCAACCCTCATGGATATCATGTCAACTATTTTCCATGTATCCCTCCTTGTTTTTTGAAACATTTTGCGGTTGTGCTCTTCCCAAATAGTCCAAAGAGTCACAATAAACACATATCTACATAGAAGGTTGCCTTGCTTGCCAAAAGGAGCGGGATTCCAACTCCAAATGAAGTCCTTGATATCATGTGGAGAAGTTAAGGAAACACAACTTGTTAAGGAAGTAGTAGTAAATCTCCTTGGCAAACATACAATGGGTATGATTTACTGATTCCTTATCCAAGTGACATAGATGATAGATAGACACGAGGAAGGATATACCAACCCTTCTGTCGATGATGTAGCATATCTCATTTGTTCACACTTGTGGGCGACTTCCCAACACAAACTCTTGTATTTGGAAAAAACCCATCTAGGAGGCGCATGAGTATTCCACACCATCTTGAATGGAAAGGAGGTAGGGGGGATTCGAAGGGCCTTGTGGAATCAATGATGACCTGTAAGACCAGGGGACAAAAACACTATTTGGAGACAAGGACCAATTATGGGAATCTTGGGATGTGGGATCAATGAAAACATTAGAGAGGAATGAGGTGAGAGAAGATATTTCCTCCAACTCTGAATCTCTGAGGCCCTGGTGAAGATCTAATCCCACTGGAATAAAATTCTGAAATGGTCAAACCTTTCTTGCTGGAAAATGAAAATATCTTATGCAAATTTCTATCTTAAAGGAATCTCACCTCACCACACATCCTTCCAAAATCTAATCCTATCCCATTTCCCAGTCCATACCTAGTGTGCTTGGAAAATTTTGGGAGGAGCATGCTAATACTCTTCCAAGGACATAACAAAGGCACCCTATTAGCCACTTTTGGATCCCACCCATTATGTTGTAGCCCATACTTTAAGCAAATAATTGCATGGCCAGAGGCTATTAGGTTCATGAGGGAACCTCCATAACCACTTTGCAAAAATGACTTATTTCTCTCATGAAGGTGCCATAATCTCAAGCCACCCAATTCCAGTTAGAGGCGTCAACAAGCCGAGCTTTGCCTAGCTCAGCTCAGGCTCATCACCCAAGGATCAGGCTCAGGCTCGGCTCAGGTTCGTCACGAGCCTGAGGGCTGATCTCGGCTCGTTTAGTTTAAATTACATGTAAAAGAATATGTGGGACAGGCTAGACAGCATTATACAGGGGTAACAGTGTATACAGAATATTTAAATACAAAAATGTTCAAGACAAAAAGAAACCATCATTAAAAAAAATGTCAGTTCAGTCACTTTTGCGACTTCTTCGTACTTGATGGGCAGTCAACTTTAGCAGTCTTATTATAAGTTTGGTTTTACTTTGACGTGTATGTTTCACTTTAAAAATAATTTTATATTATAATATTTATTTTATTTAACAATAAATCAAAATTTTGAAAAGAACATTATTTAATAGGGATATGACATGTGTACTGTTTTTTTTAACATATTATATATTATGTACTGTGTACTAATTTTTATTTTATTTGTATACTTAATATATATTTATACATATAAACATTAAACCCTTAACGAGCCGAGCTTTTAGTGAGCTGAGCTCAAAGAAGCTCGACTCAGGCTCGTTTAGCTAATGAGCTCAATTGGAGGCTCAGGCTCGGCTTATGATGAGCTGAGCCGAGCTTGCTCGGCTCATTGACAGCCCTACAGTGGCCTACAAACTACCTCCCATTTTATGAGATGGTCTTTCCTATAATCACCTTGTTCTCATTAAAAATCCCTTTGCAATTTCTCGATTACTTTGAGGACCCTAACAGGAGCTTTGAAAATGGAAAGGTAGTTTAGGGAGATTAAAGAGGGTGGGTTTTATTAAGGCAATTCTGCATCCTACGGATATGTAGTTTTCCTCTATGCACTCAAATGTTTAGACATCTTTTCAACCACGGGTGACCAAAATTCAGTGGATTATGGGTTTCCCCCTAAAGGAAGGTCTAGTTACTTTAGAGGCCACTCTATCGAGGCACATTCAAGAGTTTGAGCATAAGAGTCAATCTCATGATCCTCAAGGTTTAGTCCAACCATTTTGCTCTTTTCCAATTAACTCTTAACCTCAAAATGTTTTCAAAGCATTTCAAAATGGTCCTAATGTTTTGTAGATGGTCCGATTGTAGATGGTCCGATTTTGGCAATTTTAAAACCACCAATGAGATCTCTAGCTTCAGCTTTATCTATTAGTCTACTAAAGGTATCAGCTACCAAGGTGAAAAGAAGAGGCGGTGACGGATCACCTTACCTTAGAGCTCTTTTACTTGGAAAAACCTTTCGAGATACTCTTAATAAGAATATAATAGCGAACCGAAGAGATGCATCTATATATCCAGTTCCTCTATTTACATCCAAATCCTTTTTGACTTTTTTAAAAAAATAAAAATTTCATAGGCTTTTTCTGAAGCCACTTGGCAAACAATGCCTTTCTTCCCCCATGATTTCATCTCCTCAACACATTCATTTGCTATCAAAATGCATCCAAAATTTTCCTATTCTTCATGAAGGACCCTTGGGATGGTGAAATTACATCACCCAAGTATTCACGAAGTCTCTTAGATAACCCTTAGCAATTATTTTATATACGCTTCCAATGAGACGAATGGGCCTAAAGTATTTTGTCCCAACGAGGTCATCCTTTTGGGAATTAAGGCAATAAAAGTGGAATTCATGCTCATATTTACCAGTCTCCTCTCATGAAATTCGGTAAAAGCAAGGAGGAGGTCATGTTTTACCACATTGCAACAGTCTTTGAAGAAAGCCATAGTGAATCCATTTGGACTTGGGGACTTTTCACCATCCATGTCAAAAATGGCCCTTTTAATTTCCTTGTCTTCAAAGTTCCTTTCCATCCACTCTGCTTGTTCAGCAAGGAGGCAGCCCCATTCCAAACCTTCTACACCTACAAGGGGGGGGGGGGGGGGGGGGGCAAT
>JAOXJP010000006.1:12544011-12554177 GCA_025762735.1 Platanus orientalis | reverse complement strand
CACAAGAGGGGGGGGATCAACTCAGTTTTTTAGATGTCACATCACCTCCAAAAAGTGAATTGATCCCCCCCCCCTCTTGTGTGGCCATTGAGTGGCTTACAAGGGGGGTGGCATAGAGGATATCAACCCAGTTCGGGTTCAATCTCATAGATAGTTGGGTTGGAGGATTTCAATCAAATAATGAGACCTAATATTCGTAATTGTCATGGTGGTTGTGGCACTCCCTCCTCGTGTAACAGCTGCCAGATTGAATCCCGTAGTTATAATAGACTGAAGCCTTTCTAGCACTACTTCACCGTCTATGTTCAAATTTCCATGATCCTAGAAATAAATATAAAATGGTCATGACTTAAGAGCTTCACTCTAGTTTTATTGAAATTTCAACAACTTTCACATATGAGAGAGTCTAATAGAAGACATGAGCAGTTGGTACTATAGACATGCAATCTACCCAGTTGGATCATCTGAATTGAGCACATCATATAAAAAATTTATGAGGCAAAGCATGTGGAAAACTTTTTTTTTTCTTATCTTTTCTTTTCAAATATATATAAAACATTAACTATCAAATATATATATAGCATTTCTATGGGACCACGGTAAACTTCAGGTATTCACCCTTCTAAACTGAATTCTTGAAATGCACATCATTTTAAATATGAAATTGAGATGGGCATCTGCTTTTTTTGGGTTCAGAATCAAGGGTGTTAACCTGGGGATTAAGCGTTGTATCGATGTTTTCAACCAATGAGCTATGAGCTTGGTTATGAATCACATGCTGAAAAAAAAAAGTTCAAATTACCATTCTTTTATGTGAAAAGGAGACTTTAAAAGAAAATTTACTGGCTTTCATAGAATAACAGTTGGGATTATTGGTTTCTATATGTCTAAGAAATAGAGCCACTCTATTGTATACCAGCTCTACATATATTTAAAAGTAGCAAATCAATGAACTCTTTCTATGTTCTCTTACAGAAAAGAGGAAGAGATTGGCTGATGGGAACAATTTTAATTCTTTTGGATAGCTAAAAGGAGAAAAAAATAATAAAACCATGAAGACCAGCCCCATAAAAGATATCCACAAGTTGGGTGGTTCAGAATCTTACATCAGGTCCTTTTTTTAGCTTTTTTTTTCTTTGGGGAGGAGGGGGAGGGGGGTTACATCTTGTATCTGTGAAGTGAAAATGTACCTGATGTATGCCTAGACATTCACTTATTGAACTAAATGATCTATAGTTACGGCCACCCCGCCGTTCACCGGGGATTTGATCCCCGGCTGCCCTGTTATCAGGTCACCACTAAATACCTAAAAGTAAAACCAAAGTAGTCTGTCTTGTGGCCTTCAGAAGTTTCAGTTCTTGTTAGGTGGAAATTCTATTGATGCCTGCTACTCATCCTTGTCTTTGTCCTCATCATAGTAATTGAAAGGGATTGGGACCGACTTGAATGCACGATACCTGCCAACATTGTTCAAGTGCTCGTTCTCCAACCTGATTGGTCAATTCCAAAATTCTGGTCAGTAAAGATGTGGTTTGGGCTTGGACCTTTTTTGGTCAGAGCCAACCCCATCCAATTGGTAATGCTTTAACAGCTTGTACCTAGCATGGGTCGGATTTGACTTATAAGTGCCAGCCTAGTTTGGTACTAAAAGACTTCTGGACCTGACCTGGCCCAACCTGTCCGAACAACCTAGGTATATGAAAAGTCATCCTAGTTGGGTCATCTAGGCCCCTTCTCTGTCCCTTTCCCTCTTTTGGCAATGTGGAGGGATGACCTGGCCAATCTAGAGAATCCATCAACAGGAGATCCTCTGGATAAGTCACATGTTTAGTGCCTTAGTCCACATTAGCCCTATAAAGTATATAATCTTGTCCTGGATTCTTCCAATAGCAAAGCCAGTTATCAAATTTCAAAAATTTTAAATAAAATTTTGACAAATAAAGGCTTTCTTAGGCCACATGATCGCCACATCATCTCTCCTCATGGGGAAAGTTTTATACATGTGGCCAAAAGAAGCCCTCTGACCTGGGCTTTTTAAATATTTAATAACTTGAAAATTCAATGGCTGGTGTTACTAGTAGGAGAGTTCAATACATGGTTAGACATATAGATGATTTGGACTAGGGCAATGAAGACATGGCCAACCCACAGAGCCAACATTAAGTTGGGCAAACCCTAGGCTGGCCTGTCAGGCTTCTAGAGTTGGACCAAGCCCATTGGAAAGGCTAGATTGGCCCATTGCCAACCCAATGAAACAAATAATAAGAAACACCTTCCACTACTAATTTACCATGAGAGATGGACTAATTTACCATGAGAGATAGAGAAGACTAGAAATGAAACACACCTAAAGAAGTTCCAAATGCCACGTCGAAGGATCTCTAGGCAGGCAACCATTGCCACCATGGCTGTTCTAGGCATTGAAGACATTTGGAATTCCACCACCAGCTGCAGCCAAGAAAGTCTGAGTAAGACATTCAAGACCTGCATAAAAATCTCATGAGCATATTAAAAGGACAGGAAAAAAACCACCACCATTGCCTCAAGCCATTTTCCTTAATATTACCATGGCTATGAAGTAGAAACTTTTGTGTGACACAAGGAGCTTGTCTCTTAACCAGCGGTTCTTTGAATGTCGTTGCAGTAACCCCCAGTCTATGACGATATCCCAGTATGTATTCAAAATTGTTGCAATGGAATAGCTGATCATGGCCATCACTTTCCAAGTCATAACCTTCTTTAGATCATAAGCCGTCCTCATAAGAACTGCAATAATTGTAATGAAGTATTTCAAACCATTGAATGTGTGAATTGCGTCTCTATCTTCAAACAACCGTCGGAGGCACTACAACATGATCACATCCTATCATGCACCCAGCATAAAGTTATAAGCAGAACATGTAAGACAATAGGAGCATTGTGATACCTGAAGGAAGCGGATCCAATATGGAATAACTGCTACAATGAAATAGAAAGTGCAATAGACATGACTATTTTGGCAGTTGTTCTGTCTCCGGGTGAAGTCTCCCCAACCATAGTAGCAGATGTAGAACTCAAGACTCCTAATTGCCTGGACCTGAGGTAGAGGAAAAGTAAACAGCCTACATAATATCTAAATATTATGAAAGATAATCTATCTAGGCCAATCAAAGCATGGACATTATAGGGAACCTGGCTAGTTAGATTATCTGCCAACAAAAAATCTGGGAGTGTAACCTGCAGAGGAAGAAACTAAGAATAAAAAACTAGCATGTCTCAGCTAACTTTATGTTGTGATTATTTTCAGCCCATTACCTTATAGAGAGGAACACAAATACAGCGAAATATACATCGGATAAGAAAGAAACGACTAGAACGGTTTATGATGTTGAAGGGGCAGAAGGTTATTAGAAGAACAACCTGCAAAAGGAAAGATACTGAACATGCTTGGCATGTATTATATATTCTTATGTACTGATCACAGACACCAGGTGTCTGATAAGAAAATAATTTGAAAAAGTGGGGATAATCTTGTTACATAGCAGATACCTTTTATTACAATTTATGATGCATATTTCAAGAAGAGTAGTTTTCCAAGTTTCAGAATCTCACACAAAGTAAGCCCAAAGGAATGAGTTCCGTAAACGTCTTGTATTCTTGAGTTCTTGAGTTCATCTCCAAGTGCAAGTTTGCAAGGACACCAGCCAGTGCAAGTACTGACAGACCAGCACTGAGGAGGAAAACTTCTCGATAGCCCAACTCAGTCCCCTGCTTGAAATCAAATATAAATCGATAATTGATTCGATACTTCCTCCAGAAGTATATGTCCGCAGCGTACAGAAGCATATGTAGGACAATGAATGCAAAGAAGCTGCAAGGATGTTTGAAATGCTTCAAGTGAATAAGATTAAACTAAGAACTCAAGAAGATTTTTTTACCTCCAATAAATAATAAACAGAAACGTCAGCGAAGAGGTTTCTTGCCTGTAAAGTGGAAATATATTTTGCATGTACCGAATACTCTCCTCTCTGTTCATTAGATTTGTAGCATGTGTAATCAAAACAAGGGCCACTAGGAGAGCTATGGTGCAACCAGAAAAGAAGCCTGGAAATAACATAAAATGGATGAAGGAATTCTCAGAATTAAAGCCTGAGAAGCAAAACTATAAAGTACTTTCTTTTCCTGCATTTCTCATTGAGGTTTTGGGGAAATGGAAATAGAAAAAGGACCCACATTACCATAGAGCACATGCAACACTTACAAAACACATTCAGAGAGCAAACAATGAGTTCTACTTGTATTAGCTTTGGTTACCTGACAAGAAAGTTATACTATGCTTTTCTCTTTTTGCTTTTGGCCTCAAGAACTTCATGCCTTTCCTGCGGTTTGAGTTCGAGAAGTGAGTGATGAAGGTAGCCTCCACCCGCTCCAAGAGATTATTAATCTGTGAAGGCAAAAGGTGAACTAGGTAAGTTACAAAAATATGGAATCAGTATCATGGAACAACCAAAGAGAAAGAGGATCCTGTTCACAAGTTCTAAAATAAATAACAAGCAAGGCGTTGTATTTGACCACATTATGTTAGGTGTTCATAACTGGATAATGAATCCACATAGCTGACCTCTTCAGAGCTGCCAAGGTAAGAGTTGTCCACTGTATTTAAGTATGATCTGGATGCCCTCCTTGACATGACCTACATTAATAGAGAAAGAAAAATGAATGAAACTAAAAATTCTCTCCCACCATTTTGATCTAATTATAACATGCTCATAGAGTTTAAATTTATGTTGCTTTGTATAACTCATCCAATGGACGGTCTCAACAGACTAGAAAGTAATAGTTGGGTCTATTAGTAGAAGTCTGACCTTGTCATACTTCTTCATGATCTTGGAGAATGCCAAGAAGTTCATAAAGCTGGTCCATCCAGTGGCAAACAAATGAGCCCTTTTTTTGTCAAAGGCCTATTAAGCATGAACAGCTTACTGCTATGAATTCATGTAGGTCCAGTTACTGTTTGTTACCTGTAGCACTTTAAAAGAAGAAGCTTCTGGTAAAATTCAACAAACACAAGTTTCAGTTGTTCTTCAACTTTTCTCAAATCTTCTCTTCTGAAACTCAACTCCTCCTCTTTCGAATCCTTGAGTATGCCTTTTATGGTAGATACAGGAGTTTCAAGAGTGTTGTTGATCTTTACATGCTCAAGGATATCTAGCTTAGGTTGCCTATAATCATTGATATTAGAACTCTCTTTGCAAGCACTACTACTGTTGGTGTGAGTCAGACTTGCATAGACACCCTCAGTAGAATCATTTAGTTGACCCTCACTACTCATCTCCACTTCATGCATCGAATCCATATGCCCCTGTCCTGCACATTTGGCATGTGACTGAAAATTAAGGATAAGTATATATTTTTTATTACAAGGCTATTTCAATTTATCTTCAGAGCACCATCACCAAGTATGTCCCTGAAGGAGACTTAAATGAACTTCTTCTTCTTAATTATTATTATTATTATTATTATTATTGTTATTGTTATTGTCATTGTCATCGTTGGTGTTATTATTATTATTAAGGATGTATGATGGAGGGATAACTAGTGTTAGGACAATCGGGGGAGAGACAATCGAGTTTGGAATCACAGTAGGCTTGCACCAGTCATCAGTGTTGAGTCCATACCTTTTTGCCTTAGTTATGGATGAGTTGATTAGGTGTATACAGGAGGATGTGCCATGGTGTATGCTGTTTGCTGATGATGTTGTGTTGATAGATGAGACTAGAGAGGGGGGTAAATACCAAGTTAAAACTATGGAGGGATGTTTTAGAATCAAATGGTTTTAAGATAAGCCAGACTAAAACAGAATTTATGGAATGCAAAATTAGCAAAACTAGGAGTAGAAATGAGGTAGTAGTTAAGATTGATAACCAAGAGATACCCCAAAGTAACCATTTTCGTTATCTTGACTCAATGATACACAAGGAGGGAGATATTATAGATGATGTGGCTCATGGAATTAGAGCGGGATGGTTGAAGTGGAGAGGTGCTACTGGAGTGTTGTGTTATAAACAAATACCACTAAAATTCAAGGAAAAATTTTATAAGACAGCTATAAGACCAGCCATGATTTATGGAGTACACGTCTATAAAATCAGGTCATTCTTGCCAATCTGAATTTCCCTTCAATGGGACATGCCCTCCAGATATCCTAGACCGAAATATCTGCCTGGTAAGATGATCTCATATATCTAAGAAAGTGGAATTGTTCTGGTAGCCAAAAAAAAAGAAGAAAAGATCAGTAGTCTAGAAGGAATTCATTTTTCAGAAAGGTCGAGATCATTTAGTCACGCAAACTTTCAGTCTGAGATATCTCTTGACATCAGAAACATTGATTGGAAAGTCTGGATTAATAAGAATTTGCATCAGCTATGTGGTGCATGCTAGGTATAGGATAGTGGGGTTCCTAATATATGGATGATCCTATAAACTCCAAGTATCTAAATGAATCAAGCAGAGTTTAAGGAGTTTTATATTTTGTATTGAATAGGATCTCTGAATTCTGCATAATGTAACATCTAGACTCACATATAAAGTCCATTAGATGGTAGGCATGGAGCACTTACCCGCTATTCTTGCACTGCTATGAGTGGGGTTCATAATATATGGACGATCATATAAACTCCAAGTATCTAAATGAATCAAGCAGAGTTTAATATTTTGAAGTTTTATATTTTGTATCGAATATGTCTGAATTCTGCATAATGTAACATATAGACTCATATATAAAGTCCATTAGATGGTAGGCATGGAGCACTTACCTGTAATTCTTGCACTGCTATGAGTAGAGATTCCTGATGCTTCCGTAGCAGAAAGACATGTCATTGCATCAGAGTCATTGAAATCTGGATTCTCCACCTTAATCCTCAAGGCAATCAAAGCATCCATCTGTTTATCCAGCAAAGCTGCTTCGTTCATCACCTCCTTCACCTTGTCCTTGTAAAACTTATCAACCTTATTGAACTCTTTATCGAGTCTCCTGAAGAACATGATCTCATGGTCTCCTACATCAGCCGGCATGAGGATCTTTGTCTCATAATATGCATTAGAATCCTCTCGTTGCACTGTATTCACTGTTATAACTGGATTTTCCATGTCCCCCTTAGGACTCTCAACTTTGCTATATTGTCTGGTTAGTCCACTGAAGGCCTTGTACATTGATCTCTGCTGTGAGGCTCTTGTGGGTGTTCCAGATGTCTTCCTCTGTTTGAAAAGCCGTATCTCTTTTAATAATCCCTTGAGATCAAAATAATCCATATAGGCTTCCTTCCACTCAGGCACCATTTTTTTCTCATAATCCTTCCCAAATTTCATCTTTATGACCCACACCACCAACAATATATCTGTTGTTAATTGCTCTTCAGCAAGTTCTGGTTCTTTCCTCTCCTAAACAGCCAAGAGAAGTGGGAGAACCTTAATTAAGTTAAAGCAAAAGAAAGAGAACCCTTCAGTTTTGGTTTTGAATTTTGAAGACTTCATAAAATCCCAACTGTCTGAAAAGAAGATGGTTGGGTTAGCTAAAAGCAGGAATTGGGCTAGTGATTCCCCATCTCTCCTTATGCACATTCATCAGGTTAATTTGATCAAAAAGTGAGGTGGGGTTTGTCCATTTCCCTTCAAATAACCAACAAGACTCTAGAAGCAACTGAAAAAAAAAAAAAACTCTACATGTTCTAATTCACAACACAAATTGTCATCAATATCACTTCAAAATGAAAATGTACAAAAAGAGAATAGCCAAGACTTTTTCTTTTCTTTTCTCTCAGACCAGATACATACAAGATTGAACTTTTAATCACAATCAGTGAAGGTACAATATAAAAATCCTTGATCACGGGTATTTAAGAAACTCATTTTAATCATTAAAAAAAAACCCATTTCAAATAAAAAGTGTTCCTATTTAACCCTCACTATAAATCCCATTACCCACTTTTCCACAAATGTTCCTATTCAACTCTCACTATAAGCCAGAATCCCATTACCCACTTCCCTCAAATTACCTAAACTACAAGGGAAAAGCCACTAAAAGCCCTTCACCGAACATGATAAACACACATCAGAGAAGGGAAACTATCCCAGAAGAGAAGAGAACGACAGTAAACATACCCGTTCAGATTAATGAACTAGGAAGAAAGAGATATAATTTAAAGCTTTCCATTGCCGTCGTTGAACAATGCAAAGCTTGCTAAAGTTGATAGAAGGCTTGGTTTCCTTCCTCTTCAGCTGAGTGACCTGTTAAACAGTAAAAATACCAGTGAAGGTAGTTGGTTTTATCTCTTCTTCCTCTCTCAAATTACGCTCTGTAATAACCTTACGTGTCGTTCCTAGTTTTGAGTTCTATTTGTTGTAACGTACGTGTCGTTCTGTCTCGAGTGAAGACGAAACTTGATTCTGCATTTCTTATGAGTCATGATCTCGTGAAACCAGCCTTTCCTGAGACCCTGCATCTGTCATCAGTGGTAGGACCCACCAATACTTATTCCAATCCAACACTTATTAAGTGGCAAGGTCTCATAAACCGTTTTTAAACAGGTCCTTACAGACCCGACCGATCAATAATATGGTTCGGATATGCCATATCCAAGAGATCAGGTCTGTTGGTCCATTCGGGCTCTTTTTTTTTTTTGGGGGGGGTGGGTCAGCTCAATCATCCCCTCAAACCAGAAAGATGTTTTGTTTGCCGTCCAGGATACCATGACGCTTCAAATGGAATAAAATGGGCGGCATTTTTTAACATCTGTCCTCTCCTTCAAATGCCACAAATTGTTTTCTTTTTCCCATTTTTTCCTGTGTTCACGTGGGCCCATTTAACTGCAACATTTGGTGGGATCGGCACTGTAACTGGAGGGCAGACAATGACTCACATTGCGTTTAAAGGGATTCAACCCCTGACCTTTCATGTGGAATGAGGGAAAAAGTTAGGTGAAAATGAATTTCATGAAAACTGTGCAAACGACACCGGGGTGTGGACACATCAGCACCGAGAAGTGATAAGTGCCCCCCAAAAAGTGTAAATCACTTTTTGATACTGATGCGTCAGCCCCTCTGGTGCTGTTTGCACAGTTCTCATGAAATTCTTTTGCACCTAATCCAAGCCTGTGGAAGGATGATGCTTCTTCCATCCAAGCATGTGGGCATTTGCTAACTGTTCACACGGTTGAATTGAATAAGAACCCAACCGAACCTAAGGAGATAAGGAAGCGGGTTCACCGTCCGGGTTAAGGACAGCAGCACTTGCTTTCCTTTTCTTTAAATCCGAGCAATTTGCTTCTGCTCATGCCAAACGTAACCCTGCATTTGGTTATCAATTGGAATAAAATAAACCCATTTCATTTTGTTTTGTCATACTATATGAGAGCATATGTGCCACATGCCCACAGCAAAAATGAATTGATTTCCATTCATCTGTCCAGGATGTACCTGCCCTCAAGGTAGCGAGCGGTATATCCTGGACAAACACATCCTTTCAGATCATGAAAGTATGAATGATAATATGAATCATTTAATTTTATAAAAAAATAATCTAAGATGTCTTAATTTTAAATTTTAGTTAACAAATAAATATGAATCTAAAAGAGTTCATTTTGTATCGTCGCCTTGTAGCTTTAAATGCCAAGGAAATTTAAAATAAAATGATTTCATTATAAGTGACAACTAAATATGGCTTAGAATGAATGAACTAAAATTTCCTTCTTCAAAAATAAATGAATAAATAAAAAAGATCACCACTGTTTATTAAAAAGAAGAATTCATGTTTAGGCATTCATCGTTACTAGGTTGGGGAAAATTAGATCATGAGAAATGATTTTCGAAACCAAAAATGCCATTTGAGTGTGGGATATGAGGAACAAACAAATTGGGGAACATAACATTTGTTCCCTAATTAATTAGGTTTCGTTTTACCTTTATTCTATTTCATAGAAGTTTTATGGAAGGGATACAAGAAAAAAAAACCTGAGGATTAAGTAAGACAACTTGAGGTCACCCAAAGGTAGGATTGTCCTAACACATCAGAGTCGAAAAAGTGGCAAGCATCTCTAAAAAGTGTAAGTCACTTTTTTGACACTGATGTATTGGCCCTTAGGTCAGTCCTACCTTAGGGTGACCTCAAGTTGTCCTACCAAATCCAAGGC
>JAOXJP010000006.1:12519240-12539310 GCA_025762735.1 Platanus orientalis | reverse complement strand
AAATTATATTATAATAGTGTAGGGTGTGCTATATAGAATACAAGATCCTTGACCCATTTCTCATTTCCGACAATATCCTTGACCCATTTTTCATTTCCTACTCCCATTTCTTACTAAAGAAAGTTGAAATTCTAGATAAATCTTCTACAACGGCCACCTCCCCTTCTCTAGTTCGAACTCCACTAACTATCAATTTTCACATGGTTGAATATTAGTCTAAATGCCGGTGAAGAAAAATCATATAAGTTATGGTATAATGTTTGTTGTAATATTGAAGGTGGTTTGTTTTTCTTCTTCTTCTTCTTCTTCTTTAAGATATTCTAATCTCTATTCTTCTTCTTGTTACTAACTACTCCACCCCTCCCTGCTTCTCTCCCTCACTCTATGGTTATAACTTCAAAAGAAGGGCATCATTACTCATAACCAAATTATGGGTTGAAAGTGTAATGGAATATCTAAATTCGTCTCCAATATTAAATTAGGTAATACGAATCTTATTTTTAAATTTCTACTGCATATCCATATTTGTATACAATATTTGATTGAGTAAGCAAATTTGAATACATATATGCTTATATATGTTTTGTATTCGATCCGTTTACAACCCTACCAAAGATAACCTGATCTACTTATAAAACTTGCCCCTTTTGTGGGGTTTATAAGTAGTTTCTTTTATCTTTTTTCATAATTAAACATCAAAACTGTTACAACCCATAATCCTCATGAAGGAAAAAATGTAAATAACCATGTATAAGGATAAAAATGTCATTTTACATACTTTAGAAAGTCCATTGTGGCGTTTGAAACCTAATTTGATGAATTAAAAGTGAAGAAACAAGTCATAAACTTGATAAATTCGGAAGTTTGGGACAACTTCATGAGTGAATTTGTATCATCTTTGTATAAATTAGCTTGAAAGTCATTCATCATTGGAAAGATCTAGGAGTCTACTTTCTAACACAACATATGGTGAATGAATCAAAGTTTTATAAAGAAAGTTATGATCGTTTTCCCATGATTTATTTTTGTTAAAAAAACCTGGGGAGCTTGAGCTCTCGAGAAAAAGCTTAAGAGATCGAGTTGGGTGAGCCCAAGCGATTGAGAATCTGTTCAAGCACTTGAACCTAGCCAGAATCCACCTCGGGATTTATGTCAACATGTGATTTTGCCTTATTTTTGTCGAAGACCCACATGGGATGACCCTAAACCCTATTTTTATTTTTTTAGGATTTTTGTGACATAAGAAAAGAAGAAATTAGAGAAAGGGAGGAAGTTTGGGTGATAGAGTAAAAAGAGGAGAAATCTCCTTCTCCAAGAGCAAGGTGAGTCTCTAATACTTAGATCTAGGTTTGTTTACTATTTTTTTAAAATAATTTCTTATTGATTTATGGCTTTTGACTATATATCTATGGTTTAATCTTAGGAAAATAAAGTTTTTCAAGGAGAAAATAGTCCTACTTGAAGATCTCCTTGGTTGGAAGAATTATAAGCTTGTGGTAAGTAGTTATACAAGATTTACACAATTTTGTTTGTCATTTAGGTTTTTAGATATTTTGTCTTGTAAAAATTTATTGTATAGATGTTTGCTTACATGTTGAGAAACCCCCTTGTTAGGATCGTACCTTACATAGTTCTATGATTTGTTAAGAGGTTTTGCTTATTCCTGCTGGGATCTAAAAAATCCCTAATTTAGTTTATGAAAAATAGTGGTTTTACATAAAATATATATGTATTCCCTTAAGATGTTGGATTTCATGAGTTTTAAAACTTATAAGATAGAATTCTATGAATTGTTAGTTTCCCATAAGTTATTAATGAATGCTAGAACTTGGTTGCTATGGAAAGCATGGATATATGAATTATTACTGAACATGTTGGTGTAAGAATGTTGAATTGCTTAAGAATATATGTAAGAGTTGGTGTGCTGCATATTGAACCCCATTAGAATGAAAATAACAAGTTGTTGGATATAAATTGCTTAAAGTATTGTTATGGAATGACTTAATTGAACTATGCTTTGAGATTGTGAATGGTTTGGAAAGCATGTGTAGTATAATTGTTAGTAAAATTCTTGTTCATGATAAATATAGAAATTGTTTAATGTTTGTAAGTATAAGAACATGTAATTTTTCATGATTTCTTATTGATTAAGTTATAGAATGATTTTCTAATGTTACATATATCCTTAATTATGCTAGCAAATGTATTATATAAAGATGAATGCCTTTTAGATAATATTAGTGAATGCATTCAGTACTGGAACACTTCTTTATTACCATGTTGGTAAATCTATCATGTAGTAATAGACGCCTCTCATATTATAATTAAAGAATATACCATATAATGATAAGATAAAGAAAGATGGTTATTAATTAATTATAAATGAAATATATAAAAACAAGAATGATAAAAGAAGATAAAGAAGAATGATAAATGATAAGTACAAAGATAATGTAAGATTCTATTATTGGGGGTTTAATGATGACTAGTGATAAATGATAAGTGTAAAGATAATGTAAGATACACCATTAGGGGTTAAACGATGCTGAGTGATAAGCGATAAGTAAAAGTGACCAAGACACAAAAGATAGATGAATATGATGGTTGGCCCTTGCTATTGGGGTTACAATTCAATATGCCGAAGACCCTTACTGTTGGGTTACAATTCAATATGTTGATGACCCTTTCATTGGGGTTACAATTCAGTCCTTGTCATTGGGGTTAGAAGTCAATGTGCCAAAGTGTAAGTAAAGTAAAGATCCCACTATTGGAAAAAAATAAAGCATGATAAGAAGAAAATAAAATTTTATAAGGTACATTAAAGAAGTGAAACCATGTTAAGAAGGAATAAAAAGTTCATACAAAATGACGAATGCCGAGAAAAGAAAAATATAAGCATATAAGCTTCAAAAGTAAGTAAAGCTTATAAGTGATAGAAAAAAAAAAATTTCAATACAAGAAATTAAAACATCTAAGTCTCACAAGGATGACGAAATTCATAAGTTATGTAAGAAAATAAAGTTTCATATACGAAAATGAAATAACATAAACCACTAATGAAAATATAAGTCCTTAATATCAGCAAGTAAAAAAAACTTCAAGAAAAGAGTAAAAGCACATAATCTTCAAAGGAAAATAAAAGTCTTTAAACTATGTAAGAAAAAGGAAGATGTATGATGGTCCTCCCATTAGGGTATAATTTAATAGTAAGATATGTATGATGACCCTCCCTTTAGGGTATAATTCAATGGTAAGATATATACAATGACCCTCCTATTAGGGTATAATTCAATGGTAAGATGATCAATGATAAATGTTAAATGAATATTGAAAAATGTTAAATAAATATTAAGAAAATGATAACAAAAGTTAATAAGTGATAAGTGAAAACATGATGAATGATAAACAAACTAAGATACATGACAAGTTAAGAACAAAATAGCTAATTGAAGCCTTAATATGTGAAAAATAAAAATAAATGAGTAACCTAGTTAATGTAACTAGTGGCCTAAGTAAAAAACCTATGATATATGACAAATAGTGAATGATTCAAGTAAATTGGAAAAACAAAATATGGTAAGTAAGAGAAAAATGAATGATGTAGAATGAGTAATAAGGTAAGTGTTTATGAAAGTAGCAATACATATGATAAGCATGAATTTAATATTATACATGTTAAATATAGAAGTTTAATTTCATATATTCTATCTTGTAAATGTATTGTTATAATTATTATCCATTTAAAAATTATGTATATCTACCATGAGATGAATTGTGTATATCTATCCATATTAGAAGTGTAAAAATTATGCATGAAAAATGATAGAAAATGCTTATTGTGAATGTATTAAACATCTTTGTCTTTAATTGATTAGTAAATGTTCATAATGAGATATTTTATATATATTGTCACACAAAGAAATGTGAATGCTTGAAATGAGTATAATCATGTGTATTGACATATATAGATCTCATATATCGAATCATGAGGATATTATGTATATATTTTATGATGTATAGTAGTTAGTGAACTTAAACTTGTATATGTTTAAATGTTGGAATCTATTTTATATTATATATGCAAGTATGTTAAGTATATTATAATAAAAAGTTTGTGCTTATCCCGTCCACTCCAGTTGTAGGTTTGTATACCTATTCACGACTCATTTAACTCACCATTTTATAACATTTTCAGCATGAACTATGTTGAACATGTTCTTTCAATAGGAGCTAATGTTGGATGATGACATACGTGTGGATGTCGTTCCTTATGCTATTTCAACATTAGTTTTAGATTATGTTTTATTGTCTTTGAAACTTAGTTAGTTGAGTTAGATTAGTCTTAATGTTTAAACTATTAGGTTTGTAATCTTTATGTTTATGGATAGGTTATCAAGAACTTAGACACCTTATGGTAATTTGAGTTAGGATGGATTAGAATGTTTAAATGCGTAAGTTTTTAATTTTGCTACATAAGTGAATGATTTATTTTCGACCACACATTGAGAATGTATAGATAATAGCATGATCTAGCTTTATTCTATTGCATAGTTATCAATTTCTTGGGAATATGGACTTATGATATGCTAAGGATGGAAAAGAAAAGAAAATTTATGGTGAAAAGTATGAAGGATCCTTGAGTAATGATCCAAGTTCACGCCTAAATAAGGTCCTAAATTTTGGGGTCGTTATAGAAACTACAATGGTCTATCAGATTGATATGGGTTAATGTTAGGGAAATAGTATGATAGAGAAGTGATGACAATGCCTGAATCACGGATCACACTTTCTTTAAGAAGATATTCACCCTCTACACTATTCTTAAAGAAAGATACAAAAACTGCAATGAGTTATAGCAAATTCATTTCTAGGATAAAATGGGCCTAGCCAAAGTTGTGTTGTTGATCAGCGGTTTGCAACATCATTAGATCACCCCTTGAACACTTGAAGTTAATTTTCCAGAAATGTATACAACAAGAAATCAATGGATTTTCTAAAAAGTACAGAGGTTGGAAATATGAAAGAGGGAGAGGTTCCAATGGTTCTCTGATTTGTCTTCACGTTTGGGAGTGCCCTTCTTTTATATAAAATGTAGAGACACCTTTATATGTATCTATAGACTTCATTGGCACCCTTTCTTATTGAACAAACGAGTATGAATGTCTATAGACACTTTGATTGCATTTGCACACTTCCCCATGATTCAATCTTCAAGAATTGCAACATACAAGGTGCAAGTTTTTGCCAAAATTCTGTTCCCATCGATCGGCCCTAGGCCCCTTAATCGATCGAACCTGGCCGGCTCGATCGATTGGCCATAGGCCTGATCGACCGGGCTAAACTTTTAAAATTCCAACATTTAAGACCATATGGAGGTAGTAAACATCATTTATAATTTGTATGGATACAAGTAAGTTGAAGATTAAGCATTCTTAAAGACGAAAAATTATTCAAGAGGAAGTTGCAAGAATCATCTTCCGTGGTAGATAAATCAACTATTACATAAGTATGCAGTATTAGAGTACTTAATTTCTAAAACCTGCAAATGATCTCTTGATTATCTTAGTCTGTTCTTTTTTTTTGTGTGTGGTTTTTGAATGTATTTTGATAATACATGTGCTTGTATTTACCCAAAAAAATATCCAGAAAGAAAGCCCACTAGAATTGGATATTATAATTTCATACTTATAACCTCTTACAAATGCATGGTTTAAATGACTCCTAACATGGTGTAAAACTTTTCTTTGGCCCTACAAATTGTACTACATGCGTATTTTTTATTTTATTTTTATAATTTTAGCATTTCAACTCTTATGACAAAAGGAACAAATCTTCAGCAACTAAAATTGATGTGACCAAACTAAAGGATGACACATGGGATTAAAAGTGTAAAAAACACTGTTCAAATAAAAAAGTGCCCAAAAAAAGGCACTAAATTCAAAAACACATCACCTCTCAATTTTTGATGGCCACATCATTTTTGGTAACATATAATTTGTTCCCTATGACAAAATTTTGACAATTTATGTAGGGATCTGCCTTTTGTTAGGTCCTATATATCAGTCTTCAAATCATGAATATAGATGGCTTCTTATGTTCAACGTGTACGCTAATAATGTTTGTGTAACAATCCCAATGGCTCAAAGTGCCTAACTAGATGTGTTCCATCAATCTTAGGGCTTTTGGTGTATCGTAATATATGAGCAATTAATCTTCTGTGACCAGCATTGGTTGATCAATGTGTGACCACACCTTGGACGGTCACATGGTGTGTATAAGATTAAAATCATCAAAGTAGGTGTTCAACTCAAAAAGTTAGGTACCAAAAAAGAGCCCTCAAATTGAGAACACATCACATGCCAATCAATAAAATGATTTGACCTAAAAGAGGCACCATATTCAAAATTACATCTTGTGTTAGTCTGTTGTGCACATCATACATGATCACTCATCTTGTTTGTAAAATTATTTTTGCTCAAACGATTGATCATGTCAGTCAAATCAAGTCATTATTACTTATGTAAGTCAATTTTTTTTTTTTTTTTGGCAATTACACATATGTAAGCTCAAACTTTGTGTTGTACCACAAAATGGTGAGTTTGGCTAGCGAAGCCTGAGCCTGATTTTCATGTGATGATCCTGAGCTTAAATGGACTCAGCTCAACTCAACTCAATTCAACTCGTTGACACTCCTATTTTAACAATTGCTATCAGAGTCACACCACATCTTAAGTTCAAGTCATGGAATGGGTGACTTATAAAGAGGGTAACTTAGACTAGAATGGGAGCCCACCCGTTAAACTTTGATATGAGTTCCCAAACCAAATTGAGAACCTTCACAAGATGGAAAAGATTATCTGGACAAGAGGCTAAAGTAAGTCCTGCCACAGAATGGGCCACCATGGACTCTAATTGCGGAACATGGTGGTGTTACCGTCCCAATATTTAAAGGACTTAGAATGTCGAATGGAGGAGAAACTTGTCTCCAATTGGCAAGTGACACAGTTTGAATCATCTCTAGTTTGACTGAAGACATATCATGGCAGTTCCAATCCATATGCTACTAAGGGTGTCTCAATAAATACATAGTGATAAAAAAGGGTGTTTAGCAAGTACAGATTAGATAAGCACATGCATATTTATATAAAAAAAGAAGAAATTTTAACCAATTCGGACTAAGTTTCGTGAATTTGCCAAATAATGAGGTATTCAAAATATTACTTAAAATGGATTTTTAAAGGGTACAATTGTAAAAAAAAAAAGGAGTTATTTATCATTATTATAATTTTTTCTTTTTTATATCCTGATTATTTGAGAAATTTGAGAAATTTGCGAAATGAACCGGTTTCTAAATTGGGTCATAAATTGTTACCTTCGCTTTAGTGGCTTTCGGTGGCTATTTCAAGAATTTGGGTGATTCGATTATTTGGCAATTTCAACAAACTGATGGTCTGATTTCCCAAAAATCCCATAACTAAATAAAATAAAAATTTCTAATTTATTTAAAACTGTTTAAGTTTTTTTTTTGTGATTATTTTAAATGTCGAAGGCTTACCGTTAGCGTCCCTGGTGATGCGGGTTCAAGTCACGGAAATAGCCTCTCCAGAAATGGGGGTAAGGCTGCGTACATCTTGCCTTCCCCAAACCCCGCATTAGCGGGAGCCTCGTGCACTGGGCCGTCCTTATTTATTTATTTATTTTAAATGTCAAAATTCTTGTATGTATTTATGATAGTTGATTTTTAGGTGGATTATACATATCCCTTTGTCATCTCCACTTTAATTGCCAATTGTCAGGTTTAATACGAATTTTGAAGTTTTGGCTAACCCAAACTCCACCCAGTTGATCCTGACTCAGAACAGGGCAAGGAAGGGTTGGGGGAAGTAGATAAAAATAGATGACTCAATAAAATAACTAATAAAAGAAGAAGAACATGAAGGAAAAAGAGATACAAGCTAAATCCCTTAATTAAAAGCCGTGAGTTGGTGCAGCCTAAACTCAACATGGTTCCACCATACAGAATCCGGACCTGACCAGAAACTCAATTAGGCCATGCAAGCCACTTGGCCCACTCCATTGAACTTTCAAAATAAATTAAAGGTGACATAAATTTCAATCATCACCCATTGTTTACCAGGGAAAGAAATTATTCACCGGCTCAGCATTATTAAGTGTCGCTACTTAAATAGACATTGTGTTGATTATCAAGGCTCATAAGTGCTAAAGACATGGGGAAAAAACCTTATAATTTGCTTGTTTATGCCAATTTAATTACTTGGCGACTTGTCTTAAATGAATTTAATCAGAGCATTAGACAAAACCTGGTTTAGGGAAATAAATTCTTGTGCCAGTGGGTATTTAAAGATCGTTTCGTTGAAAGTTTAAGATAGTAAAAACTTGTTAACAATGGAATTAAGGATGGAAATGAACTCTCCATACATATACATAAGGGTGGAAATGGAATGGGCCAAATCCACTTTGAAATTCAAAACTAAAAAAATATAATTCATTTCTACTGATTTGAAACTTTAGAGAGTCAGAGGGGATTTGTTGCTTACCAATTCATCTTTGGAAACCAAAAGGAACCCTAATAACCTACTAATTTGAGTTTGTCATAAAGATCTAAGTGTCCCAAGAGATGGACCTGAACTCATTTTCCAGTCTAAGATGGAGTTTTTAGATGAGATGGAACCGTGAAGAAAATAAGAATTGGAGTCCTATTAGATCTAGCCGATCGTGTTCTAGGATTGGATTGAATCTGTCAGTCTTGATCCAAAGAGGATTAAAAATGCTCCCCTTAACTAACGCTAACAGCCGCTCCCTGTCAGGCGGCGGGCACATCAACACCAAAAGGTAAATATGCACACCCCCCAAAAAGCATAAATCACTTTTCGACGCTGATGTGTCTGCCCCCTTGACAGTGTGCAGCGGTTAGCGTTAGTTAAGGGAAGCGCTCATAAACTAATCCTGTCTTGATCTGATGTGTATAGACTGTGATCCATGGCCAATCCTGAACAACTTGACCGTTAGTTATGCTTACAAACTTCATTGTCATTCATTGCTTCCATTGAGCCCTCCCTTTCTTTTACCTTCCCCTTGGACCCACTATTTGACCTCCGAATTCCCAGGTTTTTGACATAATGTGAACATTCCCTCTCACAGCCACCAAGATCAGATATCAAGGTTGTGATATCAAGGTTGTGTTTGGCAACCATTCTTCCCAGAATCTGAAGAAGATTATGTCAATTCTGCATTCTTGTAGTTGATCTAGGGCAAAAGAATACATAATGCTTCCAAAGAATGGTTGCCAAACTCCGTTTAAAATGTTAAAAGATCAATCTCCACCATCGGCTTAAAATGCTTCCAAGTAATGATCATCTTCACCTCGGCTTTGGTGCACATGCATGCCCAGGTACAAAAGTGGTGCTAAGCATACCCTAAAAACTGTAAACCACTTTTCAGAATTGATGTGTCAGGCCCAGGTGCATTTAGCAACTCTTTCGCACCTGGGCATGCATAGCTAATCCGAAGAGAATCATCTTGGGTTTCTCCCAAACATCTCCAAAGAATAAGTCATCAGCAACAATGGAACCTGATGATCTATACAACACCAGAGGCCCAAGAATTCACATGGATAGGGTCTTGCCGGTTATTTCCTTAGCTCTTTCCATTTTATATTTCAAGATATTTTCATGGTTGTTTAGTAGACTTTATAGATTCCTCTTTTCAGAGGCCAAGCACTACTTCATTGTTCATACACCAGTCCCATACTTGGGAAATACTCGGACTTGTAATTCACTTGCAAGACCATATGTGTTCCCTCAAGTGTGTGAATCGGATGAGGCTTACAGTTAAATGTGTCAATGAGCCGAGATGAACCAAGTTTTGCTCGGATTACTTCAGGTTCATCACACAAGGATTAGGCTCAGGCTCATAGCAAACCTGAGGTGCTGTGTTCAGGCTTGGCTCATCAAGATTGAAGTAAGCTTGGTTTATGCTCTTGTCTCACCAAACTCAGAAGCCCTTTGTGTTTTTCTACTTGATGAGCCAGACTTTTAGCCAGGTGAGCCTATTGTAGCTTGGCTTAGGCTCATTTAGCTAAATGTGTTTAACTGAAGGCTCAAGTTCAACCATGTGAGGCTGTGAGCTTTAGACATGGCTCAAACTCAGCTGAAGACAAGCCAAGCTAACTCGGTGCATTGGCAACCTAGTTATAATTATTAGTTCTGTTGAGCTTCCAATCTGCATTTATGGGAACATGGTCATATTTTATGATTATTCCTGTATGGGTCAACTTAACCAATTTCAGTTGTTGGTGGTTATCAGATCTTTAATACAGAATTACGCTAAATGCCATCAAATTCGATCAAATCAAGTTTTTAAGACCAGACCTGACCAGAAATGGTTTAAAGGTTCACCATTGTTCAACTAGGTTCAACCACAATTTGGTACAAGTCCGACGATCCAAATGAAACCCAGCCAGACAATCGTATTAAGGTCTTTCTAAGGGGAAATGATCTTCTGTGATCAATGTGTGGCGTGTACCCAGGATTGACACGTGATGTGATGCGGTTTTGAATTTGGTGCCCCTTTTTGGGCACCAACCTTTTCAATTGAGCACCATTTTGACACTTCTAACCCTATACACATTTTGTGTCGTGGTGTGGTCACAGAAGATTTGCTCCTCCTTGTCAAGTACTAGATCATGAAGAGTATGTGACCTCGAATCAACACATGATGAGGTGCACGTTTAAGGGAGGACCCACCAATCATGAGGTGGGAAAATGAATCTGGACTGTATTTTGGTCAACATAATGTTGCCACTGTATTGACCAAAATACCTTCCAGATGCATTTATATGCTGTGAATGGTATAGAGGGTCAAAAGACCGGCACGGATTTGGTGTGCCCCTTTAATGAATGCTTAAGGTCTGCCCGCATGCAGGGGCGGACACATGGCTCCAAAAAGTAAAAATCACTCCCCAAAAAGTGTAAATCACTTTTTCGACACCATGTGTCCGCCCTTGCATGCAGGCGGACCTCTTAGGTGTTCATTAAGGGGGTGCACCAAATTGGCGCCAGCCTTTTGGCCCTCTATACCATTCACAGCAGGAAAGTGCATCTGGAAGGTGTTTTGGTTAAAACAGTGGCAACATTATGTTGACCAAAATACCCTCCAGATTCATTTTCCCACCTCATGATTGGTGTACGCGATATCAGATCTAAGTACCTTAGATTATTCATTTCATAAAGTGTAATTATAACTTAAAAAGGTTAATAGAACAGATGATTCTGATCAGGTTCTTTTTCTTTGAGGTTGATAGTCCTTAGGATCTACCCAAGTGATAGCTTAGTAACTCTTTACAATATGAATCCTCTCATTCATTTCATACCTACTATCACCTAAAAAAACCTACATGTTTCATTACAGGTGAGCTTGCAAAACCGCAGACATCTCTTTCCTTCTATTTTCTTTCAAGCATTCTCATTATCACACGGCAAAGTTGGTGCCATAGTAAGATAAATAGTATGCCAATTAATAAACCTTAAATTCACTATCCTACAACACAACCACTCACATTACCTCATGGCACCCTTTCACCACCTTTTTAAGTTCACGCTTGGGCAAGAAGGAATTCAGGCAAAGCAGCCTGGTTACAATGGAGAACTTGAAGTTGGTCGAGAAGCTTGTAGTTGTTCCTGAGACACCCACAAGGCGTCGACGTCTCTTCTTATCTAACATAGACCTCACACTCGTCGCTTACCAAGAGAGTGTCTCATTCTTTGAGCCATCGTTGAACCATGTCAGCTTCAAGGAAGCTTGTCACAGCTTATGTGATGCACTTGGCCGGATTCTAGTTTCCTATGACTTTTTGGCTGGAAGGCTTGAGCCGGCCTTGGAAGAGTCACCGGCCAGAGATAGATTGCAATGGTGCTGGTGTTGTGGTTGTTACTGCGGTGACCACAATTGAGATGAGCCAGCACGGTGATCTTCGGGCACCCAAGCCGGAGTTTGAGCAACTGGTTGTGTTCTTGCGGGAGGAGGAAGAGAAGGTGGTGGAGCTAAGAGACAAGCCCCTCTTATTTTTACAGGTTTTCTACCATACCTGTGACATACATTTAGTGTATATGCAGGTAGTTAGGACTCTTTTAACTATCATTTCTCCAAACTAAAAATTATGGTTGTTTGCTGTAGTTTACTCAGTTCCAATATGGTGGCTTATCGCTGGCCTCTCGATCCAACCACTGCAACTTAGATGGGGTAGCAATCCGCGAGTTCCTCATCAACCTGGCCTCCCTCACATATGGCAAAGACCTTGTTATCGAGCCAAACCCCGATAGGACGATCTTTAAAGCACGGAACCCACCTAAAATCACTCATCCTCACTTTGAGTACTCAAAACCCAATGACTCAGATGCCACATTTACCATCCATGGCACATGTGGTTATAACCTCAAGCAATCCCTACCAAATTATCTGAATCAGCTAGTCTATTTGTCACCAGAGCATATTGCCAGCTTGAAGAAGGAAGCTCTTACAAACCACGAGCTGACCAGTTGCACCAGTTTTCATGTTGTGGCTGCCAAGATATGGAAGGCGAGGAGCCTTGCAATGGAGATGCCAGAGGAACGAATTTCCACAATGTTGTTTCCTGTGGATGTGCGCAGAAAGATGGTGCCTCATGCACCACATGGCTTTGCAGGCAATGCCCTCATTCCTGGCTTTGCAAAAGCAAGCGGGCATGAACTGAAGATGGAAGGACTTTCATTTCTTGTAAGGAAAGTCCAAGATGGGTTGGAGAGGATGGACGATGAGTATGTGAGATCTGGAATTGATTGGTTAGAGGTGCACAGAGGGGTGCCTTGCAGGGAAGAAAGCTTCTCAGTGGTGGCTTGGTGGAGACTAGGGCTAGAGGGCGAGGAGTTGGAGTTCAAGTGGGGTGCAGTCAAGTGTTCCACTCCGATCATGATAAAGCCTGGACTCATCATTCTGCTGCCAGGGCACAAAGGAGAGGGAGGGATCAACATCTGCCTGGAACTGCCTTCGGATCAAATGAAGGAGTTTCACAAGTTGATGATGGAGGACTGATCTTAAATTAGGGTCTTGATGTGTGATTTCTTTCTTAATGTTCTAAAAAATTTAATGTTTCTTGCCGTGTTAGCAGCAACTGCACTCGATTTAAGTGTATTACGTCTCCATTCCTCAATGGCAACAGGGTTTTTAATACTGGTTTGTGATTTATGGGAGTTTAGACTGAAATTGGTAACTATGATTCAAGCGCTGAAAGAATTGTTAGCATAGTCACTTAGATCTTCAAATAGTATATTCATAACCTTATTACAAACAAATTATTTTTCACTACTTTATAAGATTAAAATTGATGCAAATTAATATAACACTGAAAAAAATGTGATATGAGCATGACTGGCAGTACTCACCAGTAATCTCCGCAAGTGCACAACCCATCTTTGAAACGATGGAAACGCTTTATATCTCTCAGTATGATCTCCCTCTGGCTCATTTCACTGGCATATTTCATCATAGAATGGCAATCTCCACAGACTCTGAGGTTCTTCACAATCCTAATGGCCATTCCATGAGGAGTGCTAATAAGCCCAAAGGCAAGTGCCAACTTCTCACTATGACTTCCCAATGCATCTTCCTTCTCTTCTTCCTCAATATTATGAAGTACCCACTCTGTATCAGGCATGTACCCCTGTGCCTTTGCACCAACTGTAAGCTCCTCCAACTTTGTGTATATTTCTTCTGCATGCTCATGGGCCCGATCACCCGCCACAAAACTATGCACTCGGCCACTCACCTCAACGTAACTCCACCCAGGGGGCTTTTCGATACCCTTATTCTTCATTGTTATTCTCACTCTCTCTACCTCTTCCCATCTCCCAACCCCTGCGTAGATGTTGGACAAGAAAATGTAGCTCCCTGGATGTTTAGGTTCAAGCTGCAAGAGCCTCTCTGATGCTAATTCCGCCATTTTGATATTCTTGTGGACCCTACATGCACAAAAGAGTGCTCCCCATATCACAAAATCAGGCTTGATTGGCATGCTCTCGATGAAATTTAGAGCCTCTTGTAGCCGACCTGCTCGACCGTATAGATCCACCATGCATGTGTAATGCTTCAAAGTGGGCTCAATCTGGTGGTCAAGCCTCATGCTGTTGAAAAAATAGAGTCCTTGATCCACCAGCCCAGCGTGGGAGCATGCAGTTAAGATGGCCAGAAAGACAACCTCGTCTGGATCAGTTCCTGCAAATATAGTCATAGTTTAATCTCTTTTAATTGATTATCTACAAATTGGATGAGACTTCAGTAGAAGTATATAGATTTCATACCAGTGGATTTCATCTCCTCAAAGCATTGAAGAGCTTGGTGGCAGCATCCGTGGATTGCCCATCCCAAAATCATGGCACTCCAAGTAAGAAGGTCCTTTTCTTTGGTCTTGGCAAAAACCTGACTTGCACATTCAATGCTCCCACATTTTGCATACATATCCACCAAAGCAGTTCCTAATGCTCTGTTTAGCCTGAACCCTTTGCTTGAAACATACTCATGTATCCAAACTCCAGCTTCTAGAGCCCCAATTTTCGAACAAGCAGACAATGCAGAGACAACAGTAAGCTCATTAGGCCTCACTCCCTCCTCCATCATCCTATAAAACATGCGCAATGCCCATTCATGGTCCCCCTGCTGTGAAAGCCCAGACACCATGGTTGTCCAAGAAATCACATTCTTCTCCGGCATGCAATCAAAAAGTGCTATTGCCTGCACTAAATCCCCATTTCTCAAGAACCCAATAATCATACTATTCCAAGAACCAGTATTCCTTTCTGGCATTGCCTCAAAAAGTTCCCTAGCTTTTTTCAAGTCTCCAGCTCTACAGCAACCATTAATCAAAACATTCCATAGAAGTATACTCTCGAGCTTATTTCTTTCAGGAGTTTCATCAAACAACTGTAAAGCGAGATCTAACGAACACAGTTTCACATACATATCAACTAAAGAAACGCGGACAAAGGAGTTAAGCTCAACCCCAAACTTGAGGACCTGAGCATGGATTGATCCACCAAGCACATTAGCCAGCAGCCACGCTGCCGATTTTAGGACAAAGGGGAAAGTGAGCGGGTCAGGCTGGACACTAAGGCGTAACATGAGAATAAAATAGCAAATTGAGCTCTCAAATCGGTTAGTTTCACAGAGGCCCCGTATCAATGCATTGAAGACAAAAGAGTTGGGATCTCGAAAATGGTGGAAAATGGGAAGTGCATATTCCATGGATTTGAACAAAGAACAAGTAGATAATAGTTGTGTAACAACCCGACTGCTTTGCGAGAGGTTGTGAATGAATAGCTGCGCGTGGATCTCTTTGAGTTGTTGGGTGGTTTTGCAGGCGTGGATAACAGAAATAAAGTGGTTTTCCAACGATCGGAATCTTCCGATGGTGTGGTTTTCAGGTGGGGTTTGAGTACAAAGAGTAGTGGCTCTGGAAATGGTAGTTTTGGTGGTGATAGTTTTTGTTTGTGAGAAGAGGGTAAGAGCTCTCATGTTAACGGTCACTTGATAATTCAAAAAGTCGGTAAAATTGGAGGCAAACTGCAATGACTCATATTTTGACTGTAGGCTGAAGTTCTGAATCGCTGAAGCTCAAAAGACCCTCCCTCAGTACCGGCTCACCACTGTCAATTAACGAAAATGCCCTTTCAGCGTGTGCGGCACAAAGTTCTAATAATCTATTGTTGGACTGGAGAGAGATAACCAGGGCACACACTCAGAAGATTTGGTAGGACAACTCAGAGAGTGACTAAAGTTGGAATGAGATCAGGGCCGACACATCAGTGCCAAAAAGTGAAAAAATCTCCCAAAGAAGTGTATATCACTTTTTTGGCACTGATGCATCAGCCCTAATGTCATTCCAACTTTAGCCACTCTCTAAGTTGTCCTACCGAATCCAAGCTTGAGCACACAATGCTGACAAATCTTTTTATTTTTGGAATTTTTGGCAAATCAGTTCGCTGAAATTGCCAAATAATAAGGTAAAGCAAAACATTACCCGAAATGGATTTTTGTAATATATAATTACTTATTTACCCTTAG
This sequence comes from Platanus orientalis, assembly GCA_025762735.1. Lineage (NCBI taxonomy): Eukaryota > Viridiplantae > Streptophyta > Magnoliopsida > Proteales > Platanaceae > Platanus > Platanus orientalis. The sequence goes on along the minus strand of JAOXJP010000006.1, from coordinate 12,523,197 downwards.
TCTCATCTTTTATTTTTGAGTTGACCCTACTCAAACCTCACCGGACCGCTCTCTCTCTATGAACAAACAAAAGGAAAAACAACCACCATTAGAACTTCCGTCAACAGCTCTTTCTCTCTCTATGCTGTAGAAAAATATGACCATCAAAATTAGAATTGTGGTAGCCAAAAATCACTGGTCAATCATAAAGGAACATGTGGTGGCACTAAGCCAGGCCAACCCGAACCCTACGTCAGGTTGAATTTAAACCAAAAATACTGGTTCAACCAAAAAGACCCTTGTAACATTCGAAGACGTTGAATGAGTTAATGTCAAAGTAGTTTCTATGTAAGACTATCGTTAAGCCTAGTTTCTAGGCTGAATATTTATTCCAACTAAATCTACTCTTGATGCTTATATCAAAACTCAAAGAAGTAAGTTAAGAACCTACCCAAGGAGAAGGGATCCAAGGAAGATAAACCTGATTAGCTTCAAATCCCCCATTGCACAAGGAAAAGATCCAAATGGTGGAAGAATCAAATCTCATGAATACAGGAATGGAAGTTAGCCACCTTTTATAAAAGGAGATTGACCTTCGTCTCAAAGGTACAAGAAAAATCTCGATCAAAACTTTCTTGATATACTTTCCCTCTGCCTTACTAATTTGACCGTTAGAGGCTCATTGGCAGGTATTTCACCGGAACAAGTCTCACCTGAAAAGGATCCAATTTTGGTCAGTAACTCCATCTGCTTCACTTCTAGTGGCCTAAGAGAATGAGTTGGTTTACTTGACTGTGCATAAGAATGAACTGGTTTACTTGAAAAGGATCCATAGTTTGGCACCGTCTATGGAAAGTGTGCAACAAAAAGGCAAGCTTCACAACCAAGCTAAGTTTTTATAATGGTTCCACGATGAGCAAATGCCCAAGCTAGCAACAACGAAGGTCTTGATTCCCGTGATAATCAATCTAATGAGAAAAATGGACCCCCACAACTCATTGCAATGCATACACAAATAAAATTCCTTCAAAAGTAATTCAAGAAACAAAGGGAAGAGTACCGGCATCAATTGGATAGGTTAACCTAAAAGAATGATCTTCTACGTGAATGTCTCCCTACCCCAGTGGACTTGGAGGGTCATGACCAACATCATCATTCATCTAACTCTCATACCACCAACTGGGAGGACACGACAGAATGCCGTGATGAAATCATGGAAGCTTCTTACCCTATCGAGGAGACCTCAAAACAGAAGAACGGATTAAAAAACGATGTGCAAACTTTAGTGGACAAGCAGCTAGAGGAGTACAATGTATGGGATAGATGGAGCCCGAAACCAAACTACTCAACAAATAGCACAGAACGTGGTTAGAAACTTTGACAAATCACCGTTTGGGTCAAGTATCATGAACCAACCCATCCCTCGACCTTTCACCATGCTAAAATTTGTTAACTTTAAAGGATCCTCTTACCTTGTGGTGCATCTGCATCATTACCAATAAATGATGACCCTAAGACAACACAACGATGCACTCATGTGCAGGGTCTTCCCTTTCTACAGGGGATAACTTTGGAATGGTTGCACAAGCTGTCACCTTTAAGCATCTACAACAGTCAACTGTATATCACTTTTGTCACATACTTTGAGCATGACCATCCATAAAAAAGGACAAACACTCCTCAACATGGAAAAAGGGAGTGGGGAACCATTGAGGGAGTGCACACAAAGATTCCAAACGGAGATGCTTCACATTGAATGCTGCGATGAGAGAACAATGATTGCTTACAAAAGAGGTCTCCCTCCTTCAAGCCAATTACATCAGTCTCTTACCAAGACCCCCGCTGAAGACATAACTAGCCTTTTAGCCAGAACTGAGAAATATGTGAAACTAGAAAATGAGATTACAACCATGAGAACCGTAGTGATTGATACCTCCACAGACCTTCAGTCCAAACTGAGCCATTTTGGTCTTTATTTACCTTCAATTAATTACATGTTTACAAATTGGATTTACATATTTATCAATTTAAACATTCATCCATCCATGCATGACATAAACACATGAAATTCATCTTCAATATCATTCATCCAAACATATACATGATCATTCAAGAAGATCTCTACCAAATTACATCTCCCACATGAATTTCTTTGAGATGATCTCATGGATTCAACCAAAAACCCTTTTGTCCAAGGGTCTTAGGTGAATTCATGGATCAAACTCAAAAATCAATATCCTATTTGACAAGATAATGCAAATTGACATGGGAAACTTCATGATATTCAAAATTAAACTTGTAATTACATGTGATATGATAATTAATCAACAAACATTCATAAAAAAAAAAATATAGATCTATGCATGAATTAACCTAAAACCCTAAATCTTAGTTAATTTTAGATCCAAATGTCTTAAACATAGAGAATTATACAAAATTTAATTGATGGGAGAAATACTTATAATGGGGATTTGCTAGCTCATTTCTCTTTTGATCTTTTCCCTTGCTCTCCTCTTATTCCTCTTTTCTTTCTATCATTTATTTGGCTCCTAATTAAGAAGGAGATTTTTCCTCTAAATTAGAAGAAAAAACTTCAAAGATAGTAAGGAATTATTTAAGCTTAGTAGAAATTTTTTGAAAGATAGTAAAGCTCTCTAAAGTTAGTAGAGTTTAATTCTCCTAATTTGGTTAAAATCTCTACAATTGGGATCTCTTTTTCTAAATTTGTATCCCCCTTTACCCCTTTCTTACATCATCCTTAAATAGATAAGGTAAATCTACAATATTTTTTTGGTCATTTGAGCTTTCTGGTATAATTGTAAATAAGAGAGAGAGAGAGAGAGGATATTTTTGGAGAATTGGAATTGTAGTGTAATGATACTTTGGGAAAGCCATGAAAAGGAATATGCCCATATATTCGTCCATGTTATGGGGTGTTTGGATATTGTCTTAACCATCACCTAATAATGGATCTTTGAGAAAAATGCATTATCCTTGGATTCATGTTTAGATAAAACTTGTTTTCTCTATAAAAATGCATTTTTACAAAACCCGTTATTGATTCAAAGTTTTTAGCAAATTTTGTGGAACTGATCCCGACACTATCTAGAATTCTCAAGTGGGACCCATATTCTGTTTTAGTCCTTTTATGTCAAAGAATTTGAAGATTTGGTTGGAAAAGAAAAGGTCTTTGTCAAACCAAATTATTGTGCTGATAGTAGTTAAAGATAATGAATAGATTATATCCATCCATAGGTATAGAATAATAGAAGAAGAAAGCCAATGAAACCGTGTGAAATACTATATAGGTTTATCCTAAAGGGAGTGAATAGGATTTCTAAATTGTTTATCTCTTTTTCGATTAGTTATGATTGTTTTTAGTTCAATTTTAACTTTCTTTTTATTAATACAAGTGTGTGTGCTAAGAGTATAGCTACTGAAGAATAATATCAAATAGATGGTGTGCAAGAATAGATATGGATTTGAATGCAAAGAGATAAACAATCATATAAACAATCCACAACACAAGATTTATAGTGGTTCGGCACAACGGCCTACATCCATTGTCAAAGCTCATAACCGAGCTACAATAATTTTATTAAGATTGAGAGATTACAAGCAAGGTTAAAATTACAAAACCTACTACTTGCCTAACAAGCTATCAACACCTGGTGTCTCTGGAAAGTGTGGTCTATACTCTTAGTGTCTTCGACGGGAGTTTTGGTCTACACTTCCGGTGTCTTCGGCATAAGTGCTAAAGTCTAAAGTATTTAAATGAAAATACTAAAGCAAGTGTTATCTTTTTGAATGTTGGTTTTGCTTTTCACACAATTTAGAGTTGCTCCTTGTTAAGTTTGAAGTGATTTGAAATGTCTCTAAAGTTATCCTAAAAGAGGGGAGGTGAATAGGATATTAAATTTATTCTACTATTTCTTGTCAATGTTGGGATTGATTTTAATCTAAAGTTATCCTAAAGGG
>JAOXJP010000006.1:12500569-12519140 GCA_025762735.1 Platanus orientalis | reverse complement strand
AAAAACAATTTTTATCAACTAAGCTATATATTATTGATAATTTTAAAATAATTAGTATATTATATATAATACATATAATGTATGCAAAAGTTCGGGCTTTGGGCCGGGCCAAGGTAAGCCCAAGCCCGGTCCTTAATAAAAGTTTGGAGCTCGGGCTGTTGCCGGGCCTAGCTTGGGCTAGGCTTTTTTGGGCCAATTTGAGGGTCAGGTTCAGGCCAGCCCGGTCCATGCCCACCCCTACTTTATTAGCTACTCGATTACTCTTGTTCATCTTAGGCCCAATTGGTGCCTTACATATGGTAGTCACTAGATTGGATCACAGTCCAGATCCAACCCGATTATGGTGGATCCAAATTCCAAATCCAGTATATAGATCCGTCAGATTGGATAGTCATATAGAGCTTAAAGGAAGATGCGTTTAAAATCGGATTGATTTGTGAAGTACACCATCCAATCGGATTAAGATCCAAGCCATGTGGAATCTTTGTCCAAAGGCATCTTTTGTGTATATGGATCCATTTTCCTAGATTTTCCCATCTAGCTACATTGTCACTCAGTAATACCCTTGGTTTCTTTCACATAGTAAATCATGACAACCAAAAATCTGTCCAAAAATCTTATGGTAGTAACTTCAGCCCTTGCAGCCTTCTAATCTGATGTAGAAAAAAAGTCTGATATGGTGGCTTCATTGGCTACCAACTTATTCCTAACATGGTACAGGTTTCTCTTCTGCCTGCATCAACACATGTTTGTAATTACTTGCAAAACGTCGGATTGGAACCTGAAACGATTCATGCCCAATACCCTGGATATGGATGCCATGTGAATGACAACATATTTCCTATTTTCAGTGCAAATAGAATATGTACGGTTAGAGCACATCACCTCTTATTAATAAATGCACTCAATTCGTTTCTCTCAAAAGCCACACCAAGAAAAGAGGGGCACTCTTTATCAACTTTGCACAAATTGTAACAGAAATAATCAAATAGTACAAGATTGTGAGATTGTCTCATTCCTAGCACTACTATCAATGGAGCTCAAATAAAGGTACACACAATTCAATTACAATGGTCAAAATCCAGTAATTTGGAAAGCACAACAAAACCTTCCCAAAAGAATTGATTTTTTTTTCCTCTTTTGTTTTCTACTTTTTTTTCTTTCTTTTGGGTAAGGGTCGGGGTGGGCGGATGACTAATCAAAATGAGTTGTTGAGCTTCTCAAGCTTAAAATGCCATAGAATTACATCAAAATTGGATCTAAATTATTGCCGAAAAAATAACCCTATTTATTACCCCTTTCTTGCCCAAGGAATAGAAACCTCCAATCTCCAATTCCTTCCTCACATTATGACATTAACGTTTCCAAAACCGGCCATGCTGCTTCTGTTCTTGCATCCGCCTGCACCAATAACAGAACAGTACAAAACGTTATTTTGGATCAACTCTCATACAAGTACAATGCTTGGCAGAACTTTTTGTATACAATTAATTGCCAATCCAAACAGTGCACAGGCCGTTTGGTCCCCACCTCCTTATAGATGGAGCCATCTATTTGATGAGTCAGAGACTAATATTGGGCCAGTCAAATGCCCTTAACCATAAACCCTTGATGACAGTTGCCAATACATTTATTAACCAAGCAAAGCAAGAGTGCAGCCAGATGGTTCTCATTTGAATGGTGAAAATCAGAATATGAATATAGGACCCAATTGCAACAACCATATCTTGTATCAGTTCCTGTGAGAATGAATTTCGAGGCAGAAGGCAAATCCACTGACTTTCACAGTAGCTCGGTGAAAATTAGTGACAATTGAAGTCTGTCCAGATGGGTCCAAAGTGTCATTAGGTCACAATCTATCAAAAAGGTGGCATTTGTAGATTACATGGTACTGAGAGACAGACAAGTGTGTTTTGTGGATAGAGATGGCTTTGCACATTCCAGTTAGTACAAGAGATGGATATAAGTTCCACAAGCATTTATTAGAAAACAAAGCTGCAGCACGGAAAATTCAGATGAACCACAAGATGAAAGCCAAGGAAAATTTGGCCAGCAGTTGCCCTATCAGTGAAGTTGATATTTTACCCCACAGCTAAAACTCGATCATCATCTATTTACTGTAACATAGGCTAAAGCTACAGTTTATAATTGTCCATGTTAAATGCAGAAAAAGAAGCATAGAACACCCCTCAACAGTAGTCTAAAAATATTTAAGTTTTCAATTATTATCCAAAAAGAAGCTTCTTTGTTCTATTCTCACAGGGATATTAGATGAGCATAAAGTTGATAGGATCAACCTCTATAACTGCTATCATTAAGAAAACTCATTTAATAGATGTTTTTACCTTTGATGCTCTTTTGAACGCTCAATGAATTCAGTGGCGATTTCATGGCCATGATAAGAAGCTAGGACTGGTCTTATATCAGCTGGTCTATGGCGGGCCACATCTGTAGATAAACCAGGTCAGATTAATAAAACTTTTCATTTCATGCAGACCCAATAGTAGATTCAACTCAATGAGAATCAACATACATGTAAGGAGAGCATCTAATTCTAAATATTCTGAGATTAGAAGATAGCTCACACTCAAGGAATGGAATAAGATCCACAAGTGCTGTGTCATCTGGTTCAAGCTTCCATGGCTTAATTGGAACACAATTCTCCGGCTGAAGGCTAGATTCTAGTGCATGTCCACTTACATAGAGAATCCTTGAAGGGTCTCTGTTCAGCTTTGAGAGGTCCTGCCAGGAAGAATTATACCATATAAAACTGCTCCTTTTGGTTTCATGTAAGTGTCTTCATACAGAGTAGCAGTCTAGCCACGACAGAAGAATACTTCATGACATGGAAACCATAGACATTAACTTGTGTAGAGGTCTTTAAAATTAATAATCTGCGAAGTTATGCACTAAGGTTTTGATTCCATTCATGTATAACTCATCCACCTTAAGTGTAAATTGCATAAGGATGTAATTATAATTTCTATTTCTATAACATGGTGTAAGACAACCAAGGAGACAGCGAAGGTTTCCTTTAGGATCTGGGCCTGAAAATTGAAGAATGGAAACGTAGGTTGAGAAAGCTTAGTCCTAAATTAACCTCTAGGCTTAATTTATGTTAAAGGCTGTGAATATGGCCAGTGTCACGGTTCCTATGCACAAAGAGAACCAACAAGCAGTAAAGGACGATCTAGTTGTTTTTAAGTCATATAGCCGAGTGTAAGTTTTTCCAAGGCCACTTCACTGGAAAAGATTGCTCGAGATATGGATCGGGAACAAGCTTGGCTGGCATCGACAATGGCTCAGATACAGCTTCTTCAGAATTGGGACAATTGTGGGGGCTCCTCTAGCTGCTAAATATACACCAAGAGAGTTTCAAATTATGATCCCACTCCAGATTGAGAGTCAAAGCTTTTAAAAGCTGCATTTGTATTTACCTTCATCCAATGTTTCTCGGGGGGGGGGGGGGTGACCTTGTACTTAAGGGTAATATAGTCCCCTGTTAGGCGGGTATTATTCTTGTGTTTGTGTCAATCTGGTTTAGGGCCCGATAGATAATGCAGAATGAACTGGTTGTTTTGTCTTAAAATCTCACAAGATTCTTGCCACACCATACTTCATATGAAAAGAGAGCAAGGTTGTTTGAGACTCCGAGTAAGTCAAAGTTCTGGGCTGGGTAGTAAATATAGCTTGCACTGCTCTACTACATCTCTGGATGGAAGAGATGCGATGCAATTGTTCAAGGGGCATCTGGACCAAACTGCCCTAGTTAAAGTGTAGTGGAAAATCAGGTGGAAGGGTCCTCAGTGTGATGCTCACAGTGCTGCAATGTGGTGATATCCTACACAATTTCCAATGAAGGAGGTCTGCCAGTGGGAGATTTCCATTGATAAGTTTCTACAAGAAAGTGAAAACCCAAGGCGGAGATTTGATTTGGATGTCCGTAAAGTTTGCGCAACAATAAAATAGCTGGTTACTGTCTATCTGGAAGATTGTTCATTCATGAGTAGGACTCTGTATGCTGATTTAATGGAAAATGTCCCATTCTTGCAGAAAGGGCCAAACCAGTTGATCCTCCAAGGCTTGAGAAGGAAAATGGATGTGAAGGATCACACCAACCAGGTGTTCACTGTTGATCATCATCCAACTGTCAACAAGGTAGGTGGAGAGAATTGAGGTCTTGGAGATTCAACAATTTGGTAACCTGACAGACATCATTCCAATGCTAATGGTGCCACGCCTGGAATCCAGAGTAGTCCTTTACTCAGACAATCTCATCCTTTGATGATCCGTTCCATATCCAGAAGGCAGATGGCTTGACGTCCCCCAAAAAAGATGTTCTAGGATAATACTTGGCCCTGAGGACTCAAGAAACAAGATATGTGAGTTCATTCAATATATGACTTCCTATTTGGTCAGGAGAGCAAGATTTAAAGCCTCTACGTCCTTTAGTCCTAGTCCACCAAGCAATTTTGGAATGCACAATTTCTCCCACTGCAGGGTATGTACAGGGTGATTGGGCTCTGTGTTGTGCCACCAGAAGTTGCAGAGTCACTGTTTCAAATCTTTGGAAGTTTGATCAGGGAGGAAAATGACAACATTCTGTACAGTGGGGAGGCTTCTTTCCAGTTTATTGCTAAAAAATGCTTTCCAACCAAGTTTAGATGTTTGCCCCAATACGCATCCCAAGGTTTCAAAACCTATAAATAGCCCCTCATTTCAGCTCAAGCCGCTAGTGTATTCATGAGTTTTGTGCATCCTCTCTGCGATAGGAGATGTATTTTCCAACTCCATAGTTTTTGTCTGCTAGATCAATGAGACAATGAGAGGTAAGTGTCTTGAATCTGCTCAACTGCATAGGAATCCCCAAATACAAATTCTTTTTTTTTTTTTTTTTTTTTTGGGGGGGGGGGGGATAATTAACACAATTTTCTTTAAGGAAAAAACAAACTAATTGTGAGATTTGATTACAAGCACTCATCTGGAAGCAACTATCACAATACAACAAAGCAGACCCCCACCCCCCAATTGACCAGCCATCACCCAAGGCATTCTGGCCCCTAGCTATATGAGAAAGAGAAAATCCTAAAAAGATTTCAGCTCCCAAATCTCGTAAATAATATTGGCTAAGCACAAAGAAACAGCTCCCTTTCCTTCGCTCCAACTAATAACCACTGAGGTGGATCCCAAATCCCCAAATACATATTTTTGTTGGACATGAGATGGATCCCCAAGAAAGAGGGCAGATTCTTTTACACTTTCGAGGTACTTCCTGAATGAAAATAGCTGCATATTTACAAAGATTGACGTCATGGTCTAACACTAGTCTAACTCTGGAGTTCTTTCATGCACTTGATTTCCAGTAAAGAAGCATGGCAAAATAAAAAATAGTTGTCAACAAATAACAGGTGCAACAATGGTGCTGCAGTGAGTCCAGACTAATCCCATGAATGTGATTCCCCATTTCTCCCTTTTTAATCAGTATTATGGTTGGAATTTTAGTTTCAACAAGTGAAAGAAAACAGGGCTATGATAGTTAGGGTTTAGGGTTTTCAAGTTCAAAAATTTATGGCTTGAGTTCAAAGAATAATTGTGACCGAATAGTTGAGGTTTAGGTGTAGGTAGGTTGGCTGTATAAGGATTCAGGTGGTCTAGGGATCCCATAGGTTGCAAATAAAATTAAAACAGAATGAGTAGAGGTAGTAGAAAGGGTGGTAGATTGAAGCAACTGCATTCTTGAATTCAAGAAACTCAACTAGGAGTAAGGAAAAGGACTGTCATAAGTGCAGTTCAAGGATTCTTGAACAGATCTAGTGAAGAAATATAGAGAACAGAATAAGCAGAGAAAAAAATGATAATTAGAATCTTAACTAGGTTGTAAGACTAATCTGAGTTCATGAACAGGTTGTAAGTATGGAGAGATTCAAGATAGTTAAATAAAATAAAGATAAAGAAAAGTAATCAAGGGAGAGAAGAGGGGCCACACCTCTTAGATACTTGTTCAAATATGGAGTCACATCAAACTAGGATAACATTATATTTTATTTGGATACGTAAAAGAATTTCATGAAAAAGGGGGCGAGGAGCCCCAAAGAAAATACAAAAGAATAACCAACTAGGACAAGAAATTGATTGTGTCACACCACCACATTTGAGTCATACCTCACAAAAACCAACAATAGAGCTCTTAATGAAAAGACTTCAAGTCAACTGCATTTTGTAGAGCAACAAAAGAAAAGGGGGGGGGGGGACTTTGATCCTTGTCCTCCTTCTACATTTAAAAAGGTCATTACCCAGTGCCGGTCCTGTAAGTATAGGGTGCTGGGAGGGGTAGATGAGAAATAGACTAACCTTTGGCTTTGTGCACAGAGTGGCTGCTTACCAGACTCAAACCCACATTTGCACGCTGGACGACTTTTTGGCAGATAAACTTTCCTACTATCATAGAATTAAAACAACTTTAAAAATAGAAACTCCTATTTTTATTCCTAAGAACATTAACTTCTAGAACAATTTTTAAAACCAACCATATAAAGCTTGTTAATGGATCTAATCAACCAGCTGTACAGTCAATTAGTCAAAATCAAGCAATGGAGCTTTACTGTAGTCTGCAGGAAAATTTGCTCTCCATAAGCAATGGAGACAAGATGAGGGGAATCAAGTGATATGGTTCAGTCATGTGCAATCCAGACCATTGACCATACCAGTGAGGAGTTATACGGTGCAAGTTGAAGGTGTTAAAAGGACAAGGGAAAGGCCAAAATTTGACTGGTTGAAGTAATGAAAAAAGAAGAAGACATGAATGCTTAAGATTTGACTGAAGATATGACCCTAGTAGAGTGGAATGGCAACAACAGGATTCATGTAGCAGACCCCTAACTCATCAAAAAAATAAAAAATAAAAAATAAAAAATAAAAGGAGAGAGAGAGTAGCAGAGCCCTAGTAGTTGGGATAAGGCTTACCTGAGTTGAGTGTACACACATTTAACTTTTATAATTTAATTTCCTTAATTTTATCTCCATCATATTTCTTTTCCAATTTTAAATATTTTTTAGACAGATGGGTAAGTATGAAATGATTTCAATGGTTTGTCATCTCTGATTGACCAATGATGACACCCACAGCCTGAGTACATACATGTGCAAGAGTGCATCAGAAAAGACACAAGTCCTCATCAGATAAGTTGACTACAGCAGAAAGCATGCATAATTTTTCCTTGATAAATCAAGAATTCATTAAAAGAAATACAGGTCATAAGACAGATAATAGTAAAAAAAATGTTCTGACACATGTGTAAGCAGGCAATTAAGCCAAGAGTTTGCAGGGTGAGTTCCCTATGGCTTTATACAGAAGTAACAGAACAAGGGCATGGCAGCAGCACCATTGCATGTGGTAGGGTGTTTCCCCATCCCCAGTATTTGAGCTGCAGAGCAAGGAGCATAAAGTAGGTTGTGCACTCAGACAATAATCTTATTAAAGCCAAAACTAAATCCTCAACATAATAAGAAAAAATGATTCTCCCCCCCTAAGGAAAAGTGAATATGGCAAATGAAATCTGAAAGTACTACGATGTTATTTATTACTTGGTAAGGAAAGAGATAAATCTTGAAATATGTCATCTTAGTAGCAACACAGAAGAAAACAAGCATCATGAGGTAATGGAAATCAAGGAAAGAAGTGAATGACTATTACTTACTCTATAGTGCTTTCCATCTTCATATCTAGTCGCAGCCCTTGATAGTCTATACCGTATACACCCCTTATTATCCAGCCTTTCAATAATAGGATCAACATACTATACACAAATTAAAAGGAAAAGCTAAATAATAACTTACAAATGATATAAATGATGGTAAACTTCTACCGAGTATGAAACCAAAATTACCATACTGAGCTGATCGGAATAGATAACAATTTCATAAAATTGTGCTAGGTGTTCCAAGAAGGCATCAACTCCAGGTCTTTTAAATGTTCTCCAGCCTCTGTCACGCTTTGCACAATAAAAGACTAATATTGTCATGTTCAATCAACTTAGAAGCAACTTTGAGAGAGAGAGAGAGAGAGAGAGAGAGAGAGAGAGAGAGAGAGAGAGAGAGAGAGAGAGATTCATGGGAAATCTACTTTTTATCAAGTATTACTAGCAAGCTATGAGACAGACCCCCTTGGAAAACAGATGACTATATAGAGGGAAAATAATTGATGATAAAAACAATACCACTATCAAGAGATGCAGAGGCCATGCCAACTAATGTTTGTCACGAAGAGATAGAAAACTGTAAAAACGTTGCTAAACAGAATAAAGATGACAGTTACTCCAAAGAACTAAAGTTTACCTTCCAATCGGAGTATACTAAAGTCTCGTTTAGATCTAGAACAAGTGTAAAGACATGCTGCTCCTGAGGATGCAAATCAGGAAGAAGCTTGTCCGAGGATGGTTCAGTAAATCCCTACAGCCATGCATATAAAATAGTTAAGGAAGTGCATAACTTATATTTGTCAATGCAGAAGACAGTTCAGAAAGTTAACACACACCCGAACTTGTTCTTCAGTTGACCTTCTAAGGTCCAGGTATAGCTCAATTGCTTTAGCAGGCACTGGAATATCAAAGAAAAATGTTATTGTAACAAATAAAAGAAAAGACGAACTTCTTAAAGTAAAGAACAAATGAACTTTACTCAAAAAAGATGAAACATTGAGGTACAAAATGATAAAAAACTTGAAGACTAAACCCCTTCAAAAGAAAAACCAATGACAGTAAAAAAATAAAATTCTCTTCAAGAAAGAAAGTTATATTAAGAAACCCCAAGAATGTCCATCCCCTTCAAAATAAATAAATAAATAAATAAAAGAAGAACAGAAAAGGAACCCATGATACATCAAACAGAAGAATGAACCACAACAAGAAAACTCCACCTTGCCATGCATGAAAGTTAATGAGCAGCATGACATTAAAATGAAGCATACAGACATAAGGACATAATGAATAAAAAGATTTGAACATAGCTCAAAGACTCACCTGTCATAGCAGCTGAATAAAGCAAAGCCTGAAATTCCTGTTCAAGACACGAATGACATTATTACTTTGTTAAAATGTTGCTCAACACAGATGAAAAGGACATTTAAAAAGCATTAGCCATATATGGCAGAATGTAATCTGCAGATACATGAAGCCCACATTTATTTTCTTTCCTTTTTCTTTTTAGTAACCATAAAACGGACTAACTAAAAATGGTAGAGCAGAATTTTCTGGATACCAAATCATCTTTCAGGTTGCAGACATTTAAAAAATCTTTATGTAAGAGACTTTAAATAGTTAGAAGATACAGTCCGCACTCAGTATAATCAAGGGTCAATGGACACTAAACATTGCATGGGATTTTTGGTTTTTTATCCAATTTTTATAATGACTTTAGTGCTTTGAATTTCCAGTTGTTTCTGCAAAATAAATCTCACATTTATTACATACACAAATGATGGTTATTTTCATTACAAAAAGGGTTAATATTTTTATCAGAAGAGCTCATTTCCCATATAGGCCTCAAATCTGAGTCAACTTACCAATGCATCCTGTGCTCTTATAAATGTGTAATTTATAATATATAACTTTTATTTAATACTGTCCCCAAGCAGAGATACATTTTTTTTGTTGATATGAACAACCTTTTATTCAGAATTAAAAATCCTAAAAAATGGATGCTCACATTGGGGAAAATGAGTGTTCCGTTATCTTGTTCTTCACAAACCTCTGTGAGAATATCAACTACTAACTCATTGTTGATGACAGAGAGAATGAAAATCACCTGCAAATCTATGTCTCTTCTCCATCCTTCTTGGTTATTTATGATCAATGGCCTCCCAAAAGGCTTTGTCAAGGGTAACTGAGGCATCAGGTAAGGAGACCCACTCTCTCCTAATCTATTCATCATTGCTGTGGAGATTCTTAGCAGGATGGTAACGAAAACAGAGAGTTGTGGGATGTTGGAAGGCTTCTCTCTAAAAGATGGGGCCCTACAGATTCCATTTATCTAATTTGCAGATAACAGAGGCATCAGGCAAGGAGACCCACTCTCTCCTGATCTATTCATCATTGCTGTGGAGATTCTTAGCAGGATGGCAAGGAAAGCAGAGAGTTGTGGGATGTTGGAAGGCTTCTCTCCAAAAGATGGGGGCCCACGGATTCCATTTATCTAATTTGCAGATTAGTCCCTCTTTCTCCTCAATGACAACCCAGAGGTGTTTTGCAACTTGAGATGCATCCTGCTGATGCTGGAGACTGTATCGGGGTTGACAGTGAACCGAAGAAAGTCTAAATTGTTCCCGGTTGGGGAGGTGCCAAATTTGGAAGAGTTGTCGTCTATAATGGGGTGTGAGATGGAAGCCCTTCCAACTACCTACCCTAGTCTACCTTTGGGGGCAAAATCTTCTTCAAAGACCATTTGGAAAATCGAATCATTGAAAGACTTGAAAGAAGGCTTTCATGTTGGAAATGGAGGTATCTTTCAAAAGGTGGCAAGTTGGTTATCTTGAGGAGTGTCCTTTCAAGCCTCCCAACATATTTCTTGTCTCTCTTTGTTGTCCCAAAGTTGATTTCCAACAAGATTGAACAAATGCAAAGAAATTTCCTTTGGCAAGATGAACTCGAGGCGAGAAAGATAAACTGGGTGAGCTGGAAAGAGATTTGTAATCTGTTGGACAAGGGCGGGATGGGCATTTTACCCATTCGGCTAGTCAATAGAGCTCTCCTTAATAAATGGTTTTGGAGGTTTGGTGTGGAGAGAGAGGGTCCGTATGGAGGGAAGTCATTGCAGCTAAATATGGAGAATCAAGAAATAGTTGGGCTACCCAAAAGCCTGTGGGCGCAATGGGGTGTAGGGTTTGGAAAAGCATTTACAAGGGTATGGACTTGCACCATCGCTTCACTAGATTCAAGATCAACAATGGCAAGACGATGCAATTTTGGCTTGATTGTTGGTGTATAAATATCCCCCTATATCAAGTGTTTCCCAACTTCTACACCCTTTTCATGTGCAAGGATGGCCCTGTAAAAGATCATATGATTAGGACAAGAGCTTTTTGCTCGTGGAATGTGCATTTTTTTGAAGCAAGTAAGATAAATTATATTAAAAGACGAGAAGGGAAGCACACAACATAAGAAATGCTCGTACAAAGCAAAACCAAAAACTAAAAGCAAAGCAAACTAACAAGGCCTAAGACAAGAAAGACTCCCAATCGAATATCGAAGATCTAAACGGGGGGCCTCCCTTGGTTACACTAGGAACAACCAGCCATACAAATATGCAAGAATAACATCAAAGATTTTGCGGGGTTCCCTAACAATGCCATAAAAAACTCCCCTGTTGTGCTCCTCCCAAATGGCTCCACAAATTGCAGTCAACACCATCAACCACACCTCCCTGCACATACTTCTCTCAATCACCATAGCTTGCTTCGACCAATAAGACAAAAGAGTAGACATCGAACTCAGGTTGACCCAACAGATCCCTGATTTCTAGATGAAGTAGTTCCAAAATGGAGTGGTCCAAGCGCAAAGCAAGAAGGAGTGATCAGCTGATTCCACATCAGCCATGCATAAGCAACACCAATTAGGAAGAACTAATCCTCTCTTGATCAAATTGTCAATCGTAGGAATCCTATTCCACCACAACTCCCATATAATAAATGAGAAATTGGGCTATATATGAGAATTCCACACACACTCAATCGGGAAAGAGGCCTGATTACAAGGATCCAGTGCCTCACACATAGATTTAACAGAGAAGCCCTTCAATTCGTCTAAGCTCCATATCATCTCATCAGACATATCTCTCTCCCCAAGGCAATAGCGATCCAACAATATCAGCAACCTCGCCATCTCCTTTATCTCTCAATCATTTAGACTTCTCCTTGGTTGAAATATTCCAGGAACATAATACCCTTGATCTAATCATGTGATCTTTTACCGTCCCCTACTTGTTTTCAGCAAGGCTGTAACAGGCCGGAAAAAGGCTAATTAATGGCGCTACTTCGCATCAAGGATCATGCAAAAAACGGACCCTCTCACCACTGTTAATTTTGAATCAGACTAGACGAAGAAAACCATCATTGCTTTCAAAAATATTCACCCAAAGCCTGCATCCCCTAGCCCCTCCCAGATCGTTACTAGTCCATCCATGCAAAGCCTCCCCATATTTGGTTGTCACAAGTTGTCTCCAAATGGCATCCCTTTCCACACCAAATCTCCACAACTATTTATTTAGTAAGGCTCTGTTGAAAATCTGCAAAGATCGGATAGATCGGATACTTAAACCACCTTGCTCCACCGGCTTGCAAACATCCTTCCAATTAACCCAATGGATCTTCGGCTTCTCCTGAGATGAACCCCACAAAAAGTCCCTCATGAGTCTTTCCAACCGATTTGTAACCATTTTTGGAGCCTGAAACAACGATAAAAAGTAAATGGGCATGCTAGCAAGAACATTTTTTAGAAGAACCAATTTCCTTCATTTTGAGAGATACTACCCTTTCCAACCAGAAAGCTTTCTGCTCAATTTTTCTATCACTGGATTCCATATGGCTGAAGAAGAGGATTTCGCCCCTAGAAGGAGACCAAGATAAGTAATTGACAACGATTTCACATTGCAATCAAGCACAGCTGCCAACCTCTCAATGTTAGGGACACGTCCCATAGGGCTTAAGGTGGATTTGCTCTAATTCACTTAAGGAGAATCTAAATGATTGGGAGGTGGAGGAGATGGGAAGGTTCTTGAAGCTTTTGGAGGGCTACAATCTATGAGACAGAGAGGCTGTAGATGAGAGAATTTGGTTGCTGGACAAGGATAATGACTTCCTTGTTAAATCCTCTACCAAGCCCTTTCTATTGGTGACACGGTTTATTTTCCAGCTTGATTTATTTGGAGTAATCTTGTCCCATCCAAGGTATCATTCTTCATGTGGCTGAAGTGGAAGGATCATATTCCCACCTTGGACAATCTCATTAGGAGGAGCTTCATCATCCCCAACCGGTGTTGCATGTGTGGCTACGAGAATGTATCAACCAACCATCTCCTTTTGCATTGCAGGGCAGTAGCGAGTCTTTGGGGATTCTTCTTAGTCCGCTTCAAAGTTCATTGGGTTTTTCCGAGCTCAATGATAGATCTCCTAAGCTGCTGGCATTTCCAACATATCGTGGTAGCTAATCCGCTCGCTGCATCGATGTGGAAGTTGGTCCTACTGGCAATTCTTTGGACAATTTGGGAGGAACGTAATCAGCAAACATTTAATGGAATCTCAATCTCTCTTCCCAAACTAGTGGACTTTGTGCTCGACAAGATCTTTGTCTAGTTATCCGTTAAGTCGCTTAGCAATCTTGTGTGTTTCTCATCTTGGACCTTTGATTGAGACTACTTGATATTCCATCTTTAGAGGGGGGGGCAGTATTCTGTTGTTTTTCTTTCTTTGTATTTCTCCCTGAGGCATTGCTCGTACTTTGGCGGTTCATGTATCCTTCCTTTTTTTGATTCCTTTTTATAAATTACTTTACCTTTTCAAAAAATATATATATTGGCTTGAACAATTTGATTGGGAGATTCCTAGGGTGACTCAATTTTTAGCTCACCTGCAGGAGGCGCATATTGGCTTGAACCATGCAGACTGCTGGGCTTGGAAAACCGGCCAGGGGGGCCAATTCTTGATGACTTCACGCTATGAGATCGTTCCAGCCCTAAGATGGAGGCAGGTCCTTGGGGTGCTGTTTGGTATGATGGGGCTCCTCTAAAAGTCCAGTTTTTTTATGTGGACTACGGCATTGGAGAGGATTGCCACTACGGATTCCTTATGGAAAAAAAGGTTTTCATTTGCTTTGTATATGCCTTCTTTGCTATCATGAGGGGGAATCAGCTGCCCATCTTCTTATTCATTGCCAATTCTCTTGGGAGATCTGGTGTGGAATGGCTAGGGATTTTGGGACAACATTGGTCGGTCCCCAGGATCTAATGGGTCTGCTTGAAGGCTGGAATGTTTCAGCATTTATTGATTTTGGCAAGAGGATGTGGAAGCTCGTCCCAGCTACGGTTTGTTGGGCTATCTGGAAAGAGAGATATAATCGAGTTTTCAATAGTCAAGCCAAGCCCGCTTGGCAAACTTATAAAAGGGCCAAAGACTTGTTATTATTTTGGGTTAGAAGGTGCAAAGGTTATGAAGGCCTTCCTAATGGAGCCCTAATGAGGAACTGAGATAGTACCATTGAAGTGTACATGATTTAATTAGGGCCCGGGTTTTGTTTTGTGGGGTTCGGCCCCTGTTTTTTCCGTTCTTTTTGGTTATCTTCGGGGATTTCTCGTCCCCTTGATTTTTGGTTCTGTTTTGTCTCTCCGTTTTCTTTTCGCAATAAATTTTTTTATTCATCAATATATATATATAATACAGATTTTATGATCTATGCCTCTGCAGAATGCAGGATCATAGCTGATATAGATTATAGATCTTCAGAACTTGTTTTTCCCAATCAAGTTCTACTGTATATTATGCTTTTGAACTTAATCTTTGAGCAAGTTTATGTTCCTTGCTGCTCTATCGCTATAAAAAAGATATCCATCGGAAGATTAAATTACAGAAAATTATTTCTGTATCAAGGTGCTGCTCACTGTCCCATATATCTCTTTCTTTTCTTCTCTCTCTAACTCACAACTACACCATTTTCTTCTTCACATGTCTTCTTCCATCTCTTTCATTGTCTATTCTTTATTTGTATCTTATCACTTGCTGCCATATCTATTATTCAAGGGCTTGAGTTTTGAAGAAACCCTGCAGAGAATCAAGCATACATGATTGGGAGTTTATACACACCTATTGTGCAAACCAGACTGGACCTTGAAGGTTTACAAGTCTGATTTCAAAAGGTAATTTGGTTCATCCTCTTCCTTATCTGGTTTCAAACTCCGTTGGAGATATTCTTTTGGTTCTGCTGCAAGTTTCTTTAAGTTGTATCATCATTTTTTTTCTTTAGGTTTTGTGGGTTTACAAACTCTTAAAATCGCCTCATCCTCTTTCCTCTTTCCATCAAATTTCTATTACGGTTTTATTCCTCTATTCTTGAGCATTAAAAGCCATCCGATTCCAGTCCAGAATTCTTCATATTTTGGATTTAATTGATGCTTATCTGTTGCATATTTTGGTATTTTCTGGGAGTGGTATTAAACTAGATCTGAAAATTTCAAAATTGAATCTCTTAGAATATTAAACCAAAATTCATGAAATTTTAACCCTACACACCTTACAGGGGTCATCACTGGTATAGTATGGGAATTTTCTGACACCTGCCAGGGGTATTTTCATAATTTTTCAGTTACCCTTTTGGTCCTGATCCAAAAATTCCATATTTAAAATTTAAAATTCATATTTTATTATTTGAAACTGTTTTCCAACTTATTCTGCATCAGTTTGGAAGTGGGGAAAATGATTTTGTCATTTCACACTTACAGTTTGCATACGATACATTGGTGATGTGTAAGAACTCGATTAGACAAATGAAAATGCTGCAATGTGTCATTAGATGTTTTGAAGCAGTGTCAGGGTTAAAAGTAAAACTTCAAAAAAGTTGTATCTACCCAGTGGGTCAACTGTCAAGTGGATGATTTAGGGAGGATGGTGGAAGTATTGGGGGTGTCAACAAGGTACTCTACCCTTTACTTATTTGGGGCTGCCCCTTGGTGCTTCTTATAAGAATAAAGCGGTTTGGTCTCCGGTGATGGAAAAGATTCATATAAGGTTAGCAAGATGGAAAAGTCTGGATTTGTCAAAAGGAGGTAGAATCACATTCATAAAGACGTTGCAATCTAACTTGCCCACTTATTTTCTCTCTCTATTTGTAGTCCGTTCTTTGGTGGCTAGGGCTATTGAGAAATGCCAATGAAATTTCCTTTGGGGGTAAAGGTAAAGATAGTTAGGGGATGCATTTGGTGGCTTGGGAGGAGGTTTGTAAACCCTAGAAGTGTGGGGGACTAGGGATAGAGTGAATTCGTGATATAAATAAAGCCCTTTTGTCTAGGTGATTGTGGCAGTTTGGGAAGGAGGACAGAAACTTCTAGAGAAAGGTGATAGCTGAAAAATACGGGCTTGCTAAATGAATGAGAAACTTTAAATTCACAGCTTCCTTATGGTGTTAGCTGTTGGAGAGGGATAATGAATCAGATGGAGTGGTTTAAAAAAGGTTTTCATGATGAAGTGGGCTCCGGTAAGAATACTTTGGAATGACTTTTGGTGCTCTTCCCATTCTCCAAAAGAGGAAGCTCCCTTTATCTATGCTCTCTCAAATGCTAAAAATGCTAAAGTGGCCGATCTTTGGGGTTGGGTGGTGATGGTAGTGATTGGAATATGTGTTTGTGTAGGCTATTAAATGATTGGGAGATGGAGGGAATGGGCAAGATTATTGGGTCTCTTGGATGGATGCTCTTTTAGGAGTGAATCGGAGGATGTCCGTAGGTGGTCGGAGGGGAGCTCTGAGGCCTTCTCTATTAGATCTTGTTATGAGCTTCTAGAGGATAGGAGCATGCCTAGCTCCCTTGGCATTTGATTTGGAGCTTAAAAGCTCCTTTAAAGGTGCTATTTTTTATTTGGCTTGCAGTGAGAGAGAGATTACCTAGGAAAGACAGGGTTCTTTCTTCCAAATGTGTGTCTACTTTGTCTTAACAATGAAGAATCTGTGAGCCATATCTTTATCCATTGTGATTTTGCCCGAGAAGTTTGGAAAGGGATTTTGGGGGAGGTGGGTGTGAGATGGGTATTGCACGAAAGTTTTAAAGATGTGATGCTGAATTGGAAGCTTAAGAGGATTATTCCTAGGGGTAGGATTCCTTGGAAGCTGATTCTCCTAATGGTGTGCTGGTCCCTTTGGTTGGAAAGAAATCAAAGGCTTTTTGAAAACTATTCTGAACTGGCTTTGAATGTGTATAAAAAAGCTAGAGATCAGTTTTGTTTTTGGGCTACTAACTGTAAAGAGTTTAAGGGGGATTTTTTTTTGTAAATATAAAAAGAGGGTGAGCCAATCATGTAAGAGATTATTAGTGTTGTTTTGGCCTTCACGCTGTGCTGGTTTTCTCTTTCGGGGATACCTTATCCCCTCATTTGAATGAAATCTTTCGCTTATCGGAAAAAAAAAGTATTTAACCTGACGTGCTTGATGAGAACATTAAGCACATAGTTCTACTAAGAAATAGTTATAAACGTTTCAATTTTGTCAAAATTCAACCCTAGAAAATATTAATGAAAGAAAATTAAACAACTCCATCTCATTGATTCTTTGGTTATAGATTCTTTCAATAACTACATCAAGGGATTACCCCTCCCCCTTTCTATTATTTCAAGATGGAATAGTTATTTGGATAAATCCTTCAAGTAATGAGTACTGAGTCCACAATGGTTATATGGATGTCCTCAGTTCTCAATGCAAAGATTATAGAAAATATTATCATTTATCCATGAAGGATCCACTTGATTTTCAACATTATAGACCATACAGACTCTTTTAAGGGATAGTCACTGCCTCATTAATAGAGTCAATGAAACCTCAGTCGCTCTTGTAATATTCTCACCAATTAATTATTGTTAGTCATTATAAGTATCGACCCCCTTCTTCTATAGTTTCTTTAATAATATTTCACAAGAAACTAGAGTAACCTCATTTTGATGCAGTACAATCAAAGAGATTCCAATCATCTTCATTCTTCACAAATCAGATTTAAAGCAAAGAAAACTAAACTATCAAGCAAGTGGAAGTAAAGATGTCATCCTTACATCAAGAGCAGATGCATCATCCCCTACACGGTAATTTTTAGACTCACGGAAGGTCTTTGTCTTATCATCCACTTCTTCCAAGGTGTACCCTGTTTATACAAGAAACAGAAAGTTTTAGATATATCAACAAAGTCATCTCATATATATATATAGATATATATTTCAGCAAAATTCCTTTTTTTTGTCTTTCCCTTACTTCTTAAGCCTTCTGTATTATTTTCCCTAATTTGGTTTTTGTATATTTCATCCAATCATTTAAATGGAAAAATATTAAAGCGTTCACAGGCTGAGCCCACCCAACTTATCATTTTGAACTTCAAGCATTGTCACAACAACAATCAGTAAGGCTGCGCTTGGCAGCCACCTGTAATGAAATCATTTCATTTGAGTTTCCCAAGCCATTTGTAGCCACAAGGGAATGGTTTGAAATGAACTCATTCAGATTTGCGTCGATTTGTGCTTGATAACATAAGTCATTTCATTTTATTGAAAAACCTAAGATGACTTCATTTCTAATTTTAGTTAATAAATCAGTATAAATTTGAATGAGTTCGTTACGAACCCTCACCTCATGGCTACAGATACTTTGGAAAACTCAAAAAAAATGATAACATTTCAGTTGGCTGTTAAACAGGTTACAAGTAATTTGAACCAAACACTTGCACCAACTATCATATTTCCACTAAGCGCATGATACCCATTTCAGATAGAGCACAAAACAAACATAGAACAAAATGGGACTCGAACAGATAAAATATGATGCTGAATCGACCGGACCAC
>JAOXJP010000006.1:12479758-12500469 GCA_025762735.1 Platanus orientalis | reverse complement strand
AGATTAGTTAATTTAGAACTTCTACCTAAGTTTCATATTGATTTAGATCATAAATGTGAAACTTGTGTGGAAGCAAAGAAGGTTAGACATATATCAGGAGATGAAAGCAGTTGCCCTCCTAGTCCCAAAGGGACAACAAAGGATCTCAAATATCCATCAATGGCAAATCATGTTCAAACAAATAAGCCTTTTACAAGTAAATTTTCCAAGCTAGTTACAAATGTCAGCTTGGCAAACTCCACATACAAGGCAACAGTCACTTCCCATGCTAATATTATTGTTTCTATTGAGCCTAGTGTTCTTTCCTTCACATTGTTGAATGAGAAGCAATCTTTTGTTGTGACTGTTGTTGGACCTGGAATGCCCGCATATTCTATGGCATCAGCCTCACTGGAATGGTTTGATGGTACTTACACTGTGAGAAGTCCAATTGTTGTGCACACATATTAAGGTGATTTCGAAGTGTCACAACTCGATTAAATGTAGAAACATGTAATGTCAAACTTAGTTTAGTTAATAATAATATGTAAGGGTCATGGTGATCGTTTCATGCTAGTCATGACTTTATTGCAAATGTAATTTTATTTATTATTATGGAATTCACCTTTGTTTTGTTTTGTTGAAGAAAGAATAGGAGAATTTGAATAGAGCTAGTCTTAATTTAGAGTTTACACTAATCTTATCGATTTAGTGTGTTTAGACAGTGGAATCTTTGTTGCAAGACGAATATGCCCAGCGAAGGAGGCTGTTAATGTCGTGGCTTTTTTATTATTATTTAAGTATTAAAAAAAATTGAGTTTTTTTTTTCATATATAAATTTGTTATGGCCCCAAATAGTTGGGATAAGGCTGTTTGTTGTTGTATATAAATTTGTTATGGGTATAATTTATTAATGCCACATAAGATGTTGAGATTATTGACACAAATTTCATTTGTAGAATGAACATGAAAAGTGAGGGAAAATTACAATCATTGATAATATAGAAAAGCTTTTTTTATAACACTTTTTACATTAACATAAATCTCTCTTATTAACAGTTGAGATTGAAGATGAGGATCTAACGGTGTATTTCTTATCTTTGATGAATTTGGGGATTGAGATGGAGAATGTGACACAGTCTAAGTGGAGTTCAGGGGTGACTGAAACAAGATGACAATTGTTGATGATATGTTTTGAGTTCTTAGATTTTAGGAGTGAATGAGCATTTAGAAATTTTACTTTGCTTGTGAAAAATAATAACACTGAGGAAGGAAGTTAGAGTCCCAAACAAGAGACAGAAGCCATGATTTTTGAGAATTTGACGTTTGGACAAAAAGATAATCAATAAATCATTGTTCCATGTTCCTTTTTATTTTATTTTTTGTGTGAGATAGGAATTTTACTTCAAATTAATTCCAAAAATCGTGAGATGGACATGTAATTCAAAATTTTCAAATACAGAGAAAGGGAGAAGGAGAAAAAGAAAAAGAAAAAGGAAATAAAAGTTATGTCACCTATCTTAAAACTCTATATAGTACATCCACAAATTAAACAGTAAAGTCATCTCCTCAATATGAATTTAGGCTGAAGATTTATCAAAAAATGCTCTATTAATCATACAGTTTGCACTTAGAAGATTAACCCATCTACTAAGTACTCTTATTACCACATGCCGATCCTGCTACAAAGTGTTTATTTTGATCCACTATCCTAGGATTGGCATGCAGTAATAGGACTTAAGAAAAGAAATTCAATTTTGCTTTCTTTTAACATTGACTCCCTTTCTTAGTGTCCCTTCCCTTTTTTATTCCAAACAATCTACTTGAAATAAGAATCTAAAAAATCCCTTAAAAGCTTCAATAATGACGAGATCTCTTTTCAGATTGTGCAAGTAAATTGTCATAAACAAAAGATTAAAGACAAAGAACATTACAATATGAATCGATTTACTAGACTTAATCAATTTGATGATATTTATATTTAAATTTGCCTAATTAAGTCAGCTCCCAGACTTGACAGTTTTCATAAGTGTCATTGCAATTTAACTATTTTACATTTTTATTCAATAATTTCTAATTATAATGTAAAATAGATCATCTATCATCATTATTAATAAAGAGAAAATGTAGTCTCCAAGATTTTATATCCTACCGTGTTTGGGACATTGGACCTAAATTGGATCACAAAAGGGGCCCAAAATAGGTCATACCAGATCACACAAACGGGCTATATATTAAGACACTTGCCCAACATAAACCTTCTAATGAACATTTTTAAACAAAGTGAAAATCAAGAATACTCTAATCTTAGTTACATAATTTAAAAATACTCTAATCATAGGAATTCTTGCAACTTGAAGAGGTGCATATGTTACCCAAAGAAGTAAAAATTAATAGAAAAGGAGCCCGGATCCTCTCATGATCACAAGATATCTTATGATTTCTTGTCCTAATACCTCCATATGTGAGATAGGTGAGAGAATGTGAAAAGAGGGACTTTTCATAGAATTGAAAGAAGTGAGGGAGAAGAGTGTAACAAGGTTAAGAGCTTGGGTTCTAAGGTGAGAACTTGAGCAAGAGTGTTTTGTACATCTTTCATTTTTTTCATATAATGAAAAACGGATCTTCTCCTAAATGTAACCATCTTCAAGGTTGAACCATGTAAAAATCCCGATCTTATATGTGCTTGATGATTTTATTTTTGCTTTCGTATTATTTATTATATAGATTGTGAGTGGTAGGGCGATAACCCATCACATGGAATATCATTATTGTTTCTGTTATGTCAACAAACATAATCAAGGAAAAAAAAAAACAAGTAAAATATGAAACCTGTGAAAGATTCGATTCTTAGGAGGTGCCAATAGATGGGCATGCTTAGTGATGAATTGATGATAAATTTAGTATTTATTTTTGTTTTGAGATGAAGCTTTTATGCTTCAATTATATTCTAATTGCTAAGGGGATACAACTATAGACATAAACTCTTCATCATATATAGTGACAGCCTAAAAGAGAAGTGCAAACATGACGAACATTTGATGCAAATAAAGGCAACACAAAAGATCCGATTTTATGGTGGCCTCACATCAAATACATGGAATGGGCCTCAATATTATGTTGGATCTTTAATCACGCATCTCGCATTAAATTCACCTCCAATTAGCATTCTTAAAATTTAGAAAAAGAGTTTAGAAAGAGATGGAACCACGCAATGTACGGGAATGAGGGGAAAGGCACTTTCTTAACTTTAAATTGGATTCCACTTAACACTCTATGTCTCTACCCCACCTTGTACTAGCATGAATCCTATCTTACACCAATCTCTGATGGGAACCCCACCCTCGTAAAAAATGTACAAATTATAAAGAGAGACGTGGAAAAAGATAAGGACAAAGAGGGGAGTAACAACTAACTCTAATTATTAAGAAACTTGAAAACTTTAATTATTATAACTTAGAGTGAAAGAGAGGCATGTGAGAGAAGATGAAAAAATCATAAGTACTAATGAATGTGTGATTTAAACGACAACTAATACAGCATAAATGTTTTCTTAAATAACCAAACCTTCATATATTTCAAAAAAGTTTCACTTCTATAAGACTAACTATTAATGATGACAAATATCAACCATTAGAACACTTAGGGGGAGAGAGTAGGAGAAAACAAGTGATGATCACTAAGGTTCTTTTTTGCTTTTAGTAGTACTCCAATGTTTGACTTCTCAAACCATAAGATGCTATTATTCGCTCAGAGTCATTTGTCTAGCTAATCATAAAATTAAATAAAAATTTGATTGGCTGATCATGTAAACCCACCCCTCCATACCATTTAGGCTTGAATGATGAAGTTTGAATCAATTCAGTACCAATCGCATCATATGATGTCTAAAAAATTGTCATGGTAAATATACATGGATCAAAGGAGGATGTTATAGTAAATATACAACAAAATGCACATATGTATTTATGAAAATACCCTTTGTCAGGCATGGTGTCATGTGCCGCATTGGTAATGATGTGATATCTCTCCATTCAGATTGGAGATGATTCTGTTTGTGCAAGCGAAGACCGTGTAAAGATCAATTTTGATAGAAATGGATATAGCAGGACTGAGTTAAAATTGTCTACTACAGCTTGTAAGTATGGTAAAGTCTGGCATCATCTACAATGTGGCATGTACCTCCAAAAAAGTGCAAAAAAAAATTTTTTTGATTGGCCATTTTTACTTTTTGATAGGTGATTTTCAATTGTTTTGGGATAGGTGTCACATTGTGGACGATGCTAGACTTTACCACACTTCAAGCTGTAGTAGAAGATTTTGACTCAGCAGGGCTGGTTATCATTTTGGGAAATGATGAAGAACTGCATTTGTGCTAATTCCAAGAGTAGAATTTCAACCTCTTTTGGGAGCAAGGATTGTAAATCTACTTAAAACATTATTATGGATTATTGTAAATCTATTATCTAAAAACAAAAAATTGGATGTCTAAAAAACATTATTATGGATTGTAAATCCATTTTCGAACCTTTTTTTATCAGGTTGATTTTAAATTCATATGGAGATACTTGAGTACGAGCTGAGCCAGAGCCTCCAATTAAACTTGTTTTGCTAAATGAGCTGCACCAAGTTGCACTAAGCTCAACTCGTTGCAAGTTTGGCTCGTTAAGGGTTTTATATTATATCTTATATATTTAAACATTTAACATATCTACCACAGAAAGACACTTAAAATATAGTACTTATTACACTTAAAAAATAAAAATAAAAACTTATATGACTCACCATAGAAACACATTATATTTTTTAAAATTTGATGTCTCTTTCTAGACGTCTACCTTTTTCATTGAACCTTTTTTATGCTTTTACTCTAAAGCACAACACTTGCTAGTTTGGTGAGTTTGGAGAAGCTTGAAGTTCAAATAGAAAACCCTTTTGTGATGAGTATAAGTTAAGTTGGGCAAAGTTTGGCTTAGCTTGTCAGTTAACTTAAAGGATTCTATCTTTGAAGTCATTTTGTTAAACTTTATACCCCTGTTCTTTTGTTGAAAATGATTTTTTTTTTTTTTTTTTTTGGCCTCTTGGGCTGTCGATAACCCGCCTCAAGGCGAGATCGGGCTAAGCTAGTGAGAACCCAAGCTGGAAACGCCACAACACATTGCTCACCCCCCCCACCCCCAACCCAATTCCAAGGATTCAAGCCTAAATCATTTATGAGAAAAAGAAAAAAAAAAACATTTTGTTCATCCAAACCTTAGATATCATGATAAATAGAGGTTTAGACCATGATATCAAATATCTCGAAATATCTTAAATATCTTTTGACATATGTTTATGTCTAATAAGACTGATGTGACGTATTTATAAACCGACACGAAACATTAAGTACATTATAAAAATTCATTTATTGATCAACATGATGTAAGATGTTAGTGTGTTTGAGCGAAAATTTCCTTTTCACAATGTATTATTGCCTAACATCGATACTGTGTTGTTATGATAAAAAATTATATGAAAAATGATAAATTTCAAATAAAGTAAAATTAAAGAAAAGATGAAGTTGAACATAAAAAAAAAAAAGGAAAAATATAGATAATTTACTTGTTCTTTTATGCTTATACGGTTAGATTATAATATTTGTATCAACCATTATATATGCATGTGTATTTTTAAAGAATATTAAAATACAAGTGTACTAAAATAAGCTATCATTCCAAATGAATATATTTGTTTCATTTTACAAATGTAATTAGATTAGAATATGTTTATTCAATTTCCACGATTTTTATAATATTTATTTTTGATATATATCTTATTTTGACTTAACTGATATTTCCACTTACACCAACATTTTGAACATTAGTTTAGATTTAGATGGAGAACACTATAATCTCAATTGGGATTTGGTGCACCCGTCCTTATGTGACCTAGCTTAGTATGGCATAAGAGGTAGACACATCAGCACCGAAAGAGTGATTTACACATTTTAAAGGATGTTTTTTACTTTTCGGTGCTGATGTGTCAGCCCCATATGCCATACTAGCCTTGACTAATCTAAGGTGTTTGTACCTAATCCTTTGTGCTCTAATCTTGCCAACTCGATTGGTTTAATTGCAAGATTAGAATATATTCTCCTTGTCCTAGAGGTCTTTTATATCTTATGAGCTTTAGACAAAATACAAAAGGTTCCAACCTGCTTTATTTATTTGATTATTTTTTATTTCAAAGTTTTAATTCCTTTTTTTTTTGGATAAAAAAGGTTATAAATTTCTAATCTACTCTTTTTTTGGGGTGGGGGGATAAGGGGGTAAAAAAGATCTAATCTACGAGGAACTTTTTCATTGCTCTTAGGATCCTCTCCTGTCGGCATAGTAATCTACGGTGCAGGGGACGAACACATATCCAAAAATTGAAAATTAACCTCCAAAAAGAGGATTCTTACTTTATTGGGGGTACGTGACCGGCTCTGAGCCCATAGATAAATCTTTGGGCAGGGAAGGATCCCGACTCGAAAGAGCATTGGGCAACCTAACAGATCACGTGGGCTTAGGGTAACTCAAGACACGGAAAAAAGCGCCTTTAGAGACACGTTATGATAGTTGTTTGGTTGCAGTTCAAGCTTGTTCTGAATGGGCTTGATTAGTAAACTTTTGTTGCACGTAACAAGAACAAGGTACGAGAATTCAAGCAAACAACTAGGAACAATGTAATCCAAACCGAGATAAGATTTGGAGTCAAAATAGGATTATATCTATAACCAAACACCTTGCCATAATATGCGAACCCCTCCCTCTTTTAAGACTTCAACCCTCCCCTCTTCTCTAAACCCTTCCTTCGCTTTCTCGTTGCAGAAACCCTAGTGTTGCCGTGTCCTCTTCGATCATCGAAAATGGTTCTCTCTCTCTCTCGCTCTCTCTTTCTTTCTCTCTCTCTCTCTCTCTTAGCTCTGAGCTCTGGTTTTTCCTTGGCAAAATAGCTTCTTTACTTGTTTTTCTTAATCTGGGTCATATTTTGATTTGATGGGTTGTTGTTTATGTGTTTGTGAATTTGCTTTGAAGACCGCCGAAGCTGTGAATCCGAAAGCGTATCCACTGGCTGATGCTCAGCTCACCATAACGATACTGGACCTTATAAAACAAGCTGCCAACTACAAACAGCTTAAAAAGGGTGCCAATGAAGGTTCTTTTCTTCTATATACGCCTAACACCTAAAATCCTCACTTTTAATTCCATATTTTTTCCTTAATTTTTAATGGGTCTTGTTTTTTCTTCTATGATTTCAGCAACCAAGACGCTGAACAGGGGCATTTCAGAGTTTGTAGTAATGGCAGCTGATACAGAGCCGCTCGAAATCCTTCTCCACCTTCCTCTACTCGCTGAAGACAAGGTACTGAGTCTTCTCTAATGATTTTTTGAGCTCTCGTTAATTGTAATGTATTTAAATTTGTGAAATTTGTGATGGGTTCTAGAATTCTGATTGTTTCAGATTAAGGTCATACATTAAGTTTCCGTCCATAAGCATTCTATCATAATGGTTGAAACTTTTGCAGGGCATTTTATTTTATTATCACTATAAAGATAAATTGTTGTGTTAATTGACTAGTTAGGTTCTTATTATAATTGGATGTCTCTATGGAATAATACAATATATACAATTGAAGTTGGTAAACCAAGTCGATGCTGGGAAGAGGCTTCACTTGGGCTGTTGAAAATAATTCATAAACCTAATATCATGGCTATGAAGATACTGAAACTAGCCTTTAAGAACTTGTAATATACAGGAATTGGTATTTGGCTTCTCATTCATTCTCAGGTTCAGGGTGGCTTTGATTTATTATGTCTTCTTTCAGGAATGTGGGAAACACCCGACTTCTTATCATATTTCCATCTGCTTAGACTTTCAGAGACCCCAACATCTATTTTGGTAGTTTGCTTCTCATGTATGAATTTTACATCTACATGTGTTTGGGGGCAAAACTTCCATAGTTGGTTGAGCTTCTGCCAAACCTGAGGACAGTCCATGTTTTTTTACGAGGTTATCTTTGATGTCAAGATTTTGGGGAAGCTTTAGGGAAGTGCCCTTTTCTTTTTCAATCTCATTCTGGTGTTGATGCTCAATATGAGGACACATATACCAACAATTTATTATCTTCTCTAAAAATCAACTGATAAATGATTTACGAAGATTGGCTAATCAAGGATGGTATAAAACAAAGTAAGGTTACAAATAGGACAATGAAGAACCAAGTACCAGTTTGTCTGGTTGCTTCAAAGTTTTTAAAAGAGCTAGGGATAGATGGTGCTTCTGGGTTTCCAATTGTAAAGCGTTGGAGGGGTATTCATTTGTTGATATCAAAAAAGGGTGGGTTAAAATGATTAGACTTTTGTTCTTGATGTAGCCTTTTTGGGCTTTGGCTGTTTTCCTTTTTGCTGGGGGATTCCTTATCCCCTTGCTAAAAAAATTTCTCTTGTAAAAAAAAAGAAAAGAAAAAGTTGCTTCACATGTAAGGTTTGACTTCTGATGGATGGCTGAGACCTTCATTGAGCAACTGACTGGATTTCCTCAGTAGGTTCTGTAAAACCCTTGTGCATACCCCACAACTGTTATTCCTCTTTGTTTACTGAGGAAATGGCTGTGTCTTGTCCTGATCATTTTAATGCTTGAAAACAAGGAGATGAGGCTGTGCTAGATGAAAAGGAATTGTCCTGATTATTTTGATAGTTGCGACACTTAAAAGTGATTTAGATGTGATGATATCTGATAATGCATCCATAGTTGTTGATAATGTTACTTCACCTACCTCTGTGAAAGTTTAATGAACTACTGTGGCTTTTTGCTTATAATTTCAAACTGGTCTCATTCATTCTTTTCTTTTTAAATGTTTCATCTTCTTGGTCACTAAAACAATAAAAGATCATCTGACACAAAGATATTAATATTTATTGTGAATCCTAAATAAATTCAACCGCACAGCTTCCTCTTAACATTGCCAAATTCTGGAATATTCTGAGGGAGTAGACAGCTTTTTAACTATTGTATCTCAATGACAGAAGCTTAATTTCATAACGGTCTATCTTATATGGGAGTTGTATGTTTATTTTATTAATATTATTTCGGTTGTGGGTTTCCAGTCTGTAGTTTGATGTAAATGTAGCATAGTCTAAGGTTATTAAGGTCATATCATGCTTGGGAATTTTGTATTTATACTTATAAAGAATGAATTAATATCAGTTTTGGAGAACCAAATTAATCTTAATTTATGTATGCGGCAGAACGTGCCCTATGTGTTTGTTCCTTCAAAGCAAGCCCTTGGCCGAGCATGCGGGGTCACAAGACCTGTGATAGCTTGTTCTGTGACAAGCAATGAGGGAAGCCAGTTGAAATCCCAGATACAACAACTGAAGGTGCCGTGCTATTCTAAATTATATTATCTGCAATTTTTGTTCCATTTTGCCCCATTTAAATCGCATGATTATATCTCTAATTCTTGCTTGCTAATAATTGCAGGATGCCATTGAGAAGCTACTAATTTAAAGCAACACATGAAGTCTGCTCGGCATGATGCTCAGATCCTAGAACCCAATTATCTAGAGGCTTTGTCTGATGAAGTAATTGTGTCACTATGGAGTGGATTTTCCTTTCCCTTCCCCCCACTCTTCTTAGCTTTTTCTATCCCTATTTTTCTTGTGACTGTAAGCATTTCATACACCTGAAGCTTTGTTCAGAGTGAGGATTTGATGAAAACTACCTTTATAAGCTTTGTTTAAAGTAATTTGCAGGCTTGTTGAACACTATTTAAAGTAGAGTGAGTGGAGAGATATATTCATAACTAAATGTTGTTGAACTGAATTCATCCAGCTTATAATGGTTGCAATCGTCAGTATCGATGAGCAAGATTTGTGTTGGTATTTTCCACTATTCATTGAGCAGTAGTGTTTAACGATAAAGAAAGGGTTTAATTAAGCCCATTCTGAATGAAGTTCTCTTTTGGACCGAAAAAGGTTCTCTTCCACTCCAGTAGTGGTTTATGTGAAATAGTCTTTAGCCATTGGTCAAGTATCAAGCAATCTCAAGCCTAGGATTGAGTTCATTCCACTTTTTCTTGGTAGGTCTTGATTGTTCGATTTTCAAGGCATCTACGTCAAGCAGTGTAACAATGGACTTGAGTTCATTCCCCTTAGCTATTTTGAGTTACAACCTTTAGTCACATGAGTGTACGGTTATGGATAGAGGAAGGTGTCTCGGAAAATCCACTGAAGTTAACACTTAATGTGTATTTACCAAAATACCCTTGTATGGAATTGATTCAAACTCATGGTACTGTACACATGTTGATGTGGAGGATCCTCTCTAGTCTCTGCAAATGTTCTAAGCTTAGTAACCCATCATGTATTGGCATGAATCCCCTTTGACATCAATCCAAGAGTTAAAAAAAAATCAAGTTTTTGAGTACTGAAATCGTTTGCCGCATGCAGTGATTATCACAGTGAACCCGGCAAGGCTTTTCTACACTCAGCGTAGGCAAATGCCTAGGTCAAAGGGTGACCACGTCAGCATCAGAAGTGACTTACATACGCCCCCAAAATGTAAAAATCACTTTCGGCGCTGATATTTTCACCTACTTGACCATCGGTGCAGGTTAGGGGTCAGCGTATAAAATCCTCATTGCAGTGAACCCAATTAGGACAAGGAAAACAAAACTTTAATCTTTACTCTCAGCTGACCAATACTAACAAATGCAACCGTGTCCTCGCATGGGTTAAAACTATAAAAACAGTTTTCAAATGAAAAAATAGGTACCCATTAAAATGGGGTGTACAGGTTTAAAATAGTAAAAAAGATGTTCAAATGAATATTTAGTCCTTAATTAAAAGAGGCACCAAATTCAAAAATTTGCCATGTGTCAACCTGTGGTGAGAAGACATGGTAGGACATTTGGAGGACAGAACATTTATTTCCCATATTTATTAGAGGAGCATTTACCAAAATTTCCTAAAATGCTTTTTCTTTTGCCATATTGGACAATTAGTGCGCCTGGATAATGCCCCCCTCTCTGTCCTTCTCCTGGTAAGTGGGTGCCACTTTCTTTAAGAGCCATGATCATATATATAAGAACCCAAATCCCCAATGATGCTATATGTGATTCATGAGCAATTATCGTCTCCAGATACTTGAAGTTCACAAAACGTTGAGCACATTTCGGTGGTCAACAACATGTATCCAAAAATCAACAAAACCGAACTGCACCATTTTCAGTTTTGTTTATTTTTTAGCCACATGTCCACCATTGAAATTTGCTGAATGTTTTCTGAACTTTAACAATTTGGAGAGGATCAAGGTGGGTGATTCATGCAAGACCGGATCCTCTCCTACCGCTTATGACTTGTTAAGGTCCTGTCTAATAGGTGGCAGGACACTATTGGAGAAAAAAAGTGAATTACAATTTTTGAAAAGATCCTTTCAGGATTCATGCCAATGCAAAATTTTAAGGGGATGTTAAAGTAGATCCCATCTTGACACTAAGAAGCAACCTTTTCACCTCTTATTCTTGTAAGAAACAACTTTTTATAACTTTAGGGTTTTAGAAGAGATGATTAATTGTTATATTTGTGTTTTAACCCTTGCCCAAGGGGTAGTGCAGTTGACCAAGATCATGCCACTAGATGTGGAGATCTTGAGTTTGAAACGCATCCCAAGCGCCTCTTGCTCAGACATAAAAAATCTGATTTACCCTGTATGTAAGAGGGGTAAGAAGTCCATATGTCCCAAGGATTTAGTTAGGTGCTCTACAAGGCTTGGATACCTTGGTTATCAAACAAAAAATAATAAATAAAAAGGAACAAAGGCAAGATCTTGGGTCCTCTTGAGAGAGACATGCTTCAATACCAAAATAATGTTCTGTTCAGGATGCACCGTTCGTCCCCTAACAGTGGGTGTGGGTCCCCATGCAAAAAGTGCATGAGCCCACACCCCCTAGGGGTGGAATGGTACACCTAGACAGAGCATTATTCCTCAGTTCAATAAAGAAGATCAAGACTCAAAATTAGATGGATCTCAGCTTAGAGATTGCTTATGCCGAAGGTCAGTGTGTGACACTTACTGAGTGGACGAGGGCCACAATCAAATTGTATAAATTGAATCTTCAACATTTGGAACCAAACCTCTTTCCGCCAAAGCATAAAAGCTTGGTATTACCCTAAAGAAACCTCCTTAGAAAAATGGCATAAAGAAGTTTTTGGAATCATCTTCAAAATAAATCCAAATCCTTCCATAAAACTCATGAAAACATTCTTCTATCACATCTTTAAAATAAAAAAAACAAAAAAAAAAAAAAACAAAACATGTACTTTGTTGGATGGTGAGGAAAAAACACATAGTAAACCCCCAAGAATAAACTATAAATCATATGATCTTGCTACTTTTTTAATTGAAGTTCATCAATAGGTCCCAATCCTCTTTGCAGGAGACACGTGGCAAATTAAGGATGCAATAAGCATATTTGACTAGCCTGAAGTAAAATACACGAGTCAAATGAGGGTGTTACAGTAAATTACAAATTAAAGTTCTATTTATATTGACGTAAATTATTAGGGCTGTCAACTATCCATCTAAGCATATGCATTCGATCCCTTAAAGACAAATACTGATACATCTATATTCAATTATAAATGAACTGAGAATGCAGATGCATCTGCTCTGCTCTGGCAAATATATATATATATATATATATATATATATATATATATTAAATAAACGGATATCCGGGTTAGCATCCTATGCGGAGGCTCATTCAGGCTAGATGCATAAGGTAAAAACTATTAAGTCAGCCTGTGATCAGGACACGGTAGCACATACAAAATCCTGGACAGAAAACATTTGCTCTTTTAACTTCTCCCGAGCATAGGGTTTTACGAATACTCAGCAAATCGGGGTTTAAGCATTTTTCCTCGCCCTAACTGGGAGCTCAATCTGCAGAATTCGATAATGGCAATTCGAGTTTTTTGGAGATTAAAAATCCCTCTTTTAGCATCAACGCTCGTTCGAGACCTGATAATGTCCGTTGAAGTATCATCCATCCCTGTGAAATCACGACTTCCAACTCAGGATATCGTTTCGAGCAAAACCATATCTGATTTTAGGAGTTACCATGATGGTAGACCGAGAGGACCCCTTTGGAGAGGGAAGAAACTGATTGGAAAAGAAGCTCTGTTCGTGATTTTGGGTCTGAAAAGATTTAAAGACGATGAAGAGAAGCTGGTCAAGTTCATCAAATCGCATGTGTTGAGGCTCTTGAAGATGGATATGATCGCTGTGCTTCTCGAGCTTGAACGGCAAGAGGAGGTGGCATTGGCTCTCAAGGTGGGTTTTTGTACTCCGATTTTTCTGTTTTTACGCTGTACCCAATTGAGTTTTGGAATAGATTATTGTGTCTCTCTATATCTTTTAATGGGGATTTTAGGGTGATGTCGATGGTGGTTCGAATTGGGGTTTTAATGATTAAGATTTCGGATTCCCGAATCACAGTTCCTCTTCCTTTGTTGTTTTCCCTTCTGCGAACTTCTATTCCTGGGAACTGTGATTCAAAATATTATATATTTATTTGTTTTGACAAGAACTGTGTTTCAGAAATTAATCACTAAAACCTCTTTTTTTTTTTCCTTGAAAAGTCACTGGGTGCGTGAGTTTATTGAACAGAAAGAAGATATTAAATTTGGGTTCTTTAGCAAACATTTTTTAAGCTTTTGAAATGTGGGTTTTAAACCTTATTACTCTCCATCTTCAAGTTTACGAATTGGGGTGAAAAATAAAATTCTGAAACAGGTCCGGGTTGGGTTTATCTGGAAATGTTTTGTTTCCTTTTTTTATCCACATATGTAGATTTTAGGTTTTCACACATCCAGGATAAGCTCTGGGTTTTTCTGGTCAACCTTCCAGTTAATCTTTTGGGTTTATAAAGAAATGTTAGGGTTTATTCTGTTTAGCATTAATGAAGAAATATTCCAGGTTTTATTCTGTTTAGATTTTACTACACAATGGAGGTGTGTTTCTATGTTAGAGGTTCAGTGTTTAACATCTATTTATTGATATCTGGTTCTTGAAGAAATATTCCGGGTTTTATTCTGTTTAGATTTTACTGCACAATGGAGGTGTATTTCTATGTTAGAAGTTCAGTGTTTAATATCTATTTATTGATATCTGGTTCTTTGATATTTAGCATTGAGCCTAAGTATTTAATTGCATCCTATAACCAAGTGTTTGGTTTTCAGATGTTTAAGGTGATTCAGAAGCAAGACTGGTATAAACCTGATGTTTATCTGTATAAAGACTTAATTATCGCATTAGCAAAATATAAAAAGATGGATGATGCAATGCAAGTGTGGGAAAGCATGAGGAAGGAGGAGTTGTTCCCTGATTCTCAGACGTATGCTGAAGTTATCAGGGGTTTCTTGAGGTATGGGTCACCCGCAGATGCCATGAACATTTATGAGGACATGAAGAAGTCTCCTGACCCACCAGAGGAGTTGCCTTTCAGGATTTTACTGAAGGGGCTCCTGCCACATCCCCTCTTGAGGAACAGAGTTAAGCAAGATTTTGAGGAGATGTTTCCTGATCGGCATGTCTATGATCCTCCTGAAGAGATCTTTGGAATAAGTTGAGGTATGCAATTCATAATTTGATCTCTTTTTCACTCATTATTTCTTCTAGTTTTTTGGATAAAATTCAGGAATGTGGTTTGCACTTTTGGTTTCTTTCATTCTTTCATCTACTTATTGATTTAGTTATCAAAATAAAGAACCTGAGGTATGCAGCTTTTGCAATTTGCCTCAGTTCCCTTATTTCTTTCCTCCACTTGTTGGTCTGTTTTTGCATTAGGAATGAATATGTATAAAATTGTTTAATGCTTGAACTTATTTTCATGCATGGATTCTTGCAAATGTATGGTGTATATGTGTTATATAATTGTATGGGGTCTGGGAGTTTAACATTAATCTGATTTTGCTGTGGCATGTTGTAAATTTGAACATTTATTTATTTATCTACTTTTGGTTTTTTATCAGTACTTTATCATTTTGAACTCGTTCATAATAAAGAAGTCTTTTATAATAGCGTCATCTACTGTTGTATTCTTATTATCATATAACTCTTTTTCAATTAATTGAATGTATTGGGATTCCAGGAATCCTATCTCACTTAATTACTGTTGATAGCATGGGAATCAACATGTGTTTCTGGATAATAAGATAGCACAAAACACCAAGTTTTGGTCAGAGATGCGGATATATGCTGGATAGAACATTTCCATATCAATTTTCGTCCTTGGGGGGCAGAGGCACCCTTTAATAGTTTTTTTTGAAAGGTAAAGAGATCATTTATTATATATGAGGATAAAGTAAAAGGGAAGCATTACAAAAGATAGGTATCACCGTGAAAGTGATTTCTATAGGAAACCCCAATAAAATAAAACCCTACAGCAAAATATGAAATTAAAACTCCTCACGCCATATTATATTCCATTCCATCTCATCATAAGAGACCCATATCGAAACCCACTCAAAGAGATTCTTGTATATGAAAAGAGCCAAATCGCCGTTGCTACGGAACTTGTCATCAAAGATCCTGCTGTTCCGTTCCTTCCACAAACCCCAGCAGATTACCCCCGGAAGTGCTCACCAAATGTCCTGTTAAAGGCATGAATGTCTTTTAAGTAAAAACCCAAAACAAACTCTTTTTTTTCTTCTAACGGTGAACCTTTTGTCAAGGATCTGCATAACTTGAAGTCTTCAGGTTAAAATAGTGTTGCACAAGGGAGTGGATAAATAACTCAGATTACCACTCATTTGGAGAGAAAAAGGAGTTTGGGGAATCCCAAGCCAAGCAGCAGCCGTTAACCTTGCTGTGGATAGGGCTCGAGACTTTCCCCATTCTTCTGTTGAAGGGACTGGGGATCCAATTAGGCATGCTATTAGCCCTGCAATGTTTGAGTCTTGGGCCTTGGAGGGAGGTTGCATA
This sequence comes from Platanus orientalis, assembly GCA_025762735.1. NCBI lineage: Eukaryota > Viridiplantae > Streptophyta > Magnoliopsida > Proteales > Platanaceae > Platanus > Platanus orientalis. The sequence goes on along the minus strand of JAOXJP010000006.1, from coordinate 12,484,479 downwards.
GATGAAGTCTTTTAGGGTGTTTCTAGGCCGGCTGCGTGCTTGAAATCAGATCGCTCGTTTCAGGAGGCATACAAGTAGAGATCAAAATCTAGAGCTCAACCATTCTCAAACACACACACACACACGCACACACGTGCACGCAGAACTAGAGTTAAAAAAACAAAACATACACAAGTAGAGTTAAAAAAACAAAGCACACACACACACAACTAGAGCTAAAACATCACAGATGAAATCAAATCAAGGTCTGAGTAGTCTTCTTCCTTCTCAGAAAAGGGGAGATTCTTTTGGCTCTTGGGTTTCTTCATCTATGAATGAGGCATCCAAGATGCTTGATGAGGTGGTGCGCAAAGCTGGAACCCCTAATTCTGCTGAACTCTACGAAGTCATCAGCCACGATGTTAGAATTAATGAACGCCTTGGTTTATTTTTCCTTGGGGGTAAATAACATGCATTTGAGTGTTTTTAGGAGACTGGAGGAGTGAGATATGCTGAGAAGCAAAACTGGTAACCTCACCAAGTCTGGTTTTGCCAAGAGTTCAGCCATGGAATCTTGCAGAAAGAAGGTTTTGATGTTTATGAAGTTCATGGATAGGTTGATGAGTAGAAGATATTTTAGAGGTAGAGAAGCTGACCCAAAAATTAAGAAAATAAAAATAAAGTAGAGGTACAGGAATGCCCCTAAGGGACAGAAGTAGACAGTCCTTGGTGCAGAAGGGTTGGTCTGGGTGACCTTGTGTATAACCAGTTTGTGCTGTTTTGAATGTTCAGATTATCATGTTAAGGGGTGATTTGGGGTAAAGGGAGGAGCTCTCATTTTTAAAACACTTGTTTGGCTCCAAGCGCTTTATTATTATGTTGGGGATGGTCTCTTGCTGGTTCTTGTGGGAGCTGCAACACAAGTTGCAACCCTGTCAAGGTGAGATCATTGAGGCTGGGATGGATGGCAGGGTGTGGTTTTGTTTGGGTTTGGCCTTCTGATAGCTTTCTGGACTGCTCTTTTGACTGTGGTGTTTCTATGTTGAGGATCCTGCTTTTGAGGTATGTATTTCTAGGTCAACATTGCAGCTAGGGTGGGGTTTCCGTTCCCTGCTTGTGTGTGTGTGTAAATGGAAGAAAAGTGCTCTTAGAGTTGAAAAAACCTGGTATAAGGAAAAAAGAATGGAGGGGGGGGGGGGTGGAATCGACACACTGATTATTCTTTTTTTTTTTCTTTCACAATTAATATGTTCTAGACCGTATGCATCCAAAGGTGTGTACGATTCCTAATGAATACAAGTTTTTCTTAATCAACCCACTTCATAGCGAAAGATTACTTTTTTTTAGTGGCAAAGAGGTTGGTAGCAAGATCTTGAATCAATTTATTGGTCTCATGGTATATCTCAGTATAGAGGAGGATACCAAAGATCTGTATTTGTTTATAAACTCCCCTGATGGATGGTTCATATCTGGAATAGCTGTTTATGATACTATGCAATTCATGCCACCACATGTACATACAATATGCATAGGATTAGCCATTTTGATGTAGGGCTACCCTTTGGAAAGGACCCTACAATAATTAAAAGGAAAATACAATTTGTCCAAATTAGTAATGAGGTTAGGCTTAGGAATTAGAATTAGGCTTTCAATTTGGCTTAGGAATGGGAAGAAAGGTATTAGGTAGGCTATGGTTAAAAACAAGGGTTTAGATAATGGGAGGTTTAAGAAGTTGATGGTATGTAGGCTGCAGAAATTAGAAGATTTAGGGTTTTCTAATAATTTTGAACAATAAAATTGCAGAAAATTAACATCCACAGAAAATATTGATAATCAAGATTAGAAGAATATAAAGAGAAGAAAAAGAGAGAGAGAAGAGAGAATATGAGATGAGGTATAGAAGAGAAGAGAAAGAGAGAGAAATAGAGAAGAAACTCACCGTATGTGAGGGATGAAGAGGAGCAAACCAAGCAGCTCTCGTGGGCTGCACTTCATGATTTTAATTCATCAAAAACTGAATGTAATAGGGGTGGCCGGCTGCTCTTATAAAGCCCCACATTAAATAAAATGAAAACTGATTATTTTTCCTCTAGACATGTGTTGTACGGCCACAACTAAAACTCCTATAAAATAAATTAAAAGCAAAAAAGACTTCTAACTAATAGAAATTGCAAATAACTCCCTTCCCATGGCATTAAAGCCTTATTACAATGTTTTCCCTCAAATTAACCCAATAAAAAAAAAACATAAAGAAATCACTCTAATTACATGGGCAGCATGCTTTTTCCTTAAGATTCTCTTTGGACCTCACGCTTGGTGCTAATGAATTTTTTATTTGAGAGAAGAAGACTATGTCATGTTGAAAAAAAAGGGCAGTCCCAGTGCACAAGGCTCCCATCATTGTGGTGTCTGGGGAGGGTCAGATGTACGCAGCCTTACCCCTGCAAGCAGAGAGACTGCATAAAATCAAGATTAAAACCTTGCATTTATTATTAATTTTTTTTATGGATAACGGAAAACTTCTATTACAAAAAGAAGAGAAGAGAAAAATAATACAACACAAGCAGTCGGAAGAGCTGCAAGAAAAAAAAAAAACCAAAACAAAAAGCATGCTACATAAATCCAGCATATGGTCCCCAACAAACACCTCAGTCCAACCCACACTCCACTTGGCTAGACTATTAGCCAAGGAATTCTGAGCTCGTGGCACAATTTGCAACACAATATTAAGCTCCTCAATCAAGGCCTTGATTTCATATATGAAGTGGCGACATCTCCACGAGCCCACCTTATCCCCCCTCCCTCAGCTCATCACAGTTTTGGAATCCCCTTCCACAATGCAATATAGGATCCGTAGCTTCTTAAGCATTCACAGCTCTCAAGCAAACCAATGAGCTCTGCGTTGATTGTATAAACCCTCTGATGCAGAAGTACCTAAGAGAAGGCTGGGGTTTTCACAAGTGTGGGGTCCAATCAATAGTCAACAACACTTTTTAAAAGTGGGATACCACAGGGAACAAATTTTGGAAAATTCGAGCAGCAATAGTGAAATTACCAAATTGCCCCTGGATGTGCGTCAGAAATTTCTAGGGTTTGGCAGGATGATTCTTGGACCCAAAGTGTACTTCTGTCCCAAATCTCAATAAATTTGGATAGGTTATAGAATGTGAAGTTGTATGGAAAAGGTCACTGTCTTGTGTGAGGACTTAACACAAACACATAGAAGGCTATATGAGTTGATTACAATCAAGTAAGATGACCTGAGACAAGGGGCACGAATAAGGTTTCAACTTGATCAAAAGGAAGCTGAAGTAAGATCAGGATTGGTCCTAACAGAGGGCATTAGCAATGGTTTTGAAGGCTTATATTTATATATGGTTGAGGTTTGAATTAAAAGTAAGGAAATCTGGGCAGATGGAGCCACGACAGTAAACTGATATAGCTCCAAATAGAGATATTCTTTGGGGTAAGAGTAGAGGAATTAAATAGTTCTGGGACTGCAGGGATTTGGGATTAAATTGGAAGCATTCAGATCAGGGGACAGCAATGGGGAGATGGTTGGGTCTGTCATGGGTATAAAATAGATGCTTCTTGCTGATTTCTTTAAAGAATGTAGTGAGGAAAATACCTTTACTGAGATCACAGGTTATCAAAGGGATTAAGGGCTAGGGTTTTTTTCTGCAGGGAATTAAAGGTAGAATGGGATTACAGGTCGCTCTAAGGTAGGAAAGTGAGGGTTGTGGGTATGGATTTTTTTAGGATTTCTGTAGTTAAATCTTATCACAGTGGTAAACACGGGAAAATTACTAGCAAGTATTCTAGAATAAGCAAGATTGTAGCAGCAAAATAGGGAAGAGAGGGAGAATAGAGGTGAGAAGAGAATAGAATAAGGATCACACAGAAGAATAGAGATGAGATGAGAATAGGGAGCGTGAGACAAGAAAGACTGATTTCACGAAGAGAGAAAAGTAGAAGAGAGAGAGAACTTACCTGTACCACTCGTGGAACCAAGTAAACCAACCAATTTTCATTCAACTTCTTCTATGCCTTACGTACAGCCCTAAATCACTTCTTATCTAATGAAATTCTTGCTAAATTTTAAATAAATAAAAAAAAAACCCTATTCTACTCTTATTTGTATAAAACTCCTTAGCCAGAAAGCCTTATTACAAAATCACCCTTAAATAAGAAAACTTTGACAAAACTACCCCTAAAATAGTAAAAATAAAACTAACTACCAAAGCCCATTGAGCCTCTTCCACACTCCCTTTCTTTACTTGATTGTGGGCCTCCAAAGGGGATACTTTGTATCCATCCATTTAATAGCTGCTGCATCACTTACCCTATAATGTAACCTGCTAGTTTGCTATTTGTAGCTTTATCACTATTACTCTTATCACTCCTAGGGGTGGTCTTCCCGCCTCTGAATATCTTTTTGCTCTATTAAACATATTTTTGTTATCCATCAAAAAAAAATCCTAAGGTTTCTAAAACCAGGTGCGTAAAAAAAAACAAATAATATTAAACAAAGTTGAGAAGTAGTCAAGGGTCGGGTTTGCATGCAATGCGACATCATACAACACCCACAAAAAAGTCCTACCAGTTTTTTCCAATTTACTTATGATAGATTTTCCTTTACGAATAAAGGCCACTAAGCACTCTTATCAGAATACAAATACTAACCAAAAAAATATTACTACCAGAGTTTCTCGTTAGAACATCAATAAGAGCTGCTAAAAGTC
>JAOXJP010000006.1:12463558-12479658 GCA_025762735.1 Platanus orientalis | reverse complement strand
TCACTTGTCGGTGCTGATGTGCCCTCCCCCTGACAGGGTGCAGAGAGGAGCAGATGATAAGAGGAGCGGATACAATCTCTGTATTAAATGAATATAAAAGCTCTCCATCTTAAAGTCACGAAACCCCTAATTCAGCTCCAATGAAGCAATAGCCAACCATTGGCTTCTTTAAATACCAAAAAGTAAAGAAGAACCTTTCCACATACCCAAGAGATTAAATAGAAAACAAACCTTTCCCGACTTCTACCCTAATTATCAAGACTTTTTTGTCTTTGTCTACATCTAACTTTTGCGGCTCTCCCAAGTCCTAACTCCAATAAAAACCAACTCATTATAAAACCAGGTGATGAGATGATAGAAAAGCTTAAATAATATCTCTCTCTCTTTCATGGACTTGTTCTGATGACTTTTAATATATGTCATATTAATAAGGCTTTTGGTGAATGGATAAAAAATGCTCACCTTAACGAATGCTAACCACTGCTCTTTGTCAGGCAGCGGGCACATCAATGCCGAAAAGTGAATATACGCCCCCCGAAAAAGTGAAAATCACTTTTCAATGCTGATGTATCAGCCCCTGACAAGAAGCAGTGATGAGCGTTTGTTAAGGGAAGCGTCCATAAACCGATCCCGGCTTTTGTCATTTGGAGAGACTGTTGAACAAAACAAACTTATCCTATGAATGCACATGTGAAGGGGAATGCATATAGTCACCTAAACCAGCTAGACTTTAACAGAACTTCACAGCTAATTAAGGGACTTAATATATGGACATTTCTATAGTTTATAACCTTTTATATTCAAGATTCAACTCCTTCCCATCATTAATACCGAAAAGATGTGTAGTAATCTATTGATGACTTTGATCCCTTTGACGCGTGGAAACACCCCATTCGCTAGCTGTTTATTCCTTTCACTGGTGTCACTGATTCGTGCTTCCTCTCCACATATTTTATAGTTACAATTATTTTCATCGAAGTCACCCGTTGTTAAACTAATTAAACGATGGTGATTGATTTTCATCGTAACAATACTGATAATCATGCTTAATTATAATAGCAGTAAAGTACTTGGTCTTCAAATTATCAAAAATCACAATTGTTGGTGGAGGTCATGATGGTACTCATGAGGAGATGGGCAAGTACAACTTAGTTTTCACTGGATAAGCTTTTCTAATTCTAATTTCAAAAGGGTTTGCTGGTTTTCTAAGTATATATAGATGCATGTGCGCAAGTACACATGGAGCTAGAGATATGGGTAGAAAAAAGTGCATGAATTGAACATATATATATGTGTTGATGCTAATGATGAGAATGAGCATGTGAGAACCTGGGTGGATTTGTGAGAAATATCTGACTGGAAGATAGATTCAATTCCTAGGCAAGCTAATGTATTGAGCTAGAATGATGGAAGGGTAAATAGTGTAAATTAGAATCATATGGAAGAGTAATTAAATAGTGTAAAACTAAATTAGAATCATAGAATAGGAAGAACCCACTTTTTTTCTTTCTTTTTTATAGGTGGGGGGGGGGAGGAAGAACCCACTTTGATTCAGTTCCTTTCCCCTTCCCCACGCCATGGTAAAATATTACTTGTCTGGGGTCTGTTATCCAGAATAAAGAAAATAGAAGAAGAGTAGGGTATGTATGGCTGAGTCTCATGGTTTACTAGAGAGAGAGAGAGAGAGGCTGTGGTGGATTGCCAATATCATTGAGAAAACATGTATTTCTTTTGCTACTCAGGTTAAATGGGTGGGTATGCCCCCCATGTTCTTGTTTGATGTTTTGAACATTGGTAGGGCAGGTCACTTGCTTATCTTCTTCCGCTTGAATTAATGAAATCTTATTTACTAAAAAAGTCAAAAGGTTAGAGGTAGTTGCACCCAACATGAACTCCTTGCTTTGTGTTTTGATATTCAGTTCAATCTGCTAAAAGAAATATTGTTTATGGGGACTAATGAGACTAGCCAAAAGGTTATGTGGGTAGTTGAGAAGGTTAGAAGCCAACATCTTATAACTGTTAACTGATTAAGACCAAGGACAATTTAAAATATAAAAAAAAATTCTTACTGGTTCATATTTCATGCATTAGACACACATATCTAGGTTATCCATAAAAAAACAAAATTTAGTGACATGCCAATATATCAATCAATATGCCACCCTTGGGTCAATGGTCCCAGCCATTTGAACAGTAGAACTTGTGTTATTACCCAAATTCTACCGTCATGGTGGCGTTTGGAGATTTTGCCACCTGGCACTGGCATACCCAGTACACTATTTCCAGCCAAGATCCTTACCCTCGAATGGAAAAAATAAGACACCAACAGATAACAGAAATAATAGGGCTAGCCACCCTACCAAAACAATAAAGAATCTTCCCGAAGGGTACTTATATTAGTTATTCAATCCATGCTGGCCTTCATTATATCATGTCACTTAAGTGAAACTAAAGTTGTTATGGTTGTTGGAAGTTTCATGTCAGGCTTACCAGGAAACCGGGTCCCTAAATGGGTCAGTTTGATCCCAAAGCCGAAAGTAGATCAGAAACCAGCCAAACAGTTAACCCTAGCCAGTTAAAATGGCTGAACCAGGACTGGTATAAAGCCTTTAGTTTTAATTTTATGTTGGACATTTATATTACTAGGTCGACCCAGGTCAGTCAGCCAGTCCAACTAAATTGGACCTACCCGCCAAGATAACCAGACTTCTTGTCTATGACTAAGACATTGTTATATCCATTGTTTTAAGCCCGGACTAGCAAACCCGGGAACCAACTCCTTGTAAGGAGGGCTGGCTAGCTTGTGGACAGGTTAATGCATCCAAAGTTAAGTTGGCTGATTTAGGCAGATTAGACCAGACTTGTTTAAAATCCTTGCATAAGATAACTATGCAGTCATCGGGTAAACCAGGTTGACCCTCCAATCGAACCAAGTTGACTTTTTCAGGTCAACGTTCAGGAGGATCCGATAACTAGGGTTGTACCAGAGGCAACTTCTTATTTTATTTATTTCTTCTTTTTTGGAGGCTTGGAGACCCAAAACACAGGAAGGAATAAAGAACTGCCTAAAAGAAAGGACTAATGCAACATTAGAAACATGGCAGGCCATGTTTACCTCTCATCGATCAGTCAGCTAAAATTGGGTTAGCTTAGCATGCACCATGTGCATGATCAATTAAATAACAATGATAAAACTAATGCACTACCAGACTACCAGTTGAACTAAGTCATGAAAGAACTTAAACTAATAAATAAATAAAGAGCCTCTTGGGAATCTCTCTCTCTCTCTCTCTCTCTCTGGTCTTGTTATCCTTGCTGCATCACTTACTCTACTTCTATAATTTAGATGCACTGAGAACTGTGTATCTGTTGCACCTCCTCCCTTGGGAGAGAGCTCCACTAGAATTTCTTCTGCACTTAATAAAGAAGGTTTTGACTTGGAGCCGTAGTTTGAGAATGACTCGGAAACAACACTACCAAAAATGGTGACTCTAATCATTGGAGTCTCAGTTCTCAAGATTGTAGGTAGAGATGGGCCATGGGTTCTCTCCCTTTTACTTTTCACGCTTGCTTTGATGAAGTTGTAGGGTGTCTCCAGACCCATCTCAAAGGACACATGGAGAAGGCAGAAGGAAAGACATATAATTATACATGCTATTATTGATTTGATCTATTAGATTTTGAAAAGACAGCCACGATTTCCTTGTTTTATATAACAAATTCATTATAAATTTGTTTTAAGACCTATTCAGAACTAAATAATGATGTTTAGATCATGATGAGTATAATGATGACGCTTTGTGAAGTAAAGCAATTCCGGGTTGTCCCTCAGATAACAGAAATTAAACAGTAATGTGAACATCTTGGAGGCTGCTGGCACAACATATACATGGTGCACCAAGCCATAATTCTGAAAATTTCAATCAGTCGGCCGGTAGATCATCTCTAAGACGGATATGGTGCAAAACCCATAACAGTGCTAATCGATAAATCACAGGCTCCACACTATCATTTATATTTTTTTCTTGCTAATAATTAAGACATTTTGCTATATGGAAGTGGTGATTAACTTAATTTTGTGAAAGAGTGAGCTGTTAGCCTGTCGTAGTCGAGCTTACCATTTACATCGTCCACTATACACTCGTTTTGTTCTCAATATTTATTCGATTACTTAGATGATGATGCACGAAAAGAAGAAAGATCACCAAACCATCTTATTCTTAATACATATTACAATTCTTTATTGGTTTAGGTTATAAGTAATTGAATCCCCCTCGCATACCCTTTTTTTGGGAAATGCTGTTTAGTTACAGATAATAAAAGTAATCAGAGAAAAATGAGAAATCCTCATTTTAACAAGTCAATTGCCATATTAAATTCAATCTATAAGGTAAAAAGTGAGATGACATGTGGGATGTGAGATCAGAAGAGAAACACCACATAAAGCCATAAAAGCATAGCTGATTTTTTATGTTCTCCTTCTAGTCTATGTCATGGAAGAATAACAAACCAACCTCATTTGTCTACAAGATGAATGGCAGTTATGCCAAGGAGGTATGAGCTGTCTGGTTTCGATTGGTTCTTGACTTCTTGTGGAAACATTGAATATGGTAGGCACGAATGCGAGGGAGTGGAAGGTGTGAGCTTTTCCTTTATAAACAGAGATCCATAAACTAGGCTTTACTAACAGCAAGTGGTTCCTCTAATTTTCTAATGGTGCCTAACAGATACATGTCATGAGATGTGCAGAGGCTTAATATTTATAGCATAGTTTATAGCATAGTGCCTGGTTTTGCATCATTTCTCTATATCTCTTCCTCTCTTTTGCTGCTTCTCAGATCTTTCCTTGTATGGAGGATCAGTTTCCCAAGATGGCTAGTTACGTACACAATGAATTGCCATCTTTTGTTCATATGACAACAGGAGCACGAATCTTTTCCGATCCAATCATCTGGGGTGCGCTTGCGGGAACGGATTGTGGTGGTGATGGTGATGGTGCAAGAGGATCTTCATCGCCATCATCAGAGTCTAGTTCATCGGCAGATGAGACCACTGCTACCACTTGGAACAATAATGGTGCAGAATTCACCACCCAAGTTATGGGACCCCAACACCAAAGCGGTTCATTGTCTTGTGTAAGTTATGTACCAACCTCTGTGTGCACAAATAATGGACCTTCTGATGTCAATGGAAGCTTCATTCCTGTTAATTTCATAGAATTGTTCCCTGAATTAAATCTAGCCCAAGTCTCCCAATTATCTCCATCATCATCTTCATCCCCGAAAGCTCCGAACCTCCCGAATTTAACACTGTTTTTGCAGGAACCCACAACCATTGAGCCCAGCACACCCATTGCCAATACACTTGACAAGAACCAGAGGTGCCAGCCCGTGTCTTACACACATAACCCATTGCTCCCTCACTCCGAACTTGATCAAATTCAGCTTCAACCGGGACTCGAATGGCTCAAGATCAATCATAATTTCATGAATTCTACCTCCAAAGGCCTAGGTGACCACTGGCTTGGTGCTACCAAGACACAGCCAATGAAGTACACTGGAAGACGGATGCAGGACCATAACCAGAAGGCGTCATCATCATCCCCAGCAAAGCTGTTTAGAGGGGTGAGACAAAGGCATTGGGGGAAGTGGGTTGCAGAGATCAGGTTACCAAGGAACAGAACAAGGGTGTGGTTGGGGACCTTCGACACGGCTGAAGAAGCTGCTTTTGCATACGACACTGCTGCTTATAAGTTGAGGGGGGAGCACGCCCACTTGAACTTCCCAGACCTCAAGCATCAACTCAAGGCCAATTCTTCCAATGGTAGCACTGCCGCCCTTCTGGAAGCAAAACTGCAAGCCTGCTGTGAACGCATTCCTCAGAAGAAGCCCACTAACCCACAACCACCATCAACAGCAAAGAAACTCAAATCCGAAAACCAAAAACCAGCAAGAAAAGAGTGTACATTTGATTTGGAGAAAAGAATCAGCTCTGAAGTGGTCGAGAATAAGAAGTCTCAGGAGTTATTATCAGATGTGGATGCAGTTCTGTTAAGTAGAATGCCCTCCTTGGACATGGACATGATCTGGGATGCCCTTCCAGTCTCTGATTCATAGGTGTCAGTCTCTCAATTACAAAATTCAAATTGAATGTGATACAAAAATATGAAATTTGCACATTCAATTTGAATTGAGGAATGCAGACTCGTTAGAGATGAAGAGATCAGATAGTTAGATCTTCAAGTGTTATTTTCTTTTTTTCCCCCTTCATAGCTCAATCTTAACCTACTTTTATGTCAAGTAGGAAGCCAATTAGTTTTTTTTCCCCATTAATGGCCAAATTTTGGATGTGTTCAATTTTGTTTCCAAATATGACTTTTGGCTGACGGCGCTTCATAAACAGTTTTCACACGGAATCTCTTTCTATATTTCTTTGTTTCTTTTGTCCTTGCTTTCACTGGTATCATTGTTCCAAAATGGGATTGTAGTGGAACTTGGGAGATCCAAATATCTCTTGTTGCAGCTGCCAAATTTATAGTTAGGAGACAGAACCCTCTGTTGTGTGGAATCTCCGTATTTGCAGTCGTATGCAACAAAGTAGAAGAAAGAAAATAGCAAAAACAGCAATCACACAAAAAATAAGAGACGATTTACGTGGTTCGGCTTGAAGCCTAAGTCCACAAGCAAAGAACGGTTATGAACGAAAACAGAGATTACAATGAACAATGCAGCAGTACAAAACCAAAAATATAAAACCCCAAAACCCTAATCAACTCGTGGGTCAGGTCAGACCCCAAATCAAGCTGAAACTACAGGTCATATTGGGTTTTTCTCCATAACGTCATCTGGGTAACATCTCAAGTTGAATTCTAGGTACTTTCCCAACAAACCTCCACCTTGACTTGAATTGTACCAAGCTCCATAATACTGAAAACTTTCCTCCCATATCTTCCACACAACCCCGAAAGGTAACTCTTAAATACTGTAAACACCAATCAAGTCCAAGAAATGCTTGAACTTGAATATCGGAAATGACTTGGTTATCATGTCTGCTAAATTATCTTTTGTGCCAATTTTCTTAACAACAATCTGACCCTACAAGATGGTCTCACAAATGAAGTGATATCTAATGTCAATGTGTTTGGTTCTTTCAGATACATCCTATTTTAGTTAAATGTATAGCACTTTGATTGTCTCAATGTACAACAATCAAACATTGCCTTAAACTCAGCTCACCAAGTAAGCCTCTCAACCAAATAGCTTCATTCACTGCCTTAGTCATCGTCATATACTGGGCATTGGAAGTAAACAAAGTGACTATAGCCTGTAATGTTGTTTTTCAACTCATTGTGCAACTCGAGAGAGTGAAGACATAACCTGACATAGATCTCCTCTTGTCATGATCACATGTATATTCAGAATCTACAAATCCAACTGTACAACTATCAAGTCCATATGTATTATCAAAGACTAAACCAACATCTGCAATACCCTTAAAATACCGAAGTATCCATTTTACTGTCTGTCAATGTGCCTTCCCTAGATGTTCCATATATTTACTCATAAGACTAACAGCATGTGAATTTTCAAGACGAGTGCAAATCACACCATACATGAGGATCCCAATTGCACTAACATACCCAACATGAGACATGTATTTTTCCTCCTCAATCTGTGGTAACAAGTCTACTGAAAGTTTAAAGTGGTTTGCTAATGAAGTGCCCAATGGTTTAAAATCCTACATTCCAAAGCGTTCAAATACTTCACAAAGTAATTTTTTTATGACAAGTACAACTTTCCTGCTTTTTTATCCCTCCAGATCTCTATACCAAAAATCTTCTTTGTCATCCCCAAATCTTTCATCTTAAACTCACCACTAAGCTGAGCCTTTGGGTTGTTGATTTCAGACATATTCTTGGCAGCAATAAAGATGTCATCAACATATATAAACAAGTATACAAAATAACCATCTGGGAGTTGTCTAAGACTCTAAATAAACATAACTATATAGACTTCTAGAAAATTCATGTCCAAGCATAAAAGTATCAAACCGCTTATATCACTATTTAAGTGATTGTTTCAGGCTATACTAAGACTTTTTCTACAAGCAAACATGTTCTTCTTTACTTGAAACAACATATCCCTCTTACTTATGCATGAAAATCTACTCCTTAAACTCACCATGCAAGAAAGTTGTATGAAGCAAATCTACCGTTGCAATCGGAATGCAAACAAAATGCTAATAAACAAAAGTTCGTTACACAGATGCAAACTACAGTTACAAGTGGAACCAAGAAAAATTACTTGGGGCAACAGTCAGTTCCTAGACATTATAAAACCCGTTTATAGGCTAATAAAGAGATTAAGAGTGAATAGAGTAGTTATGGAGATCCGATGAATCCAGCTACAGCTCATACATAGCCTTCCAAAATCTTGAGGTCTTTTTTCAAAGAGAAAAAAACAAGTAATTTGGGAAAAACCCAAGAGAGAAACTTTTCCCGTTAGAGCCTTTAGAAAAAAATTGTTTATTCAATAAATTTTGAAAAGATTCACACAATTTTTAAGGCTTTATAATAGCCTTACAACCACTTTAGATAACTCTTAAAATAAAGGAAGAAAATCCAAATTGAAAACCATGTCAAAACATGGACTCATTCTATGTCAAATAAAAATCCCTAAAAATGAGGAATCCCCTTTCATGCAACATATTAAAAGAATCCAAATAATAACAACCATTGCTACTAAAAACCAAAAAAAAAAAAAAAGATACTATAACTAAAACTCTTCTCTTAACCATAATCATAATAAGACACCTAATTAAACAAGGAAACAAGAATCAACTAGCTCTATCCTTGTCACACACATCCAAGAGTCATTCTCCCATAAACTTCTCTGTCAAACCTATCCATGAATCTTGTTGTCCAATCTTACATGTCGTCATTGTCTTAATATCAAGCTACTCTAGCTCTAAGTCAAACATAGCAACCATGGAAAGCAACATGTGTATAGAATTATGTTTCACAACTGGTGAGAATACTTCATTAAAGTTCACACCCTTTTTTTGGCCATAGACCTTTGCCATCAAGTGTGCCTTCTACTTTATATCTTCAACACTTTGAGTTCCTTTTTTCCTCTTGTAAACCCATTTACAACAACAATCATCTTTTTCATATGAGGTTTCACTAGCTCCTAGGTCTAGTTCTTATAGACAAATTCACTCTCCACATTCATAGCAATAACCCACTACGCAGACTCACTACTTATGATAACTTTATGGTAGGTGAAAGGCTTTTGACACTCAATAGTTTCTACCACAGTCAATTCATAAGAAACCATCTTTGCATAGCTACTATACCTCTAAGGTGGTCTAATCTCTCTCCTTTATCTCCCAATAATAACAATATATTGTTGTTCCCCTTTTGTATTATCTTCCTCACTAAAATCTTACTCCTCTTTCTTAATGGGATGAACAAAGTGATATCTTGCCTCTTCCCTGAAATATCATTTTCTAACTCCACTTACTTTCTGAGTACACGGTCCCTATCTGCATTAATATTCTCATTTTTCTGTTAAGCATGGCTGACTCATCAAAAGTCACATCTCTACTAATAAGAAACTGGAGTCACTTAGGATCAGGACACCATAACCTATATCATTTCACCCCAAATGCATAACCCAGAAAAATACACTTCTTAGCTTTAGGTTCAAGCTTACCTTCATTCACATGAGTGTAAGCAGGGTAACCAAAAACCCTCAAGCTAGAATATTCTGCATGAGTGTTAGACCATACCTCCTCAAGCGTCTTACACTCAGTGGTAGTCGATGGAAACCTGTTCACAAAGTAACAAGCTATGGAAACTACCTCAACCCAAAATTATTTTCCCAATTCAACATTAGAGAGCATACAATGAGCTCTCTCAAGAAGAATTTTCTTCATGTGTTCTACCACACCATTTTGTTGAGGCATGTGTCTAACTGTACGATGCCTCACAATCCCCTCATTCTTTCAAAACCTATTAAACTCACTTGAATAAAAAACCTAACCATTATCAGTTCTCAATTGCTTGATCTTCTTGCCTATCTACTTCTCAATCATAACCCTCCATCACTTGAAGTTAAAATATACTTTATCCTTATGTTTCAAAGTAAATATCTAGACCTTGTTTGAGTAATCATCAATAAAATTCAAGAGATACTGAAAACCATCCATTGAAGCAACACGAGATAGGCTCCAAAGATCAAAGTAAATGTAATCCATTGTACCCTTAGTCCTATAAACTTCTAAATTGAACTTAACCCTACATTGCTTCATAAACACACAATACTCATATAAGTCCAATTTTCCTATTTTATGACCATAAAGCAAGCCTTTCTTACTCAATATTGTCAAAACCCTCTCACTCATATGGCCTAACCGTATATTCCATTGGCGGGTAGTGTTAGAGTTTGAATCTATCAATGACAATATCACAACTGCACCTGAACTGTGTTTTTCTGAAGCACATAAAGGTTAACATTCTTCTATCCTCTCACCACCAAAGCACCTTCTGTCACCCTCATAACTATTGAGGAAAATTGTCAATACCATGCCAAAAGCATGGGGCTAGAATGTAAAGTGTGTGTGAAGAAGGTACACTTAACCATGCTTCATCATGCCCAAGAACAAAGATCATGCCAAACCAAGTTGAAGAAGAGAGCTAGAGAGAGTTTCCGAACTTCACAAGTATATGGTAAAAGTATAAAGGTTTAAAATTTATAAAGACCAGCCAAAACTTAGGTTGGAACTAATATGAGGCTTTTCCCTAACCTTAGAAAAGGATCTTACAGCTTGTTAGACAGTTACAAAGTGAAAAATATACAAAAACAGACAAAAATGGGGTTTCAGGTGGCTATGATTAATCACAGAAACCCATGATTGATCATAGAGTTAGGATCGATCATGGGATCATATAATCGATTAGGAAGAATGGGTATTTTCTTTGAAAATCGCCCAAACTACCCCATGATCGATCATGGATGAGCCAGATTGAAAATTTGTTATTTTTCTAATTTTTTCTTACCTATTTTTTAGGATTATTGGACCATCTCGTACGACCACTTTTAGGGTGAAAAAATTTAAAAATTTTGAGAATCAAAGCAAGGTTACTCTACTGCATTCAAGATATGTTCTCCAATCCTTCATACGCTAACTATCATCATTGAAAGCAAAAGATTTAAAGATCATTAGATTCAAACCCAAGGAACCTTATTAAAAGCTTCGAGAGCAAAGCCTCATTCAAGGTATTCTACAAAGTTTTTTATTAGATTACTTGATCAGTTTTTCTTTAAGTATATATTTGTTATTCTAGTAGCAAAATCAGTTGATCTAAGTGAGATATCACTCAAAGCTTTACTCGTGATTAACTATCATATCTATATCAGCCTACTATGAAGCAAAAAACTATAAGAGCATCATCTCTTTGTAACGCCCCCGAACCCGGATTCGGATATGAATCCGTATCACTCTGGATTTAGATTCATTACTGTCCATAAATCCAATAATCCACATAGAAATTGGCCCAAATACTAAGCCCACAACTAAGATCCAATAGTCAATGTAATACCATACATTGCATCTAAAGGGTAAAACTATAATTTTAACCCATAAGAATAAAAATGTCATTTCACATATGTTATATAGACCTTAGAGTGATTTAGAAACAATTTGGATTAAGCTTGAAGTGTAAGACCTAAGTTGGACCATGAACTTGTCAAGTTTGAAAGTTATCCTAATCTCTTGTTTGGGGTAACTTCCCAGGCTCACTGACACTAATCCTGAGTGAACTAGAGTTTAATCCATACCTTATTGGAAAGGTATTTGAGTCTACTTTCCAATGCATCAAACGGTTCATAATTTGGAGTTGTGTAAAAAAAGTTATAGTCGTTTTACTGAGACCTGTCTGTGCAAGAAAATTTTTTCTGAGAGATGTATGATCAATCACAGATCTCGATCACGAAACCCTATTTTTTACCTGATCAATCACAATGAAAGATCAAAACTCTCGGGAATTTTCTAAATGATCCGTGATTGATCACAGATCTCGTGATCGATCATGAGATATTACATTTTATGCCATTTGTTTACGTGGCTTTCACCCATTGGACCCCCAAATATGTCATCATAAGCAAGTTAAAACCTTATTAACACCTCAATTAAGTCATTTTGTCTCATTAGAACAAAGAGAGGAAGAGTTAGAGATATTAGGGGAAGTTCTTAAGTAAAGTGTGAGAGTTCTTCCCCAATTGGGTAAGTTCCAATCCCAACTTTGAAAATATGCTAGATTAAGTATTTTTCTTCTTAGATCTAGTCTAACTGGCTATGGATTCCTATTTCTCTATCTCAGTTTATGATTTCTAACCATGGATTTGTTTATTTACTTATAGAGGAAGAAAGATTGAACAAAGAAAAAGGAGTTTTGGATGAGTTTTCTCTTCAAGACAATGAGGATTAGTATTGAAAAAATGAATATTCAGTTTATGCTCACTTTTTTATTCTTAGGATCATAGATTTGTGTAAAATGATTTTGGATTTTGTGGTTCTACATCTATTCTTCATGATATTGATTATTTTCTTATGTAGAACATTGATTTCATAGATTGGGTGAGTTGGATATATTGTTTATGCACACTTTCCTTTCCTAGGATCCTAGATTTTATGATTATGAGGTATATTTTGGTGGATTCATCTCTATTTCCTTTTGAGAATGTTGTTTCCTTATAAATGGATCATGTTTCCTTGAGATGAGCATGTTTATTAGTATTTTCTTGTTGGTTTTCATGATGTTCTTGGGTTATAGAGTAGTGTTATTGTTGAGCTTCGTGGGATGGATTGAATGGCCTCTATTCTACGTGATGAAGTTTGAGAGGTTGATTCACTATTGATGTAGGGTGTGGAAGGTTTCTTATAGTGAATATTGGGTTTTTCCTTTGATTTCCCTTAAATCCCTTAATTCTTGCACTTTACATGTTTGATAAAATGTCTCTTACAAATTTTACATATTACTCAAATATTTTTTGGATGTCTTTCGATTCTTTACATGAGTCTAATGTCTCTTATGTTAGATTATCTCAAATATATGTTGACTTATGATGATTAGTGATGCTCTATTAACTCTCTGTGTTAGTCTATTACTCTCTCTGGTGTGTTTCATTCGATTTATGTTACACCATGATAAATTATGCTAATTTCATTAATCCTCATGGTTACGTTATTACGTTATTATTTACATCATGTGATATCTCTTAGTAGCATATACATGTAGTTGGCATGGTTTACTCCCAGATTTTCATGTGGCCCTTTATATGGGATTTCTACGTGAGTTTTTAAAAAGGATTTGAGTTACTTGGTTGTTAGCCTATATAAACTTTGTCATAAAATGATTTTACATCCATGAGCACCCTATATGTTCTTAGATCTAGGCCAAGCATCTTCGCTTACTTATAAGCATTTGACATATTTCACGTGATTTTCTACTACACGCTTAAGACTTTTTATGAGATAGAACTTCATAGATATTTTAAATGACATGATTATATAGTATCTACCTTATTTTACAAAAAAACATGATTTTGAGTTGTGGTTTTAGATGTGAGAATTTGATATGATACCTCTATACGGAAATATATCATATTGGGCCCGGAGACCCCTAAGTGGGTTGGTCTTTATGACCTCTATATATTTATGTGTTTAAAGACCCTTATATGGGTTAGCTAGACGTAGCCCTTTAGACCCCTATGTGGGCCTTGAGACCCTTTCATGGGTTGCCCCTCGTGGGCCTGTAGACCCCTTTGTGGGTTAGCCTTATGACTTTAGGTACCCAATCACTGGGTCACATTCATAGGTGAAGATGGCCATCGTACCCATTGGTCTTATGACCCCGGAGACCCCTTTGTGGGTTAGCCTTATAGCTTCAGGTACTCAATCACCGGGTCACATTAATAGGTGAAGGTGGTCATCGTGCCCATTGGTCGTATGACCCCGAAGACCCCTTTATGGGTTAGCCTCATGGCTTCAAGTACCCAATCATCGGGTCACATTAATAGGTGAAGACGGTCATAGTGGCCCAATATATGTTATATGTTATGTTTCGCGAGAGACCCTTGTATGGGTTATGTGATTTGGTTTGTCGGAGACTATTACATGAGTTATGTGATTTATTTTACTAAAGACCCTCACATGGGATATATGTTTTGGATTTGACGGAGACTTTACATGCTTTATTTACATTGGGTTTCATTATGTGATAGAGATCCCTTATGGGTTGACATGTAGCATGTAGTACTTAGCATGAGGTATATAGCACCTGACATGTACATATAGTATTTAGTATGTGGCATATAGCATATGGCATATGCAAGATTCAGCTTAGTTCACTTTGGACTCTATTGTGGTTATCTTATGACATGTGTATACTCGTTTCATAGTAGGGATACATGTTTAGTAATTGTGATGTACTCTCATTCCTACTTTGATTTCTTAGTTATCTCGATTTCTTTCTATTTGCTATTGTGATTATCTTTGGTTTCATTTAGTGTTGTATAAACTGCATACCTTCTCGTTAAGTCCGTCAAACTTACCCCAATTGGCACCACCCGCAGATGTGTAGGCGCACAGGTTGGATTGTGCCTTAGGAAGAGGAAGAGATAAAGAAGAGGCTTTCAAGCCTAAGGTGATACATTTTATATCAGTTTTAGTTACTTTATCAGTGATGTAGTACTTTGTTTGTTTAAGATGGGTCCCTTTGTGGGCAGGGATTGTATATACTTTATGGGCAGGTGTAGGACCCCTTTTATTTTGGATGGTTATGAAATACTTTTGGATGGTCATGATGTTATTTCTATTTCCACTGCATAGGATTCTAATTTACCATTGTTATTCTATCCCGCTACGATGTGATTATTATTTCAAATGAATGTGAAATGATAAGAAAATAAATTTATATAGAAAATGATATGTAAATATATAAGAAGGTTAATGACACATTCCGTTATAAGTCAAAACGAAAATATCACTAAGATGCTCTCTCACCCAAATATACAAAGGGAAGGTCCATAAAACAAAAGATAAGGACCCGACATAAAAGGGGGTCTCAAAACATGTCCATGACAATGGTACTAATAAAAGAGAAAAGTTGTGGATGGCATAGTGAGTCCCCCAGATGGAAGACCTGTAATAGTAGCCAGTCTGAAAAATAAACAGCTGGATTAGTCCTAACCTATAAGAAATCTAGCAAACTATAAATAATCTAAAGTAAAACACACATCGGAATACTAACATATTCAAAGGTCATTACAAAGTTAAACATATATCGAAATAGTAATCACAATCATACTAGTATAAAGCAACGATAATAACATGTCAAATAGAAGGCAGTGATTCAGTACGAAAATCTAAGTCTGAATAATAAGTCAATGCAAAGGCCAAAGCTCACAACTTGATGATATATGTTAAATCTTTAAAGATCTAATGTTCTATGATTTTAGAGTATTTAGATATCAGTGTTCAAAGTGTTCAGAGTCCATATGGTTCACAATGTTCGAAGTTCAATATTCGGAGTTCAAAGATTCAAAGTGTTCTGAGTTCGATGTTCAAAGGTTCTATGTAAAATATTCGTATGCTCTAAATAACCCCATGGATAGGGTCCTAATCTCATGTCAAACCCCACAAGTAGAGTCAATGCCCTTGTTATAACCCCAAGGAGGAGGGCCAATATCTGTGAGCCAAAGAGCATGTCCAAAGTACTTTCTTACAATTAGCCTTGTGAGTAGGCACAAATAGTCAAGGACACACTTAACTCAGTGTCAAGGCCCATATAATCAATGGTCACACTTAACCCTGTGACGGGGCCCAAAATGGGTCAAAAGTTTGAAGTCCAAAGAGAGGTTCACATCGATAAGTCCGAAGGTCCACGTAGTTTCAATAATTGAAATGTTTCTATAACATGTAAAGTAATCGTAAGCACCACATTTTCATAAATTAATCATGTCAAAAGCACATGGTTCACTTAGATTCAATGTTAGTGTATAATTCAATATTCATAAGTCTGGAGTCACAATGATTCA
>JAOXJP010000006.1:12418955-12435150 GCA_025762735.1 Platanus orientalis | reverse complement strand
TTCCCCATTTTTTGGGTACTACACCGAAATAAATTTGGTCCCCCCCCCCCCCCCATCACCTGGTTGAGATCCGACGTTTTTTTGAGGACTGTATCCTTCTTATCTTTTAGATTATACTTTTACTGAATCATTAGTTTCAGTCCTTGCTTTTGAGGTTTGATTACAGTGCAAAGGGGAAAGAATGTTGTGTGGTTTCTTGACAAGTAATTCAGACAAGAAGAACGAGAACAAGGAGGTTGCAGTTAATGATTTTTTGCCGGCAAATACTGCTCATGAAGCTATCCAGTACTCCATGTAAGTTTCTCTCAAACAGCCAAAATTTCTTGTTTTGACAAGATTGAAAATCTTAAAAAAGGATGAGGAAAATGTAACCCATATAGGTTTCTGTTGAGTAGACTGGGTAACCGAGCAAGTCAGATGAGTTGACTTACAAGGCATTACTAAACTAAGACAACTGTGTATATATAGGATCATCTATCAGATAAATGGTTTGGATTGGCCATATTAGCCATCTATGGTTGAGAATACCCCTATATACAAAAGCCACCATCATCACTCTAGCAAGTATACTAAAACAGTGGGAAAAAAAAAGTTAGAAACCAAGTGAACCAACTCAACTTATTTTCCAAGCCAAAGTGAATGTAAAAGGTGGCAAGTCAGGGGATGATCAAACCACAAATCGAACTGATCCCAGGTGAGAGGTTAATTTCTGAGTCAAGTCAGTAAGCTTTAAAACGGTGGCTTAGCGGATGGGTATCTTTAGGTTTCTCATTTGACATGCTAGTGAAAGCTGAGTCGTAATCCGGTAGTCATATGATGAACCTGAGGACAGAGGACCATTGTATTGAGGAACTATAATCTTTGATGTATTAATCAAGAGAGTATTCATTGAGAGAGAGAGAGAGAGAGAGAGAGAGAGAGAGCACCCTCCTTGACTCCCAGTTTCTCAGCCAGATAAAAATACAGGCATTTATTCATTATTACTGTTTCTCGCCTTCTTTTTTTTTTTTTTTTTTAATTTATCTTTGGTAATATAGTTTCTCTAGCCTGATATGTGTTATATTTTCTGGGTCACAGGGACCTTTATGCTGAGTATATCATGCAGAGTTTAAGGCGATAGGCAAATAGGGTACATTCCATTAATCAGAATTCAAATTATTGATGGGGAAGGGAGAGATTGAAACTTTTATCTATAATTTTTGTTTTAAACTCAAAATTGAGTTTTAAATTTGTAATCGGCACATTATTCGTCAGCCTATTTTTTGAACCATGTAATAAGAATGATTCTCGAGTCGGTGATAATGCAAATATGGCCACATCCAGGTAGGGAACTTTCCTGAAAGGGGCATGAAAACTGTGGAGGAGAAGAAATAATTTCCTCAAGTCACTGAGTCCCATGGACTTGTTCATCAACTATATCATGTCCAAAAACTCTAGCAAATATCAACGCACTGTTGAGTTGGGGTTATTAATACTTTTTCTTAGTGGGTTGAGGCTTTCTCTGCTGCAGCTTTTCAAATCAACAGATTTGCCTTCTCTGGTTCTAAAGATGGAACCATTTATATAGTTTTACTAATTTTCAGGGGAGAAACATGTGATGTCTACCTTCACTGAATGCTTAGAAGAAAATCAATCACATGATGATGTGGTCAGATTGTTAGATAACAATCCCAATAGTCAAAAAGGCCTACTGTGGTTGTAATAGATCAACTCACCACAAGGAAGCATAGCAGAGATGATTCATGGGAATACTCATAAATGTCAACCATATTGAACGTGACTGATCCTGTTGCTCATTTTGAAGTTCTAGGAGATGATAGCTCTTCAGACCCTGTAGCCGAGAATGTTGATGTTACTACCATCCAGGCTGCACAGTCTACAACTACGTCTGGTTTACAGCAAGAACATCATACAGGCCTTAGCCATGTGCAACGAGAACGGATTTCCAGGTCTTGGGGGTCATCAATGCTTAAATAGTTACCTAATGAATACCCGGACATTTTTTTAGTGAGGAGCGAAATTTTCTCAAGATAATAGATGGATGGAAGGGTGCACCACATTCCACTTCAGAGAAATTTGTTCACCAGCTGCTAAGGCTGTCATATCATGGGGTTACTGAATACCCGACATGAAAACTAAAAAATTGATCTTCTACATATGCTTTTTGGAATACTTGTTGACCCCAAAAAGGTTAAATCAGTCCACTTTTCTGACTAGCTAGTCCACTTTTTAGGTGAACTTGAAGCTTTATGTGAGAATAAGACCTGGCCCTTGGCAGTTGGTACCCCGCACACCTGGAATGGATGTGTTATAAGGGGGATCGGTTTATGAGTGCTTCCCCTAACTAATGCTAACCGCTGCACAGTGTCAGGGGGCTGAACATCAGCGTCGAAAAGTGATTTACACTTTATTGGGGGCACTAATTCACGTTTTGGTGCCGATGTGCCTGCCCACCTGACAAAAAGCGGCAGTTAACATTAGTTAAGGGGAGTGTTTTTTATACTCTTTGGTTATAAGGTGTCAATTAAACGGCGCAAATTTTGCCTCCTTGCAAACGCCTTAGATCCATTGGGCAGCAGGAGGGGTACACATCAGCACCGAAAAGTGATTTACACTTTTTGGGGGATATTTTTCACTTTTCGGTGCTGATGTGTCTGCCCCTTGCTGCCTAGCGGACCTAAGGTGTTTGCAGGGAGGTGGACCAAGTCCATGGGGTCAATTAAACAAACTCGGGAGGCAACGTCTTAAGAATTGATTTCGAAAAACATTTGGTCCAATTATGAAGCCTGGATTAGTTGATTATCAACTTTCTACATCCGTTTACCAGCTCTCTAGCGCGTTATATGGCCTCAAACAAAATCCGAAAGCTTTATTTGACTGGTTCAACGTGTATCTTCTTCAACACTGGGTTTCTTTCTAGTACAAATGATCTGTCTCCATAGTTGTTGAGACGAAACTACATAAATTCTGTAGGCTGATGACATTATCATTACTAGGAATAATGTTCAGTTCCTGCAAAACCCTACTTACGAAATCGGGTATGAGTTTTCTACCAAATATTTATGTGATGTCAATTACTTTTTTGGAATCAAAATTGGAATAAAAGTTGCACGAACTGCTTTTAGACTCATTAATCTTCAGACTAGTATGAGAGATTCCAAATCGAGCTCAGATAGACAAGTGTAAACCCATCTCTATTTCGTATCTAAGCTGGGATCGACTGCAATGAATGAGCCCGTCTCTGACGGTGCATTGCTTCACAGCTTGTGGGTGTTCCTCCCTAACTAAAACAGGACCTTAATTAGCCATATGCACGGTTCTCTAGCCCAAGTGCCAACAGTCAACCCCGTATTGAAATTTTGCCCAAGAATGAAGCCCTTAAAGTAAACAAGGGGCTTCTTTTAAACAAAAGAAACGGCTTCTTTTAACCACACGGCAAGAAGCTATTGGACTGAAAGTTGTCATTGTTATGTAACAAGGGGTTGTTGATGTGAGAAAACATGGGGACCCGTTTTGGGCTGGCATCAGCCAGTAATTTGGTCGAGCTTGAAATTCTTGAATAGGTGCAGCCTGCTGGCTCTAGGATGGCCCTGAGCCCTATCCAAACGGTTCAGGTGTGTCACCATCCCAACATGGCATGCATGTGCACATACAAGGATAAAGTAGAAAACAAGGATGCTTATGCTCCCAGAAAAATGTGGTATAAGTTATATCAAGATGTGTTACAGAGCGAGTGTATAGAACAAAGGAGTATGTGGGCAGAAACATCCACAAGTACTCCCCCCCCCCCCCCCCTTCTTCCCAAAAAAAAATAATAATAATAAAAAATAATGTATGCGGTTGAACGCATTAAACTATTCTGACTGAATATAAACGGGTATACAAAGAACCGTTTTTGCACAAGGCAAGAAAAGTTTGTGTATAGAGAAGCAAAGAATGAATTTTCCCAATAATGATTAATTAAGTATATATCATTACATAATAAATAATCAACGCCCAGGGATTGTAGTTACCCATAATGAGGCATGTGTGTGTGTGTGTGTGTCTTTATGTATGATAAATAAACCCACTTACGAATGTCCATACCATTTATTAAGAAGCTCCAACAGAAGAACGGCGGCAGAATCCTTGGCCTTCTTAACACTTGGCATAGGCTCTCCCACACAATCATCTGTCCATCCCCTATCAGTGGTATTCACACGTACAGAATATGTAAACCTCTTTGCATGTGCAGGTCCACCTTCATTTATACACCTAAAGACACCATATAGACATGTTAGACAGGTAATCAATCTACAAATTAAGTAGGATGGGTATCTGGAAGAGGAAGTTAGCAACAGTTTTTTTACCGATACTGAGGCATCGGCCACTGCCTCCGCAAGCATATGTCATTCAGGGTCTGTCTGGTGAATGTCTGGGACCCATTCTTCTTCTTCCCATTCTCCTCATCCTTCTCCTTGGCTTTAGCTATTTCCTTATCTTTCAAAACAATGAGTGCATTCCTTGCAGCTAATTTCTGTGCCATCTTTTTTTGTGGGTTCTGAGCAATCCCAATCTGTACACCATCTATGTAGACTTCAACAGTAGCCAGATTCCCACTCCGAGTAGCTTTGTATTCCAAACCTTCAGCCTGCTGCTGGCATCGCTCTTGCAGCTCCCTGACTGGATGCATTGGAAGTGTTTCTGGGGTCACCATTGGATGCAACAGGGGTTGGAAAACCTAGGAATAAAACAGAACAATAAGACCAAGAAGTCCTGCATCAAAACTCTAATTTGTATCCATTCAAGATTTCAATATCCTCATTCCATCAACAAAAAAGTAGACTTTTTTTTTTTTTTGGGTAAAAAAAACTGAGCAACTGAAAACTACCTTCCAGACAACAGCAGTATCACGTCCACTATCTAGAAAAATCGCACCAGCAATAGATTCAACAATGTCACCAAGTACTTTGGGAGCTTTGCAATCTCCCAAACCAAAGGAATTAAACCCTGGTTTCAATAATTCATCTTGAACATCCTTCACAAAGTCCCGAATCTGAAAATATAGATCCATTTAGTGTCAAGAGACTACTGCATAATAATTTTACAAAATGATGCCCCTGCTCAAGCACCACCTTACCCATATAATAAAAAGATAACCAAGGATGAAGAGGAAAATGAACCTGTGCTTCAAGGGCACTGGATCCATGACGAAGGTGCAGATGGAGCTTGTTCTTAACTGCAACACGAGCAAAGTTTTCGTTGTTTACAGCAGCAGCTCGCAAGTCAGTCAAGCGGCCTGGGGGTAGATCCGTATACGTGAAGAACAAGTGCCTTGTAATCAAATGATCCAAGACGGCATCACCAACAAACTCCAGTCGCTGGTAACAGGAAACTCCGGATGAAGGCCGTGAAGCATGAGTAATGGCTTCCACCAACAGGCCCCTGTCATTAAATTTAATATTCAAGGCACCTTCTAAAGCATCAAAATTGACACTCCTGAGTATGCTCTCTGGAACATCGCAAGGCTTGCTTGTGCACTCTATCTCTTTAGGATCAAACTCCACCTGAATCCCAATCCAGTTCATAAAGTGGTTTGCAGCTTTCTTCCCACCCTCAACATAATACACCCCAATCAGTGCTTCAACAACATCTGCTAGTGTTTTGGTAGAGAGAACCCTATAGCAACTGGAATCACTCTCCACCTCGCCATCTTCCAAATCATCATCTTCATACCCATCATCATGGAAAGGCTTTCCTGATTCAGTCTCAGCACGTCTACTATCCTCACCAAATAAGGATGATTCTGCTTCCTTAACATCCTCGTCAAAAACCGGAAGCACCCCCGGAGCAGCCCATCTAGATGGAGCAAAGCGATCGGCTTGGATATATGATTGGAGTCCTTTACTAAGAGCATTCTGATACAGTACCATGTTACTCACCATCTGTTGCCTCATCCTAGTAAGCTGACCCTCATGTTTCTGGGGGTATTTGAGAAAAAGGAATCTACTAACAACCCATTTCAGGTAGGCATCTCCCAAAAGCTCAGCTCTTTCATAGCAGAATGTTTCCTGACACGAAGCTGCAGTCAAGGCTTCCAAGATCTGTGACAGATAAACCACACATCAACAGAAATGATAAAAAGAAACAGATTTGATAGGAGGAGGTGGCAGAGATTCACTACTAACAAATTGATTCAAAGGACCAACGTGATACCTTGAAAGCAGGAACGGGAAAATTAATTGTATCCTTCAGCTGAACTGCGAGAAGCATACTCTCAACCCTCCTCATTATTGAGGGCAACCGCTGAGCACCTCGAACAAGCAACCCCGGAAGTGGATGTACAAAACACAGCTCAGGAGGCAGAAACACATAGTACGTTTTGTCAAGACTCTCTTCAGACTCACTTTCACATGCTAAAAGAACAAAATGTACTCTGTAAGAGTCAAATTTAGATACAACTGCTAATTGAATAAATAAATACATATGTACATATTGACAGCATACCATCAGAATGTTCAAATCTAGGAGAGAGAAGATTCTTGCAATACGAAACGCCACGTCCTCTTATGAGAGGTTGTTTCTTATAGATCAGTTCCACTCCATATCTGTTATATAGCAGAAATGGATAACCAAAATGCACCTTCTTGTTGCGCAAGAAGAAAAAAAAGCTATCACAATCTATTCAAAGAATTTGTAGGTAACTGTCAATGTGAAATATATGGAACATGGGCCAGGGGTCCACAAGGAATTAAACATCGGTTTTGGTAGAAACTCCAGTCCCCAAAGAAGTGGAATTAATTCCGAGGAAATTTGTGGAAAACCATGGAAACACTGTAAAAACCAAAAAAGTATGGAAACAGTAAGGAAGCAATGGAAATCTAATATGAAACTTTCAGAAAATGATAGAATAAGCATCAATACATAACTAAGAATCATTATGTAAAAAAGAAAACCATCTATTATTATTATTATTATAGATAATTAGACAACCATCTACAATAGTTTAGGTAGATCAATATATAGTGGTCAAACATCTGGACCACTAAGATCAATGTTACACATATATAATAGTTCTATTGCCCATGGCCTAATCTGCACATGGATTGAGTTCAGTTTTTTCTCCAAATTTTTATTTAAATTGTTAAAAACATTAAAAAAAAAGAAGGAGAAACATAAAGAAATATACATTGTATATTCCCCCAATTTCCCCCATCTACTGTATTTTTTTAATATTTTTGACGATAAATTAAAAATCATTTCTTAAAACATTACAAAAGTGTGATCAGGCCTATGAATATCATACAAAAGATATTCAGACCAGATCATGTGGATTTGGTTATGTTATTTCAATTTTTTGTATTATATGACATTTTATTTTAAAAATATTTTGTAATAAAAAAAAATTAAAAAATAAACTTTTGAATAGGAAAATCTGAATTCCACCAACACATTGATCGAGTCATTTACTACATGTAAAAATAACTTGGCACAATCCATGCATATCATGCATGAGATTAGAGAAATTAGTAACACCTAAATTTACCAAAGTTTCGTAACAAATCTCATATCAATCCATCCAAATCCATCCAAATGCATGAATCAGTCTTGTTTTTCATGCATTTGGATATTAAGTTCAAAGATCTGTAGCTCAATCTATAAACAAAACAATGAAAAAAAAAAAAATGGAGCTCACTCACCCAGAGTGAAGAACCACTGAAACAATGGCTCGAATGTCAAACCAACTAGTTTCGATCCAATAGACAACAAAGTAATTTCTTTTGCCTCAACTACCAAACACCAAAAAAAAGCAAAAAAACAAAAACAAAAACTAAAATGAAAACGAAATTTGAAGTGTAAGGTTTCTAGAAGTCATAGGTACAAAATATCGACGTCAACCAAAATTCTACGACTTTTGTCAAAGTTATATTGAAGTTATATATTTCTATATTGAAATTTGTAGCATTTCTGTAAGCATGACAGTAAATACTTGAATTTGACCAAAACAACACTAAAGTTTGACTAGAACAATGTAAAAATGAAACTACATGTTAATTTTTCATTGATCAGTGTTAAAACTGATATATTTCAGTCTAAACTGACTGAAATGTGTCAACATTTTATTCTATGGGGGCCTATATATTTCACATCTGACAGAAGTTTCTGCTTCTTTGATAGATTGTGATCGGCTTTTCTGATTCTTTAAGCACAACATCTCAGGTGCATTACAGCTATCCATTCCTTGCATTGAAGAAGCAAGTAAAGATCAGAAAACTAGAATTCAAGAAGCAGCAGCAAAAGGGGAAATAAAAATATATATATGAGATTTTGATTGACTTTATATAAAAAGAAATAACAAATGATTAGACAAAGCATTATCAAATACCAATGCGAGCCATACTTTTGCTTGTAGTAATCCGCATATGAGCTGTACTCTAAAGGGCCTAAATACCCCTCCTTCCTTGGGAATGAGTTCTCCGCATTCATGTCATAGCGCACCGAATCCACATAAAACCTCTTCCCAGAGTGAGCAGCAGTTACAATCCTCCCCACAAGATCTTCCACATCAATGCAGGAATCAGCCATCAACAATTTACCTTGGGCCACATCCTCATTGTTTTGATTTTCCATGGAATCCCGATAAGGGACCAGTCCAGAAGCTTTGACAACATCAAACTGTGCAACAGCTCCCCTGATACCATAGGTGGGATGGGATTTCTGTCCAAAAGCCATGCCATGACGCAATTTCCCAAATCCATACTCTCTCCGGTCTCCACCTAGTGTTCGCTCATTTGTACCAAGGTAAACATCTGGACGAGCCCTCTGAAGGGGATTGCTCCATGCATCTGTGCCTATTATCTTGTCAACCAGATTCCAGTCAATTTCTTTCATAGGATCTACACATTTCTCACCAACTACAGGGACAAATAAATATGCCTTTGCTGGATCCCATGGAGTTGTGGAAGGTTCAACATCAACATCCAGCACGATGCTCATCAGTCTAACATGAAAGCTCTTCAGGGAAACCAGCTGCACAAACACAAACTCCATTAGAACATCAGTTAAAAGAGAAGCATTCCATTTTGATCCTACTCATCATGGTTGAGGACCAATTGACCTGACGTTCCGTAATTTCTATGGATCCCTGGTAGATGAGAGATGCCTTTGTTATCATGGTTCGAGCAACAAAAAGATCCATCGACATCGATAAAACCTAGTATCAAGACAATGTTAGTGATATACAAGTGATCCTGGAATTGCAGGGATGATAAGAAAGCAATCATACAGAATACCTCTGCATCCAGCTCATTGCCAAAAAGTATAGCAAAATCCGAAACTTGTGTTAAGAACGAGTCTTTTGAAGTGCCAATGTTTACACATTTTACAGCATACATATACAGATGAACCAATTTGGAGTTATGGCAACTCTCTCTCCCAGTTAAAATCCATTCTCCCTGCAAGACCACATAGAGTATAAGAAAGCATGTTTCAATTCCACAAATACTTACACAGAAACCACTTGCTCTGACAAAATTCCTCGTTATCGGTTCAAAAAAATACCTGTAAGGTAATCAATACCTCGAAATTTATAGTGGCACTCGCCAACCATGAACACAGATCATGGAACAAGAGAGCAACGCCTCACAAAAGAATTATTTAGTTGTAAAAATAAAGGTCTAAATAAACTTTGCCTTAGATCTAGTATGGACCCTCCAATCAATACCCTATTGTTCAATCTGCATTAGGTGCCGGTTTGCATAAGCAACATGATCTCAATATGTATGTGTGTTTTTATGTGTTGCATCTATGATCTTTGGACAAGAACAAAGAGTCAGACACAGCAACCACCCAAAATCTGGAAATAGAAGCACAACTAATATGGGAGTGTGTAATTACATGTATGTGGTTATTTGGTTGTTTTTTCTAGGGGCATTGTGCATAGGTATTAACTTAGGATAGGCTAAAAGTCTAAGGAGCAAGGGGGTCTTGGTTTGAATACGATCAAGGAGAGGAATTTGGCTTTGATGGGTAAATGGCTTTGGAGATTCACGATGGAACAGGGGAGCTTATGACATTCCACCATCCGCAGCAAATATGGGTATGATGACAATGAGTGGGACTACAAACAAAATCTCTCTCGATTTCATTCCCTTTGTTGGGAGCACATCATTCAAGTGAGTCATTTATTTTATCCCCATACTTGTTTCCTTTTATGTAATGGTCTAAAAATTCATTTTTGGAAGGATCTGTGGTGGGGGGATTCTACCTTTGATTTAACTTCCCCACATCTTTTCCGTATTGCTTTGCACAAAGAGGCCATAGCGGCCAAGGTTCTTTCCCAAGGGATAAATAGGCTTGATTGAAATCTCCCCTTCACTTGGGATCCTCGCGAGTGGGAGATTCCCATTATGGAAAACCTAATGGAGGGCCTCTGTCTGGTTTTCATGGATAGTGAAGAAGGTGACTCCCATTTATGGTCCCCCTCATCTAATGATATATTTTCTTCTAAATCCCTATTTTCAATCTTGACAAAAGATCACCCTTTAATCCCTCAAGCCCAATGTCCAATATATGGAATTCAGTAGTGCCTCCAAAGTTAAAGGAACTTGGATATCCTTCCTAGGGAGACAAAATACTATGGAGGTGTTACAAAGAAGACGGCCCTTTATGTATATATCCCCTTCTATTTGTCCTCTATATAGGAGGGATGCAAAATCTGAGAACCACATATTCTTTCATTGTGTCTATACCTCCAAAGTGTAGAATTTCTTCAAACAAGCACTTTCCCTTCACTTTGTCATGCCGCAGTTTGCGGAGGATCTTTTTTTTGTCGATGGGGGAAGTGGTGAAGGGAACACGGGGCAAAATGTTTCTCAAAGCTATTCTTCCGAGTGTGGTATGGGGGATTTATAATGAGAGAAATAGGAGATTCTTAATGACAAAGCTAGTAGTGTGTGGGTGGTCATTAATTCTATTGTTTGTAAGATTAGTTCGTGGGTTCTAGTGAAGGAGTTTATTCATTCCTTCTTGAATGATATGGTTCAGGATTTGGTGTCTTGCATATCAGATTCAATGGGGCCAATCACACTTCCCCCTTCTTCATTGGATTCCTCCAACTTTTGGGAAATGTAAAGTAAATTTTAATGAAGCTTCTTTTGGAAATCTGGGGCCGGCAACTTATGGGTGTGTTTTATGGGACTCTCAAGGTCGCATCAAAGGAGCTAAAGGGGGGCCGATTGGAGTTAGCAATGTTATTCACGCGGGAACCATGGATTTATTGGAAGGCTTGAAGCTTGCGAAAAGTAGAGTTAGAGATTATATTATGGAAGGGGACTCCCTGGTGGTTATCTCTTGGGGAAGGCGGGACAAATGTGGCTCATGGAGGATGCATCATTATATCTCTGAGATTAGATCGCTCATCAAGGAATTGAATGCTGATTTACATCACGTTCCGAGAACCCAAACACTTTAGCTGATAAGATAGCTAAGTAGAGTGTAGGGCAGGCTCACATGTTTGAAGGAGACTATTTGCCTAACTGTTGATGTAGTTTTCTTTTTGTTCTTTGTGTTGCCGGTTGCAGTTGTTTGGTTACCTTGTATGCTTTCCTCTTTCTATTAACATACTTTTTTATTCATTAAAAAAAAAAAAAAAGGATAGGCTAAAAGTTAATAAATACACTCTGGAAGACTTCTTTTATATATTGGTTAAGTTATAAACTCTAGAAGACATAATAAGATGAAGGCTAGGGTTTGTCCACAAAGGAGAAAAAAATTGAGATATAATGATCTCTCTCCCTCAAATGACACAAAAGAGGATTGTGGGCAGCTCCAATTAGAACTTTTATCTTCCATGCATTTCAGTCAATAAAAAACTGATTCCTCCATTTTTTTCCTTTTCTATAAGTAAAAACATATGAAGCATGCACTAGAGAAATCAATCAACAGATGTACAAGTCTACCAGGATAGAAGTGTTGAGAACATGCAAGAAGTTCCATTGTAATAAAAATGGTTTCCAGAATATTTGTCACTCGATAAAAAAGGCCACAGAACATTGATAAAATTCTAATGAAATAATGCATTAAATTCTCCACTAGGATATTTACCCAACTATACATATACATCAGTAGAAGTGTTGTTCAATAATGAATATTGTTTGTTGTGGTCAGAAACCAAAAAAATGCAAGGTTATCCCTGTTGGGTTCAGTAGTTTCAGTCTATTCAAGCATAGTCAACATAAAACTAATGCATGACAAATACCGTACTTACAGATAATAGTAGGGGTGGCAAAGAGCCGAGCCTGAGCCTCATTTTAAGCTCGTCGAGCCAAGCCCAAGCCTTCATTTGGGCTCGTTTAGTAAATGAGCCTGAGCTGAGCTAGAGTAAGCTCAGCTCAGAAAAAGCTCGGCTCATCAATGATTAAAATATATTTAATATATTAGCTATAAATATTAAAATAAGTATTAATATATTACAAAAATAAAATGGTATTTATTATATGATAACATGAATAAGAAAGTTCTGGGAAACAAGTCACTTTTTCAAAAAATAATAATAATAAAGTTAAAGGACTATTGATTTGATGTGTTTGCGAGTAGGTGGGAGGTTTGCAGTGGAGCGTATGGAGGTATGCAATGAACAGTAGTAGACTAGGGGAGGGTTTGCAGTGGACTGTCATAGAGGTTTACTGTGGGTTGGCAGCATACAATGGGCTGTATACACATCTTTTGTCAAGATTCAGTTAGTCCAACAAGTTTTACCTATCATGTTCCTCTCCACCAACAAAATGAAGCCTCATTTGATATTGTCCATCACACAGTTGCTATAGTTTTCTTAATCCATGCCTGTCGTTGAGTCGTGTCGCTGGTTTCTTCAAGAGATCTTCATGTTCTTATTATCTGCCAATGTGGGGTGGAAGTGTGCATGGTTGTTGAAAGTTTGAAACCCTAAACTTCTCTGTTGAACAGAGTGTGACCGTTAAAGGGGGTTAGTGTTCCCAGTGTTTTCCCTTCAATGAAACGAGGAATGTTGATGCCTTGCTAATGTAAAAGTTTCCCATGTTATTGTTTATCCCTCGAGAGGGTTTGAAGGGGGTGTTGCGCCAGCTGCGATGTTTCTGTCATGTCTTTGGTTAGTTTTCTTTAGATCTATTTGAAAAGATGATGTAAGTAAAGCTTGGGAGCCCTAACCAGTTAAGTAATGGAGATTAAAGGTTATCCTTACTTGGCATTTTTCATCCTTGTCTTGATCAGATATTTGGCTCTAACTTGGAGAGTGGTTTCCTATATCATTAAAACGGAGCAAATTTTCATTGGCTTTCATGTTCAAGGGGCGGTTTTCCAGATTTCTTCAGGCCTCTTTCTCTTCTCTCAGAAAAAATGGTGTAATTAATTTGCCGAGCCCGAGCTTGAGCCGCGCTTAACTCATTTTCAATGAGCCGAGCCTGAGCTTGATATCTCAAGCTTGTCACGAGCCTGAGCCGAGCTTGAGCTTTGACTACATGTGACAAGCCCGAGCTGAGCAGGGCAAAGCTCGGCTCAACTTGGCTTGTTGCCACCCCTACCATTATGTATCAAAATTCTAATAAATGCATGTGTATTTGTTAAAAATATTATAATAAAAGTGTTTTATGTATCAAAATAAGTTATGATTATGTATTAAAATAAGCTATCATTCCTAATGAATATATTTTTATCCCTTATGTTTATGCAGCTAGATTAGAATATGTTTTCAAAATTTTCTCGATTTTTACATATTTTTTTTTCCAGATGTGGCCCTAAATAGAGCAGGAGGGCAGAACTGGATTCGTGTAGCCAACCCCAAATGGTTGGGATAAGGCAGGTTGTTGTTTACATATTTTTCCAACAATTCCGACATGTCTTATTTTGGCCCAACCAACATTTCCACCAATACCGACATTTTGAACCTTGCTCTCTCTCTCTCTCTCTATATATATATATATATATATATATAAAGTACATTCCTTTTTCTTTTTTTGGTAAATCCAGTACATTCTTTCTAGATTGCACACTTTTTCAACTAAATTCAACAAAGCCTTACCCCCAACTACTTGGGGTTGCGACACAAGTCATGTTCTTCCATTCCACTCTATCTAGGGCCATATCTACTATTAAATCGCAAGCATTCGTGTCTTTCCTCACTACTTTAACCCAAGTCAATTTTGACCTTTCTCTTGTCTTTTTAAAGTTTGCAACTTGCACCATCTCACTCCAGTTTACTGGTGTAGTCATTGGTCTTTGTTGCATATGACTTTCTCTCATGTTATTACCTATTGATACTACCCATAAGCTCCCACAAATGCATTTATTTTATATTCTATCCTTTCTAGTATTGCCACTCATCCTTCTCATCAGCTACACTCATTCTAGTTATGTGTTATTTCTTGACTGCCCAACATTCAGCTCCATAAAGTATGGCTAACTTATAGCCGTCCTATAAAATTTTCTTCAATTTGAATGGTATTTTCCTACCAAACAGTACTTGAAAAGCACTTCTCCACTTTTTTGATTCTATGAGCAACGTTCTCTCCCTCCTTGTTAATGATTGAACGAAGATAATAAAAATGGTCACTCCGAGGTATCTCTTGGTTATCAAGCTTAACCTCATTTTTACTTCTATTTTTATTAAAATTGCATTCCATATTTTTGTTTTAGTCCGGCTTATCTCAAAACATTTCGATTCTAGAACATCCCTCCATAGTTCTGACTTGGCATTTACTCCCTCTAGTTTTGTCAATTAATTCAATATCATCAGCAAACAACATACACTATGGAACCTCCTCCTATATATGCCTAACTGAGTTATTCATAACTAAGGCATTCATGAACTAATTATAGATTATACCCATGTAGTTTATGACAATTTACAGATCCCCCCTGGTCTATCTGAAATATCAAGAAATGCCTTGACTAACACTGTTCATTTCAAAAAACACACTACCATTAGTTGTCTGCCGTTGACCATTTAAATCAAAACTACCCTTATGATGCATGGGGGCATTTTATAATGACAGAAATGCCCAAAGCACCATCACCTCTGTTAGTACCTCTACTGCCATTGTAACTACACAAATCACTGCCCTACTCAAACCACCACCACCACCACTGCTCACCACTCAGGTTTTATTTTCTACGCCAGAGATGTGTCTGCCGGTTTGGTTAACTGATTGTTGGAAAAAATAATAAACTTCTTTCATCTCGGTCTGTGACGGGTGGGTATTTCCGTTTTTATAAAAGGCTGTGTTGCCTTGAATTGGAATCAATAGAAAACCTATCGACAGAATTGAAAATGGAAGAAATAGGGATGCGTTTGGAATTGCTTATTTGAAATTAGCATACTGAATTCAAGTCTGCAGAAATGAAAACCATAAAATGAAACTCCGCGGATTTAGAATTCATCCGTTTGGATGCCCAGTTTGAAAAGATGAATGAAATTCAGAATTTTCATGAACTCGTCTTTGTGTTTCTAATGGTGCTCAAAAGACAACCAAAAAAAAATTAGGGATTCAAAATTGGTAAGGGGGAAAGCCCCAATCCAAAAAGAAAATCACACTAGAGATCAAGGATTTCAACCTGGTAGGAGGAGGGGAAAAGCCCAATCAGAAAATATCCTGCTGGAAATGAGGGTGGGCTGCTTTGTTTTTGCTTGTGTGTTCGCTCTTCCTCCTTGTTTTCTTGCTTTCGTCTGGGTTCACTTTCCCGGTGAATTCCTCTTTGTGGTGCTGCTCTTTCTTTTTTATAAAATTTCTTCTTATCGCTCAAATAGTTGGGATAAGGCTGTTTGCTGTTGTTGTTCTTCTTATTGCTCAAAAAATAAAATAAAATAAATCAGGGATCCAAATCGGAAGGAGAGGGGGAAACCTCAATCCAAAAGAGGAGAAGAGGAAGGAGAAAATCAAAGACCTACCTACTTCAATGGTCACCGGAGATGAGAGCCAAAATGAAGCCGAACGCCTTTGTTGCCCGCAGATTTTGAAATAACACCTTTTGTTAGTTATTTCAATTCCGTTGAATTAAGGGTTTTTATTGAATATCACGATTTCACAGTTATTTAGCCGTTTTCCATTTCTGCTTCATTTAAAACCTCCCCGAACATCGGAGCATTCTCTTCCATCACTGATGTGAGATGGTTCTCAACCTTCTTGGTCTCTTCCATAACCAAAACCTACCAAACCCAATACCCAAATTACTATAGCAC
>JAOXJP010000006.1:12389380-12403609 GCA_025762735.1 Platanus orientalis | reverse complement strand
GGATCTAAGGTTCTTCCCAGAATTTTATGTTTTTTCCATTTCTTATTTTCTAGTTAATTCATTTTTCTATTACTTCTCTCCCTTTTATAATGTTTTTCCACAACCAATAATTATTATTTTTACATTTGACTTTCCTAAAGTTTGTATTTGGGTAGTAGATCGATTTCAACAGTTTTGCCCATAATGTGTTTGGATTATTTAAAAGTTTTCATACTTGTCTAGTTAATAAAGCTTTATTGAAAACGTATAGATCTCTAAATCCCATTCTCCCATCTCTTTTATTTTTCCTAAGCGTTTCCTATTTTATCCAGTTTATTTTCTTTCTTTCATTTGTTTGTCCTCACTAGAAGAATCTTTGTCTTTTATTTATATATTCGCATACTCTCCTTGGAAGAAGGAAACAAAACATTGTGTATGATGGTATTGTAGAAACTACAACTTTTAACAATATTTTTTTTCCAGCTTGGTTTAGCTGTTTTTCTTTCCATCATTGTGTTTTACTTATAATTTTTTTTTCTATGTAGAAAAATAAACTAGTTTTATTCTTATTTATACTAATAGGTAGACCTAAGTATTTTCCTGGGGATTGATTTTGTTGTATATTTAATTGGTTGCATATGGTGGTTTTGACATGTGTGGGTGTATTTTTGCTAAAAATAATTTTTGATTTCTCAGAATTTATACTCTGATCTGATTCATCATTGAATTGATTTAAAAATTCTTTTATGTTGTTTATTTTCCTATTTTTTCTAGTTGAAAAAATGTAACAATTGTCTGCAAAAAGTAAGTGTGTGATTATTGGGCTAGTTCTTCTAATCCTTATTCCTTCTATGCCTTGTTGCTCCTCTTGTCTTTCAAATCCATTTGAAAAGCTTTGTATATTCAGAAGAAAAATATAGGGTGATCATTGCTTAAGTTCTCTACTTGATGATATTTATGAGTTTGGTGATGTATTGACTAAAATTCTATAGGTTACTGATGTTACACATTCCATGATTAAATTTATTCATTTGTCGTTAAAATCCATACTTCTCATCCTATGTTTTAGGTGTTTCCATCCTACTTTATCATATGCTTTACTCATATAAAGTTTAATTATTACATAAATCCTTGTTGTTGTTTTTAATTTCATATGCCTTAAGATTTCGTGTGCAATAATTATATTGCAATTTTTTGGTACATCTAAAAATAAAAAACTTGCCCCACAAACCTTCTATTGCATTATGGATTGTTTTATTTTTTTCGTATTTTATTACATTTTACTTATTTTTGAAGCGAACCTGCGATTAGATCATATAAACCGACAGTCAAACCCAATTGGACCTGAACCATCCGCCTAAACGGTTTGATGGCCGGTCCGGTTCTCAAAAAATATGTTTAACGCTTATCCCATTGAACCGTGGACTATTTTTGTTGACGGTTCCGAATCAAACCCATCCCCTCTTGGCACCAGAACTAAGGAGAAAGGATCATCAAACAGAACAGAGTAGGTTCTGTAATTTTGTTAGTTAGCTCTGCATTCAAAGAAGAAGGCTAAGATGCCAAAGCAAACCCAAACCCTTTTCCTGGAAGAATGGCTGAAGAGCAATAGCAATGGCAGTGGAAGCAGCAGCAGAACCTCTCCCACTTCCTCTGCTCGAGCCATCATTCAAGCATGGGCGGAGCTTAGACACTCTCTTCAACACCAAACCTTCCAACCTACCCACGTCCAGTCACTCCAAACCCTTCTCAATTCCCAAACCTCCCTTCACGTCGCAGACCCACAAGCAAAGCTCCTCCTCTCCATTCTCTCCTCATCTCAAATCTCCCCTCCTCATGAATCCTATCCTCTCTTTCTCAGGCTCCTCTACATCTGGGTTAGAAAATCCTCCAAACCCTCTTCGTCTATTATCGAAACAGCCGTCGCGGTTCTCTCCCGGCTTCTTTCAATCCAATTCGATGCAGGGAAGAGCGGTTTGGTCGTTTCTGAAGGTGTTCTTCTTCTGGGTGCCGTCTCTTTGGTTCCTGTGCTGTCTGAAAGTTCTAAAAAGGTATGCTTGGAGTTGCTCTGTAGATTGTTGGAAGAAGAGTACCGAGCGATTGGGTCTTGCGAGGAACTTCTTCCCGACGTTCTTGCGGGAATTGGATATGCTCTATCTTCTTCTGGGACAATTTATTTTAGTAGAATTTTGGATTCTCTGCTTGGGCTTTGGAGCAAGGAGGATGGCCCTTCTGCTCGTGTTTCTTACGGGCTTATGATTCTGCATTTGATCGAATGGGTGGTGTTGAGTTCTATCAATTCACGGTCTTTCGAGAAAATTGAGTCTCCTTGCCGAGGGATTTTGGAAACCCGTAAGCCAAATTATGTTCCATTTGCTGTGGTCATGACTGCAGCTGGGGTGTTGCGGGCTCTCAACAAGGCTGGGTCTATTGCTAGTAGGGCAGAGATCAGTCTCCAACTGAGGAATTCTGCAGAAGAACGTATTGAATCTCTGGGTGGTGATTTGATCTCCAAAAGAGGAGGTTTTTGTGATTCTGATGATGACCCTAAAAACCGTCTTCTCCTACAGTGCATCTCATTGGGTTTAGCTCGAAGCGGTTTGGTTTCTTACCGTGCACCTTTGCTTTCATGCCTTACATCAGCTTTGTTGACTGAGATCTTCCCTTTGAAGTCTTTCTATTCAAAGACTGTTGGATACCCACATGGTCATCCTGCCAGATTTGGGCTTACTGAGGTCAAAGAACATCTGGGTAGTGTTCTTTTTAAGGAAGCTGGGGCTATAACCAGTGCTTTCTGCAACCATTATGTCTCAGCAGATGAGGAGCACAAGGGGGTAGTGGAGAATCTTATATGGGGCTATTGTGAAGGTGTCTACTCAGGGCATCGACAGGTTGCTTTAATGCTCCGTGGTGAGGGGAAGGAGTTGCTTGAAGATTTAGAGAAAATTGCTGAAGCTGCGTTTCTTATGATTGTGATATTTGCATCAGTAGTCACAAAGCACAGGTTGAATTCAAAATTCTCCCGGGAAGCCCAACTGGAGATTTCAGTCAGGATATTGATTTCATTTTCCTGTGTAGAGTATTTCCGACGAATGCGATTGCCAGAATACACTGATACAATCCGAGGGATCGTTGTAAGTGTCCAAGAGAATGAGTCAGCATGTGTCTCTTTCATCAAGTCTGTGCCTTCTTATGGTGATATGACAAATCCACAAGGTATAATTCTTGGGTTGGTTTATCCTTTTCTTTTTAGTCTTAATAATAGTAGTAACCCTTTAAGTGAGATCTGAACTGGATCTTTTCTTAGGCTCATCCTGTTTGGAGAAAATGGATTATAATTGGTCAAAAGATGATGTGCAGACTGCTCGCATTTTATTTTACCTGCGGGTTATTCCGACGTGCATTGAACGTGTTCCTGGTCCTGTATTCAGGGAAGTGGTAGCTCCAACCATGTTCTTGTATCCTTCACAGAAACCATTTTGGGCTTTTGAGTTAAGCTGTTCTCTTTTTTAGATTCTGGTTTGGTATTCTGGTTCCTTAAT
This sequence comes from Platanus orientalis, assembly GCA_025762735.1. Classification (NCBI taxonomy): domain Eukaryota; kingdom Viridiplantae; phylum Streptophyta; class Magnoliopsida; order Proteales; family Platanaceae; genus Platanus; species Platanus orientalis. The sequence continues at coordinate 12,400,088 of JAOXJP010000006.1, read as the reverse complement.
TCAAACGAAATAAGATACATGGGACATCAAAATGGAAAAGTTGCTCGGGCCTCACATACATTATTTGTGGCTTTTGTATCCTCTGGGAAGGATTCTAATGAGGATGATAATATGTTGTTAAAGGAGCAACTTGTTTTCTATTACATACAGAGAGCCTTAGAGGTATGTAAAGCTGCTAGGAAACCATCTTGGAATAACAAACAACAACAACTGACAACAAAGGCTTATCCCAACTAATCATGTTTAAATGGATTGAGTGGACTTTTTTGTCGGCTTTCTACCAAATGCAATCCTCCTCCTTTATTTGGGCTTAGGACAGGCAGTGCAAAAAATATAAAGCATTTAACGTTGACACTAGCGAAGTTCCTCTTGGAATAATATGAGTATCAAATATCAGGTACTTAACCTGCTCTTTTTTTTCTTGATGTGAATGTAGGCATATCCCGGAATTACCCCTTTTGAAGGTATGGCTTCTGGGGTTGCAACCTTGGTTCGGCATCTTCCTGCTGGAAGTCCAGCCATATTTTACTGTATCCATAATCTTGTTGAGAAAGCTAAAAGTCTCTACAGTAAAGCCATCATTCAAGATGCTGACATGTGGAAGAATTGGCAAGAAGACTCGGAGCCCTGTAAAAAAGTGCTGGAGTTGCTTCTGCGGCTCATTTCTCTTGTGGATATACAGGTATTCAGTGCATTAATGATCAAATTATGATTCGGCCTAGATAATTCTGATATGGAATTTTCTTTAATATTTTTCTATTATAATTTTTTTTTCCCCTCACTTTATGTAGGTCTTATTAATTCCTATGCTTTATTTTTTTTCATCATGTATAACAATTGGTTAAGGGGTTTTCGTTTTAGATCAATATTCTTTAACTAGGTGTAAAGAAATTATTAAGATCAAGAGGGGAGAGATTTTCCTTTAACCCTAAGATTTCTCAAATATTCACTCAATATTAGTAGTTATAGAATGGATTTGACCTTCCAGTTTGATCTTTTAAATGTTACCAATATTTCTTCTGCTTCTTTGGCCCAGGTCTTACCAAACCTAATGAAGCTATTAGCACAGTTCATTCTCCAATTACCAAAAGACGGTCAAAACCTGATACTTAATGAGATATACTCACAGGTTGCAGAGTCAGATGATGTTACTCGGAAACCCACTTTAGTTTCGTGGCTGCAGTCTCTTTCTTACCTCTGTTCTCAAGCTACTGATGGTAATGCAACTACGAGAGGAAAAACTGAAGGAAATAATGCTTCTGCATCGAGTACAGACATCTTAAGTTTGAATAGAATCAGTTCACGACTGTGAGGCGTTGAGGTGGAATCTCCAGATAATGATTCAAAATAAGACTATGTATTGATGAATTATTAATTGAAGGAGACCATTTGTAAGAATTATCGATAATATACACATTGTAGTCATTTTTAATAATTAAGTGATTGATGCAATGAAAAGAAAAAGCATGGGTTTTTTTTCCCTTTCATATTAACTTCTATAGTATTATTTTTTGTATGCTATGTCACAGGCACTGACACTCTATCTAAAATGTATGTGCATTTTGAACTATCTTCACACTGGATGACATCAATCCGACAGATTAGTTGTTTGAAGCATCCAACAGAGTGGTTATCTTAAGCAGTAGTCAAAATTCATCTGAAAAAGACCTGAGAATGAACGAATAAAGCCAAAAGTTCTAATGAAGGAACCTCCTCTTGATCTGGTCTGTGGAACTCATCAAAGGAAGGGTTCACCTCCCTTTTTTTATTTTTTATTCTAATATGCGTCTGCTTTCGTATTGGTTGTCAACATTGAAAACGTTCCGTTCCCTTGCAATCGTATTGCTACCCCATTCTAGTAGGTGTCCCCGGCCGTTTAATTTGCAGACCAACTTCTAGTAAATGGAAGTGAGGTAGAAATCTATTTTAATTACAGATGGATTTTCTAACCTAACCTAAACTCCCATCCTCACTCTGGCTTTTCTCTTTGTGGATTTTCTGACTAAAATAAACTTAATATCATGAATTATCTGTCTAGTCTAGTAGCTTTGGTAGATCTACTATGATTATGCTGTTTAAGTGTTTATCTCGGCCATTAAGGATTTGTACCTTGTCCCCGTTACTTCTTATTTTTGGTGGTATTAACTCTCACTGGTAATATTTACTGTTGCTGCATAGTATAGAATGCTAAGATGCTATCTAGGATGTACCTTTTTCATCTATGATGCATAATCCTATTGACCTCAGGTTACGATTTGTTTATGTATTATTATTTAATGACAAATCGCTGTTATTATGTAAAATTCTGATTTCTTTTCAAATAAAATGTTTTTGAAATAATTAATAATTTTGTTTTTTGGTTTTTGTTTTTGTTCTTTGAGATTACCAATTGATGAATCTGTCAAGTAGGGCCCTTTCTTGATTCTTGAGTTGTTTGTTATTTAGTGATTCAAGGAGAAGAAGAAGAGAGAAGATGAAGAAGAGGAAGAAGAGAGGAATGAGAAACATAGGGTTCAAGAGTACTCTCACGTATTCTCACACATATGCCTTTTATTTGTAATTATTATAGTACAAAAATACACCCATGTGTATACAAGACAAAAATATCCTTCTACTTTGTACGCCCATACATCTACACTTCCCCTCAAGTTGGGTGGTAGATGTTGGATAGACCCAGCTTGCCAACCAACGACTTAAACACATCACGGCCAAGTCCCTTAGTAAACAGGTCGGCTAATTGGTTTTCTGATGTGACAAATGGTGTACAAATAATGCCAGCTAGAAGTTTCTCCCTGATGAAATGGCGGTCAACTTCAATCAACTTCAACATGTTTAATACAATCATGTTGAACCGGGTTATTTGCAATACTGATAGCCACTTTATTATCACAATAGAGGCGCATAAGTGATGTGATAGAAAAACCAAGTTTAGAAAGAAGTAGACGTAACCACAAAAGCTCACAAACCCCATGAGCCATAGAGCGAAATTCAGCTTTAGCTCTAGAATGAACACAATAAATTATTTCTTACTCCTCCAAGTAACAAGGTTGCCTCTAACAAAGGTACAGTAGCTCGAAGTAGATCTCCTATTTGTAACAAAACCAACCCAATCCGCATTAGTATAGCCCTCAACAAAGAAACCAATTTGTCTACAGTACAAAAGACCAACACCATGATTACTTTTTAGATACCGAAGGATGCGATACACAACATTAAGATGCGTTGTAGTGGGGGCATGCATAAACTGACTCACAACATTGCAACATAGGTTATGTCAGGCCTGGTGAAGGTAAGATAAATAAGACGTCCTATAAGACATTGATACCAGCCTACATTTATTTATCTGTCACCCATGTCAGAGGTAAAACGATGATTCGGATCTATAGGCGTCTCACTAGGCTTACAAGCCGTCATATTAGTTTCAGTTAAAAGATCCAAAGTGTATTTCCGTTGAGAAACAAAATACCCTTCCTGGACCAGGCCACCTCAATACCAAAAAAATATTGCAGTTGGCCTAGGTCTTTAATTTCAAATTCCTGTGCCAACCGCAGCTTCAACTGAGAGATCTTCACATGATCATTGCCAGTGACAATAATATTGTCAACATAAACCGTCAAGGTAGCACTAAGGCCACCACCACAATGTTTAATAAGTAAAGTGTGATCCGCCTGACTTTGAGTAAACCCAAACTGAAGCACTATAAGACGAAATCTCTCAAACCAAGCTCGTGGGGATTGCTTAAGACCATAGATGACGTTCTTCAACTTATAGACTTTACCCTTGGAATTGGAGGGAAAGAAACTAGGTGGTAGATTCATATATACTTTTTCAACCAGGTCTCCGTGTAGAAAGACATTTTTTTGCATCAAATTGGAGAAGGGGCCAACCTTGATTTGTAGCAACAGACAATATTATTTGAATAGAATTCAGTTTGGCCTCAGGTGCAAATGTCTCTTGGTAGTCAGTGCCATAGGTTTGAGTGTAACTTTTAGCAACTAACCAAGCTTTGTAGCGATCCACGCTACCATTAGGCTTCAATTTGATAGTGTACACTCATTCACAGCCAACAAGCACCTTGTTTCTAGGAAGATCAACAAGATCCCAAGTGTCATTCTTCTCGAGAGCAAACATTTCCGCTTGCATGACAACCTTCCACTGTGCTTGAGACAAAGCATTTGGAACACTACGAGGAACTGAAGTCTGAAACAATAGACAACTCAATGGAAAAACGACGAAATGAAGGGGACAAATACTGATAAGACACAGAGTTTGCCATAGAGTACTTAACACTGGATCTAACACCCTTTCTGATGGCAATAGGAATGTCAGAATCAATAACAAGTGAAGGAGCAAAAGGATGATTACCTGGATCAGGAGTGGAATCCAAAGAGATATCATGGTGGGATGCAAGAGGATCTTCTAGAGCTAGCACCCGTTTCTTTCTTGAATAAACTTTAAATACTTTCTCCCCCTTGCCACTAGTAGCTGCATCAAGTAGAAAGGAGGGAATAAGAAATGGAGAAGAAGAAGATTCCACCATGGAGGGCTCCCCTTGAGAAGAAGAATATGATGCAGAAAAAAGCGTGATGGTTTCATGAAATGTTATATCCATAAACACAAAACGCTGCCTAGTAGGAGGGTGGTAACACTTATAACCTTTCTGATTAGGAGCATAACCCAAGAATATACATTTCAAGGACTTTGGATCAAGTTTTGTTCTATGAGATTTATCAACATGCACATAACATATATACCCAAAAACCTTTTGAGGAATAAGAAATAAATGAGTAGGTGATAAAAGGACATTAATAGGAGTCTTAAACCTAAGAACTCTGGTAGGCATCCTATTAATGAGAAAGACAACGGTTTGAACTGCATCAGCCCAAAACGTTTTTGGCATATTCATTGTAAAGAGTAATGCATGTGAAACTTCAAGCAAGTGTCTGTTTTTTCTTTCTGTGATTCCATTATGCTCGGGAGTGCTTGGGCAAGTTGTTTGATGAACAATTCCCAACTAATCTAGAAATGAAGAAAATGTATGAGACACATACTCCCCTCCATTATCAGAGCGGAGAATTTTAATTTTCTTATTAAATTGAGTCAACCATTTTCTAAAAAGAGACAAAGGTAGATAAAACATCACTTTTAGATTTTAATAAGTAAACCCAAGTCACTCTTGAGTAATCATCAACAAAAGTAATGAAATATTTAAAACCAAATAAAGAGACAGTAGGGACAAGACCACACACATCCATCAGAGTGAACAATATCAAAATGAGCAACACTTTTATTCAAACTAACTGGATAAAAAGTTTGACAAACTCACAAGGTGCACAATGAAAAGAAATCCTCGTATTAAAAAATAATTGAGGAAATAATTTTCTTAAATTTAACAGAGAAGGGTGGCCCAAACGATTGTGCCACTGAGACAACTGCTGAGAAGAAATGCTGTTGTCCTTTATTGAAGAATTTGGAAACTGTTGTACTGGTAATGCTGAGTGGGAGCGGATATCCAGAATGTATAGTTCATTGTTCTCATGCCCCCTACCAATCGTCATCTTCGAATCTAAGTCCTGAAAAACACAATGATAAGGATAGAAGGTTACACTACAATGTAAGGACTTGGTTAAATGATTCACAGATAACAAATTTAAGGTTAAATTAGGAATGTGAAGCACAAAAGACAATGGTAAAGTATAAGTGACGGGAATACTATCCTTACCCGCAATGGAAGAATAAGACCCATCTGTAATACGGACCTTATCATTTCCAGAACAAATGAAATGAGAAGAGAAAAGTGAAGATGTACCATTCATATGGTCAGATGCTCCTGAATCAATGATCCATGAATGACTAGGAGTAGAAAGACTAGCACTGAATGCAGAGGCAGAGGTACCTGACTATACAAAGGAAGTCTGAGGATTTGAAGTGGATGTATTCAAACTAGATATAAAATGTCATAAAGCTTCGATCTCATCACGAGAGAAGGAGCTGATAGAAGGATCAAAAGAAGTAGTTGGTGTAGTCTTTGACAGAGTAGATGTCACTGAATTTGCACTTGGTCTACTACCACTGATAAATTATGAACCTCCTTGCCCCTAGAATAAGAACCTCACTGAGAACGACCTTAAAACTCTTGAGGACGACCATGTAAATCCCAACAAGTGTCCTTTGTGTGTCGAGATCCGTCACAGTGCTCATATTTTAATTTGTCTCCGTCCTACTACCACCTCCATGACCATGGAAATGTCCCTTTTTTTTGTGGAAGGTAGTGGTGAACTTAACATAGCGCAACGACGGTCCTCCTCCTCTTAAACATAGGAGTATACTTCATTGAGTGATGGGAACGAATCCTTTTCAAAGATATGTATACGATTGCTATCATATTCTGAATTCAGCCCTATAAAAAAAAATAAAAAATCCTATTCTCCTCAATGTCCCTATTATACTTAACCATATCTTTTGAACATTTGGGACGATAAATCTTGTAACAATTAATCTCTTGTCACAAGCTTTTGAGTGAAGAATAGTAAGTGGAAAGAGACTTATCACCTTGGCAAAGTTGGGACACTTTTTGATGAACTTCATACATCCTGGCCTTATTCCCTTTCTTGGAGTAGGTTTGAATCATAGAGTCCAAAATATCTTTAATGGCAGGCAAATACATAAGTGTACTAGCAATTTCAGGTTGCATAGAATGGAGTAGCCATGACATAACTATGACATTTTTAGCTTGCCATTTGGGAAAAGTGGCTGATTTTGAATCCGGAGCCTTTATCTCACCCGTTAGGTATCCTAGTTTTCCTTTACAAGTAATGAATAGTTGTGCTGAATGGAACCAAGGGAGGTAATTGCTCCCATCAAATTGGACTGTTTTAATAAGTGAATTAGGAACTTGGTTCTCCACTCCTCCAACACCACCAGAAGGGGCTGACGTAACATCACTAGCCTCAAACATACTCGAAGTCACAATCACCAGGTATCATAGACTCAAACAAAAAATGATCCAACGGTTTGGCACAATAAAATGTCCCTTTTCCTCTTTTTTTATTGCTCACCAACCACAAGAACAAAGCCCTTAACAAATTCACGCCCAATACACCCCAAGAATGGGGTCTGATCATGTACAGATGCTATCAAGCAAACACAAGAGCAAAGCCCTTATCAAACTCACGCACAACACACCCCAACAATGGGGTCAAATCACGTCAAGATGCTGCCAACCACACATCAACCATTAAACACATCTCAAACATGTTGGTAGTAAATTAACCAACTCTCCCAAAATCTTAAGGTGTTAGGAGATACACAAATTAATATACTTCAACACCCGCCTAGGAAGAACATTGTTCTCTCCTGGGAACACACTTGGGGAGATAGGCATGGGTCCACACAATGCGTACACACTTACACAACACTACATCCGGGAAAATACTTCCACTGGGATTCGAACTCACGACCAAACCTGCTTTAATACCGTGTTGACATTAAATTAACCAACTCTCCCAAAACCTTAAGGTGTTAGGAGATATAAAAATTAATATACTTCAACAAAACACTTGCAAACAATCTATAAGACTAGACCATGGCATAATCGTATGCCTCCAGACATTTTGCATATTTTTCTAAGAAGTTTTTTTTAACAAAATACGGTGAAAAATACCCAGGCGTCAATATTTGAGCCGAAAAAACATCACCGTGCATTCAAATCACAACCAAATCGCTTGGGACAAATCCCACAGCTTTGTAATGAAAAAACGACCACTCCTTTGGAAACAGACCTTCCGAAAAACCCCCACACTGATTAGATTGAACAGATTTCTCAAATCTGCATTTTTTTCGTCTCTGCGAAAAACCTTTCGAAAAAAATACTTTTGAACCTCAAAAAAATCCAAAAAAAATTCAATAAAGAGTGGACATCATGATCTATCAACCCATGTGATCAGCCTGGTTTGACAGTTGTACGGCCTGCTGATGTTAGCAGGTTCCTTCGCTGTTCTTCGTTGTCTGAAGGCTCTGGATCAGGATACTTCAAGCTCTGATACCAAGTTGTTTGTTATTCAATGATTCAAGGAGAAGGAGAAGAGAGAAGAAGAAGAAGAAGAAGAAGAAGAAGAAGAGAGGAATGAGAAATATAGGGTTCAAGAGTACTCTCACGTATTCAAACCCATATGCATTTAATTTGTGATTATTATAGTACAAAAATACCCTCATGTGTATACAAGACAAAAATACCCTTGTATTCTGTACCCCATACATCTACATCTTGTACCTATGTCCATATAGGTCTATGAATATGGAGTATGCATTTAATTGAAATATCAGTTTAGGCTGCACAGATGTAGGGCTGTGCTTGTGAAGAAATGCATCTAACTGCTCAGTTAGTAAATGGAGGCCTTTAATGGTTTGTTCAGTGAGGTCTGTTAGAAACTACTTCCCATGTTTTGGTGGGATAATGTAATTGATTGAAGCCTCTACAGCGATTTCCATGTACCAAGAAGTTAAAAATGGATTTTTCTTTGGGGGGGTGTTTTCTGTGCTTTTTTCCTGGTAATTTGGTATCGTAAATAGCTGTGTGTCTCCTCCTATGGTAATGCGTGCTCATATGTAGCTTTTAAGAAAAATACTTTAGGGCTTATTTGATGTCTCCTAAGTGATTGTAGCCAGTTTGGTTGAGATTCCTTTTTAAAGAAGCACATGATATTCTAGATGGAGTTCTAGCTGGTATATAAATCTTTAATGCTAGGCCATCAATTAATCTAAGCATCTGAACATGAATTAAGCTACTTGTCTAGATCAATTCTGTGGCTCCATAATAGTTTTGACATAGAATATGGATAGTGTTTCCGCCTAGTATTTGTTTTCACCTTTGGCCAATCTCACTGCATGACAAGATGAAGCCTTGCAAGAGGGATCATTTTATTTAGACCACCTTATCACTATCATCTCACTTGCTGAAATGCAATCTTTGTAATTCAATGCTGGGAGACGTGTCCATAATCTAATCTCGGATTATCTTTACTTAGTTGGTTTTGTCTGCTTCTTAAGCTGGACCATTTCAAGAAATCTGCATGGTGTGCTTGGTTATACTTTGTGGTTACTTTATTGTTTCTCTGTTTGTGATTTGTGTTCTTATTTTTTTGCACCTTCGATCATGTTTGACGTGTTACCCCATTGATTATCACTTTACAGAATATCCTTCTACATGCCTTCTTTATTATATTTTTTGCATTCTCTCTAACTGACTTTATAGATATAATATGTTGTGTACTTTTTTGTTGAGGGATTATCCGAGATCCTCATCTCATTGACTGTGTAAATGACATAGTTGTGCATACAGAAAGCAAAGATATTGGGGGTATTGCCTTTGATCTGCTTTATGTGGTTTATTTGGAGTCTGACTGTGGTAGGTTGGTACTGAGGTAACTTCAATGGGCTCTTCTTGCTTCATTATTTGGAGTTGTTTAGCACTGTAGGATTTTGAGAAACAGTTGTATGCATGCTTCTCCTAAGAAAGGTTGCTTATTACCTGTTTATGCATTATGGAGTTGTTGCTTGTTTGTTTGTTTTGTTTTGTTTTTTTTTTTTTTTGGTTTTTTGGCACTGAACCAGTTCAAGACGTATTTGGAATGCAAGATGCTGGGGCATATGCTGGTGATTTTGATTATGATGATGATGGTGGAGGCTTGGTTAGTAATGCTTCTTTTTTCTATTCTATCATTTCTCTTTAGAAAGAAAGTTGGTCACAGTAGCATTACACTGAATCCATTGGTATGTGTCTATGCTCTACAATTATTTCATATTCACTGGTTACTCATATATCATTCTTATATTCTGTTTTAGATCTTCCCTGCTTTGTGTGTGTGTGTGTGTGGTACAGTGACTTGAATCTCAGTTCTATTTCAACCAATGCGTAGGGACAGTATTCTCAAGAGAAAGTTAGTTTATGTTAATGCTGGTAATACATGTGATTATGTCTGGCTGAGTTTTTTTACAAAGTTAAGGAATAGACTATACTATAGTTGATTCCTGTTTCAATTTCTTTTTTTCCTTTTGCTACTGTTGTTGAACTAAAAAAGATCATCGTCATCCCAACCAGTTCTCATCCTGTTTGAATGCCCACTTATAAGGCGATTGGTGAGTGAGGATTTTTATTTTCTGCTTTTTTTTATATATATTTATATCCCCAGTCGATTAATTTTCTTAAATTTACAGTTGATAGATGAGAATTAGTAATCTCCTCTCTTAGAATCATGTCAAGGTGATTTCTTTCCTTTCCTCATTGAAAGCTTAGTGGAACCTGCTACTTGCATCGAAGTATAAATAGATAATGTAGCTGACAAAGTGATGTAGGATACCAATTAGATTGGTCCTACAATAGGAAGAATGATGGGAGAAGGCAAGAAACAAATTAAAGAAAGGCAAAAATCAAAATCTTGAATTAAAGAAATAAAGAAAGTCAATTAAGACAATTCAAGAATTCAAGATTTCAATTAAAGATAATAAGAACAAGTTTCTTAAATCAGGAAAGAAAGGGAGAAATAATTAAATTAAAAGAATATGAATGAAGACAAAGGAAAGATGGAGAAAAGGGCCAAAAGGGCAATTCTGTAATTTGTAGGCAGACACGAAATTAGTCAAATTATCAAAATACCCCTATTGATGCGTTGGAAAATTTTGAAATTTTTAACAATAGGCTGTGTACATC
>JAOXJP010000006.1:12373604-12383892 GCA_025762735.1 Platanus orientalis | reverse complement strand
GCACCACTAAAGAAACATGTGGGACCAATGTGGGTCCCTATGAAATAACTATGCTATCCTTGTTACCCTTTACCTTTTGTATATTTTGATTCCATTAACTTATCCTGTTACACCTAATTTGCCTGTCCCCACACACAAAAGGTGAGGAATATAGTGTAAAAATCATAAAAACAGTTTGTAAAAGAAAAAATAGGTTCCAATAAAAATAGGGTATACAGGGTTAAAACCATAAAAAAAAAAAAAAAAAATTCAAAAATTGTTCAAAAAATATTAGGTCCATATTTAAAAGAGACACAAAATTCAAAAAATCATCACATGTCAGCCTATGGTATGGAAATATGTGGGGCAACAAATTTCAGTGTACAGTTCCTTTCCTACTTATCCCTGGCTTGGAAGAGCTCGGCTTCTTATAATCCGGATTGGCCTTTTGGAAATTTGCTGCAATAACACAACTGTTGTCAAAGCTTAGTCTAGAAAAATGTGACAAAGACAATCAGAAACCGAAAAAATGTTTTGTTCAGGACACCAAGGGACTTCATATGGAATAAAATGGGTCGGACTTTAATGAAATTTCGAAGTCCTCTCCATTTTATTCCATATGAGGTCCCCTGGTGTATTAGACAGGACATTTGACCTCAATCAGAAATTACTTACCCCCTTATTAATCCAAGATTTTTTTTTTCCATTTTGGGTGAAGCTAAATGGAGGAATCGCCCATCACCTACAGCACAAAGTGCTGTGCGGATGGCAGTGCACGACATGTCAGACCAAAGCAGGCGGGAATTTTAAAATATGTGAACACCCACTAGTTTTGGCCTGATGTCGTGCACGCAATGGCAGCACACAAATCGCACACCACTTTGGTGATGTAGACAATCCTCCATCAGAAGGAGGGCCAGGTTCAACTTTAGAGAAGGAGGAGGTTCCATGGTGTATGTTGTAATGGTTTAATTCATCGGTCAAACCAAATTAATCTGACCGAGCACTTTATTTTTAGATTAGATTCATTTTTCCATGTTTCTTGAAAAAACTTTGAGGTCAGGGATTGCAGCAATAGTCTACTCAAGGCCAGGCCAATCACAACCCATAGCAATATTCTTCCTACGTGAGGCCTTGCGTGGACCAGCATTGGGCTGATGAGTATCAAGCTGGCCCGGTGACGAAGTTAAACAGTTTTTTTTATGTACTCGGAGCCAATGTTCTAATTCCGGACTAAAAAATTGACCGCTCAAACCAATATGTGAGCTGGCCTAAGAAATAGATATACAAAATGAAAATTTCAATAATAGATCTAGTGCAGTGATGTAACTGGCTGCCTCAATTTATTTCTCTCCTAAAATCAGCTGGTTCTATGCATATCTATGGGATCGACCGAACTAATTAGGTGCCCGGTTCATGGATCATCAGGTCCAAGCGGTCGGTCCGGTCAAAAGTTAGAACACTACCAAAGCCATTATTTTCAATGGGCCCCAACCCAATACCTTAGTACTCTCGTGATTAATTGATTGATTGAAGCCACTCAATATGTGGGGTATCACACTGTTGTGGCAAACTCTACTTATTGCCCAAAAGTTATCTTCAAATCAGACTGATTTCATACTTTCAAGCCCATTTCTTGCTGAACTCTGACTAAATGTGAACTGGTCCAACTATGATGACAGATCATAAAAGTCACTCTTGGACTCTTATATATGATGGAATCCTTCTATATACAGCAATCAAAGATGTGACTCAAGACCAGAAGCTAAAGACTTCTGCAATATCCAAAATTTGATATGGTGGTGCATTTTCAAAGTAGGTTTAGTCATTGCTGAACCACTAACCATTAACCATAGCTTAAACAAGCTTGCTCACCTCATATGAGCAGGTGGGTCGGGTTTGCAAGCACCCAACTAAAACCAAAAAAAAAAAATCTGGCGGGTTCGGATAGTCACCAGGGTTCTAGTGTTAAATGTCGGGCTCCGGCAATGGGTTGATCAGATATGCCTGCTTATAATTTTGAAAAAGAAATAGACGGACTCGGACAAGCTGACGGTCGGGTCAAGAATTGCTACCCAGCCCTGAAACTTCACATCACATGCATATGATATGGGTCAGTTAAAAAACCACAATAAACGTCCTTGTCCTGCAACTAATCCAAAATAGCGAGGGTTGACAATAATGCAAAAAGGAACATCAAACCCTAGACCCATTTCTTGTTCAGTTAAACTACTAAGGTTTTCAAGGACTAATTCTGACCCTTTAGACCTATTCCAACCACCCATAGTCTATCAACCAAGATATGCTGCAGCAATTAGGTTACTTTCCATCAAATTGACTCCCTACACGGCAGAACCAGAGGCTATGATGGCTACAGATATCAACCAATAAATAAATAAAAAGAATATATAAAAATGGGACCCACATTCCATTACCACCCTTCATTCAGGATCAAATGCTGTGGTGAACCTAGATCAGCATTGATTAGCCAAACCTAGTTGATAGTTATGTAATTGCTGCTTTTTTTATAACTGCCTTACTAGTTTGGTGAAAATGCAGTTGGGGTTTGGCTTTTAATTTAAATAAATAAAAATAAAAATATTTGGGACCTTATCTTCAACGTATTGGTAGAGCTGCCCTTTTATTAAATGGGCCCATATGTAATAATCCCTTCCTTTATTGACAGGGTCCATTGACTTTAAATCCCTCTGATGGCGATGGCCCATGGGCCCCCTTTCTTTGTCCATCACCAAACCCAGCCGTGGAGAGTCTTGGCTGTTACCACAATGACAACAAATTTGGTCCTTTGTCAGTAAAATGTGGAGGCCCACTTCTAAATGGGCCCTACCTTAGGAGCTTTTAACCATCGGATCTGTAGACTGTTTTTCTTTTCCTCCCCCTCGAGAACGACTATTTTCCACCGTCAAGATGGAGTCAGGTCATCCGATTTATTGACTTTTGGTCTTGTGATTTCTTAGGTGGGAACCAATAAATGTTAGGTTCATGATCAGCTGCGTGAATGCCGCGTGTATAAATCTTCGTATTTGTGCTCAAGTACCCGTTAATACGAAGCTAGAGATTGTAGGACTGTGATTGATTTTGACCAATTTGGACGGTGACGAGTAATTTAATGTGTACACATGTGATGACTACTTACCATCTAACTTTTTTCTCTGGTTATTCTCGTTACCAATTGTCAACCGTTCGATGAACTTACCAAGTAAATCCCCATGGTACGATTAATTACCATAATCATCGGAACGAATACATTGTGATCGGATAGCTTGGATCGTTCGATTAAGTCAAACTGGAAGTCAAATCCAAGATCACACTGATCAAAGTTAACTTCAGGTCATAATCACAAACGCCATCCGATTAGGGCTCTACGGCCAGGATTATATACTCTTTGCGCCAAAGACAAAATATTCCAATCAGACGGTTTTTATTTTTGGAATAGGGCATACAATCCCCACCCCACCTCTAATTCTTCCACCCCTCCCAAACAAAAAAAGATTCCAATTCAACGGTTAATACATCCATGACGTCCCCAGCGGGAAATTGACAAAAGTAGGCACTAGCCAGCCACCGTCCGCCAAGATCTCAGGCGCCGCGTGGGTCCCACACCCCGCCCCCCCGTCAGCAGGCAAGAGGGGAACCTGCTGCCCCTCGTGTCGACTCTGCCTCAAATAATCTCCAATCTAAACAGAGAGAGATCCCGCCAGTACAAAACCCAGCAAGTGCCACATCCCTTAATAAATACATATTTACTACACCATCATCCCCTATTGTGTCATGTGATGATTGGTCCTGGCATGATATCTCTCCAGTCAAACCGGAGATAATTCAAATCCAGCCGATTCATATTCAGATATTCTAGAAGTGAAGAGAAAGCAATCAAAGAATCTTCTATTTCTGACGTCACACCGGTCGACTCTGATAGGCCGGTTCATAGTGCACAATTCAACCATGCAACCAATCCAGGAGTTGAATAAAAGCACATCACACAGAAACCCATCATCCTCCATTAGAGACCCGACTCAAGCTTTATGATATCGCCACCGCCGCCGTTCCCACCACCACAACTATGCAGATAAACCGCCTCTGTTTCATTCTACCGGCCGATATCGATGAAATCGAGCCTTACGAACTCCATCGCAACCACTCCTCCCCAAAGAAACCGCCCACGGAGCACCGCAGCCGCCGGATTCTCGCTTTCATCCGCCAGGTGCTCCGGCGGTTCTGCGACTGGGGATGGATTGGATTTTGTGAGTATTGCGAAAAGCAGCAATCTGGGATTTTTCAGGACACGGCCGGGGTCGAATTGTCTGATAAGGTGGGGAATAATAGTCCTAGAATCTTCAGCTTTGCAGAGCTTTATATTGGGTCTAATGGGTTTAGTGAGTATGAGGTACTCGGGAGTGGTGGGTTTGGTCGTGTTTATAGAGCCGTGCTACCTAGCGACGGGACTGTGGTTGCGGTGAAGTGTGTGGCTGAGAAAGGGGAGCAGTTTGAGAAGACCTTCGCGGCGGAGCTAGTGGCGGTGGCGCAGTTGCGCCACCGGAATCTTGTCCGGCTAAGGGGGTGGTGCGTTCACGAAGACCAGTTACTTCTAGTTTATGACTATATGCCTAATCGTAGCCTTGACCGGATTCTCTTCCGGCGACCGGACAGCTCAGGGTCGGTTCCTCTGAATTGGGAACGACGATGGCGAATTGTCTCTGGTTTGGCAGCTGCGCTCTATTATCTCCATGAGCAACTCGAGACGCAGATCATTCACAGAGATGTGAAGACGAGCAACGTGATGCTTGATTCCAATTACAATGCCCGGCTGGGTGATTTTGGATTGGCCCGGTGGCTGGAGCATGAACTCGAATATCCTACTCCCCTGCCTCCGCCGTCGAAAAAGAGTAACCAGTTCAGATTGGTGGACACAACCAGAATTGGTGGCACAATTGGGTATTTGCCACCTGAGAGCTTCCAGAAACGAAGCTCCTCGACGGCGAAATCTGATGTGTTCAGCTTTGGGATCGTGGTTTTGGAAGTGGCGACTGGTCGGAGAGCAATCGATCTAACTTACCCAGATGAGCAAATCATCCTTCTCGACTGGGTCCGGCGACTTTCCGATGAGGGACAGTTCTTGAAGGCTGGGGATAGTCGATTGCCGGAGGGGTCTTACAGGGTTTTTGAAATGGAGCGTCTAATCCACCTTGGGCTTCTCTGTTCTGTTAGTGATCCACAATCCCGGCCTAATATGAAATGGGTTGTGGAAGTACTTTCCGGCAATTGCATCGGAAAATTGCCGGCTCTACCGTCGTTTGAGTCCCACCCTCAATACATCTCTTTATCCTCCTCGACTCCCAGCACAAACACCGCCGCCGCCACCACCACCACCAGCATCACAACATCTACATCTGATTCATCCAATTACGCCACCGCCGCCGGTGACACAATGTTTGTGACAGCCAACGATGGGGAGAGTACTGGTGCCTCCAATGAAAACAGTACCAAACGTCCAAGCGCTTTCCCGTCAGTAGACACGCCAAGAGAAATTTCCTATAAGGAAATCATCTCTGCAACAAACAATTTCTCGGAAGATCGAAGGGTTGCAGAGTTGGATTTTGGTACTGCCTATCATGGCTACCTGGACAACCGTCACCATGTCCTGGTGAAACGGCTTGGAATGAAGACATGCCCTGCATTAAGAGCACGCTTCTCCAATGAGCTCCAGAATCTTGGCCGGCTCCGGCACCGGAACCTAGTGCAGCTCCGTGGGTGGTGCACCGAGCAAGGGGAGATGCTGGTTGTATATGACTACTCGGCCCGGCGCCTGCTCAGCCATCTCCTCTTCCACCATGAAAACAATCAGCCTGTCTTAAGGTGGAGACATAGGTACAGCATAATCAAATCACTTGCTCGTGCCATTCTTTATCTCCATGAGGAGTGGGATGAGCAGGTCATTCACAGAAACATCACCTCTTCAGCCATAATTCTCGACTCCGACATGAACCCGCGCCTTAGTTGTTTTGCCCTTGCTGAATTCCTGACTCGAAATGAGCATGGCCATCACACGGTTGCCACCCCAGAAAGATCAGTTCGTGGGATATTCGGATACATGTCGCCAGAGTACATAGAATCCGGCGGGGTGACCACCTCAGCTGATGTTTATAGCTTTGGAGTAGTGGTGCTTGAGGTGGTGAGTGGGCGGATGGCGGTCGATTTCCGCTGGCCAGAGGTGCTGCTGGTGAAGAGGGTTCATGAATTTGAAATGCAGAAGAGGCCATTGGTGGAACTGGTGGATAGGAGGTTGAATGAGGACTATGATCACAGGGAGCTTGTCAGGCTGGTTGAATTAGGGATGGCATGCACACGCTCTGATCCAAATTTGCGTCCTAGCATGAGGCAAATTGTGAGCATTCTAGATGGCAATGACAAGTGCTTCAAAGAAGAACAGAGGAAGGAGGGAAGGGAAGACTGGCAGCACAGAAATGCTAGTTCTTTGTCATTGATCAAGAGAATCCAAGCTCTTGGCATTCAATGATGCTACCAGCAATTAACATAAAGCTATAGATAGATGAATAGATAGTTGATGGATGGTAGGTTTTTCTTCTATAATAGTTTGTGATCCTTTACTTGTTCTTCTGGGTTGTGTGTACTGTTTCAGGTTGTTGGTGTAAATAGAAATGAGAGCTGTCTTTGCATAACAGGTTATGATAATTTTGTGATCACTGTATGATATTAAAATCACTGTATAATTTCTTTGATTTCCTTCATATCGTATGTAAGTGGGGCTGCTTCATAGACCCAGCATCTCTACCCAATTCTGGTATCCAGTGCATGTCTTGATGACTAATTAATTTGTATTTGGGCCTTCAATTTTCACCATTCAACACATGACAGGAGGGTGCTGAAGTAGAATACATCACTCAAATGGATAAAAATGAAGCAAGGTGTGGCGATTCTGCCAAGATCTCTTCGTTAGTTGGGAGAAGAATCCACACAAATCGGATTGTTTGAGGAACGCATGAGAGAGAATTGGATCAATTGCAGTACCTTCCATCCTTCCACTATTTATTTCCATTTATAATCCATATCTATGGCCTACCAGACAGATAAATATGCTGTTCTCAGACAAGCGGAAAACATAGACAATTAAACAAGAACATGAAGGTCAGGTCTTCTAATTAGTATTTCATTTTCACCATAAATAAGAATTGTTTTATCCAAAGAAGCTGGGTCATCTGCCTTATAAAAGGCCCTGACTGCAACCCTTGAGAATTGAGAGGGGGATTCCATTTTCCAGCCCCAGAATTGACGAAAAGCACATCATTGAAAAACTTCAGCAGACACATCCCAGTTTGGACATGTACGTGGAAGACTAAGTCTAATCTGTCTCACCATTTCGAACTGGACTTGGTCAAACAGAAAAATCCAACCGGCTAATCCAATTAATACTTTATCCAACAAAGATTTAGACAACTAAATGAAAAAGATTAGAGGGGATAACTAGTAATGCTAAACAAATAGAAAAGTCCAATTTCAACACCATCTGTTTAGACTTTGTAATAATGTTGAACTCAACACATCAACACCATGTTTGAATAGTTTTTTAGGACTTTGATCCCATGTATGAACTGCATCAACCTGGTCTCACTGCAGAGTTTTTGATTGCTACATTGTTCAATTCAACTTTACATCTGCTGAGTGTCCGCTCAGCGAGACATTGTCAAACGGACATTTCCTTCTCATCATCACTATCAACCCTTACCCAACTGGCCAATACAAAGAGGAACTCTTTCCTTTGAAGCTGACCATTCCACTCTAGTTCCAATCCATTTCTTCTGCAATCAGTTACCGAGGAAACATGATGAAAAGACAATCAAAAGTACATAAAGGAAATGCAACCACAGAAAAGTAGCACAAAATTTGAACAAGGGAAGAGCAGGCTATACTGAAACGTCAGTTGGTGAGGTTCCCTGGATACTTCTCCCAAGGAGAAGCCTCATTCAATGCCCTGACCATGTCTTTCTTGTTCAAATTTCCATCCCCATTTTTATCACGAAACAAGAAAGCTTTAACAATCGTATCAAACGTAGCCTCAAGCTGTGGTCCCATCTTTGATGTCTAAACAAATTCCCTAGTCATCAAAGGAATCCATTAGCACATATTCACCTTGCTGGGTTTTGGCAAGATTTTAGCAAAAGGAAACTTGGAACATTGAAATGGTTTTATTCTCCAATTAGAAAAGTGGAAACGTGTAGGTGTTTTTTCCATGAGCCCTATAAGATTAAAATCTCTATATATCTCTATATATGAGATATGAGAGAGGTTGAGGTTAAGGTTTTTCTTTCTTATGGGTTTTCTTAGGGTTTCTCATAGGGTTGCAAGATAATGTAAGAAAACATAGTTTTTTTGGGATTTGTAAAAAGGTGATAAAGGGGGTTTTCACAAGATTGAGAGATGTGAGGGAGAAATGTTTACCAGCATTAAGGACTTGGGTTCTAAGTTGAGAGCGTGAGAAAGAGAGCTTTGTACATCTTTTATTTTTCTCATATAGTGAAAAACAAATATCCCTATGGACGAAGGCATCTTGGACGAACCAAATAAAAATCCTCATTTTGTGTGATTGTTGATTTCTTTGTTAGTATTTTATTTTTTATTGTATAGATCATGGGTGTTTAGGCCCAAATCTTGTCATGTGGAATGTCACGGCAGTTTTCATTGTGCCAATAATTGATATACAAGCTTCTAGTTTGTGTTAGGAGGAAGAGGAAGAAATAGGTGAAGGATATGCTAATACAACAAGGTTTGTACAATGCATTTCAAGGAAAGAAAGACAAGTTCAAAAAGATGGAGGATGATGATTGGAAAGACATAGGAATGAAAACAGTTAGCACTGTTCATATATTCTTGCGGATGACATATTAATTAATGTTATGGAGAAATGTTCTCACAATCTCCAAATGTATGGAAAATTTTTCTCATAATGAGTGGATATTAAATTCAGGTTTTCTTAATCATATATGCTCTAGGAAAGAATATTTTGATATGTTCCAAAAGAATATAGGTGTTGTTTCTTTGGGTGATGGGTCCACTTGTGAAGTCACGGGTGTTGAAACTATGAAAATCAAGATGTTTAATGAAGTAATTCATACTTTGGGTGGTGTGGCATATGTCCTAAAGATGTGAAGGACTCTAATATCCCTAGGCTGGTTGGATTCCATTGGTTACAAGTATTCAAGTAGAGGTGAATCTACAAAAAGAATGTGTACCTATTTGGTCCTAATGAAGGGAGAAAGGTGTGAAGGTTTGTATCACCTATTAGGAAATAATTCATGGTGTTTTTTTAACCTCGATGAAGAGCTAGAAACGATGTTCGCTGAATAACAAGTGTTTATACAGGGTCCTTTTCATAGTTAGGGCAAAGACAAGTGTTATGGATTTCTATGTGATAAACAATGGTGAGATAGTTCATATGGTTAGAGAGGATGGATTGAGTTCCCTCTCTGGAGTTGACTAAGAAAATTAACTCGGGGCAGCCACACATGAGTATTGGTTGTGTTATGATCGAGTTGGATGGTATCAGGACCGAATTAATTCGATGGTATGTGTAGTAATTGTTATTCAAGGCCAATGGTTTTTATGGTGACAGAAGACAGGTTATGTTATAATTCAAGGTGGAAGTGTGCTCTAGGTAGATATGGTATATAGTTCACTAAGAAGAACAAATGCGGGTTTTCTCTAAGGTGCTTTTGGAATGTGGGCTAAGGTGGAGTGTAGTGCACATTTTACAGGTTTTGTGTCTTAACAAAGATACATGTGAAGCCGACTTCTAATGTGGGAGCATACCATGTTAAGAAAAAGAAGTTGGAAGACTATAGATAGCCTTCCATGGAGTGTCCAATAATGTTTGTAAATGCATTATTTGTATTGCCAATTTCATTCTAAGTCTAGGTGATAGGCTATTCATGTAATGTATATTGAGTGAGCCTATGAGTGTCTAAGTGTAGAAACCATCACCAAGACAAGGATAATGTTCAAGTGCTGCAAGTTTAAGGTAAACCAAACAAAGAGCCAAAGAAGTGCCAAAGAAAAGTGACAAGGAAGAGCCAAGTCACCATCTCTGAGCCTAAAAGGTAAAACAGGCATAAGACCAAATAGATGTTATGTGGCTACTCTAAGAGGACCCCCAAAGACCAAGGTTTAATCCTAGGAAGGTTCAAAGACCAATTGATGCAGCAGAATAGAAAAGAAGAATAATTCTTCTGAAAATATTATTAATTCCAAGTTGTTTTCCTTCGAATTACAATGC
>JAOXJP010000006.1:12348321-12360836 GCA_025762735.1 Platanus orientalis | reverse complement strand
GATGAGAGTCATTTAAGTTATTTGAGATGTATCATTTGTTGCTTCGAGGCGGTGTCGAGCTTAAAAATTAATTTGGCTAAAAGTGAGATGTTCCAAATTGGTGAGATTCTAAACATAAGGGACTTGGCTTGGATTTTGGGATGTAAAATTAGTACTTTACCCGCGTCCTATTTCGGTCTTCCCCTAGGGGCTAATTTTAAATCAAAAGTGGTGTGGGGCTCGGTGGTGGACCGAATTTCGTCGAGGCTGGATTTTTAGAAGGCGGCCTTGTTGTCAAAAAGTGGGAGATTAACCCTAAATCAACTCTGGCTTCCATCCCAAATAATTATTTCTCTTTGTTCACTATTCCGGGGGCGGTGACCAATGACATCGAGGTAAAATTTTGAAATTTTCTGTGGAATGATAAGAAGAATCATCATCGGTACCACCTTGTTGATTGGAAGACTATTTGCAGACCTTTGCAATGTGGAAGTTTGGGTGTAAGATCCATTACGGAGCACAGTAAGGTAATGTTGGCCAAGTGGCATTGGAAATTTAGTACAGAGCAAGATAGCTTGTGGCGTAAGGTGATGGTGGCCCAGATTTGGGGAGGCCTCTCGAAGGGTTTCTAAGGGGGTCTGGGTCCGACATGGTTGTGGCCTTTGGAAGTCTATTCTACAGGTCAAGAATATGTTCTGAAAATTTATTCAGTTTAAGATGGGGTTTGAGAGTGAGATTAGGTTTTGGGAAGATCAGTGGATTGGTGGCAAACCTCTGCGTGAAGTGTTTAGGAACCTCTATTCCTTAGTTATGGATCCCATGGGTAAAATTTCGGATGTTTTTTTATGAGAAAGTAGCATTTGGAGGCCATAAATGCGCCGGAATTTGAATGATTGGGAGTTTGGGAATTTGTTAGCTTTGCTAGAAGGCTTTAAGGCTCATCCGACATTGGGGGATAGTTGGGAATAGGTTATCTCTAAAAAAGGTACCTTCACTACTAAGTCTCTTTATTTGAAATTGGTTGCTAATAGGATGAGTTTCTTTCCAGTCCGTGGCATTTGGATCTCGAGTATTCCATCAAAAGTAGCGTTCTTTATGTGGAATGTCTTTCTTGATAAGATCCTCACCCTGAACCATCTGCAAAGTCGGGGGTGGAATTTGGCAAGTGTTATGTGTCGGACAGAGGAGGAGTCAGTGGATCATCTCTTTATTCATTGTGCTTTGGGGCAAGCTATTTGGAGCTTCTACCTTTCCCATCTTAATATTTCCTAGGTCTTTCGTAGTCTTTTTTGTGATCTAATCTCCGGTTAGAGGATCCGTGATTTAGACGGGTTACTTTCAACCATTTAGGATTACCTTCCTAGGGTAATCTGTTGGGGGCTTGTGGAAAGAGAGGAATTCTAGGATCTTTAATGGTAAGTCGAGAAGTCAAGAGGAGTTGGTGATCCATGTCCATAACATCTTACTAGAGTGGATTTCTATTAGGAGTGACTTTGTTGAGAGTAAGTGAGATTTCATTTGGAGCGAGTAGTTGCTTTATTTTGGGGTTGGGGGTTTTTTCTCTTTGTTTTGGCTGCCATTTTGTGCTGCTGTGTTCTTCACTTTCTTGGTGAGGACTGAGAATCCTCTATTTCATCCTTTTTGTTTCTCTTTCGGTTTTTCAATAAATTTTCTCCTGACCTCTCAAAAAAAAAAAAAAAGAGTAATGCTTAATGTATTAAATCCTTAAAACTCACTTTGATTATGTTAAATGTTCCATCATGTACTCTTATAAACTGCGAAGAGAAAGATGGAACCCTATAAACCTTCAGTCCAAAATGGCCAAATTAAAAAAAAAAAAAAAGGAAATATGATTAACAAAAGTTGATTTGATAGTCAACTCAAGGTGGTGAAATGTCCAGACGTGGACCTGTGTGTTTTGATTGTTATTAACCAAGAGCCAAGAGGTAAAAATTCTCTGTTTTCCAAAACTTTTCATTTTTTTGGGAGTAGAAGTGAGGGAATGGTCAAAATTGGTTTTGAACATAGATTTGTGAGGCATCAAGGGTTCCTCAAATCTAACATAACTTAGCACAATTTTTTTTATTTATAAATATTCTGAAAATAAAATCGGTTGATTAATATCCTACACAAGAAATAGATTGAAATGAATAAATGGCTAAAAGAGTTTAAATGGTGAACCTCATTAATAAAAGAATCAGCCCCAAGTTGGGTTTCATCAAGCCTCACTTTCACAGCTACTAGCTTTCCATCTGGGAGTTTTCCAAGATAAACAGAACCAAAACTACCATGGCCTATAACCTTCTTAAAGTTGTTTGTAGCATCTTTGATCTCTTTGTAAGATAAAACTTTTGTTGCATTCCAGTTTGGCATATCAGTAACCATCCCTAAACATTAAAGACAGCATGACTACATCAGAATGCAGAAATAATCTTGTTATAATACCATTTGTGTGAACTTTGAACCCTTCATACTTAATGTTGATGTGACTTCAGTTCCACTTTTCCTCCTGTATAAGAATATTAAAAGTGCAGTAAACAGAAAGACACCTAAGAGACCCCCAATTGCACCAATTATGACTGTCCTCTTATTATGACCGCTATGCTTCTTCAGGCTAAAGATTGTAATTTGTGGCACTTCAATTGAAGTATTGCCAGAAAGGTCAATGCATGTTGATGAGGAGAAAGAAAGACACAAATTTCCAGATGTTCTGCACAAAAATGATGCACAAAGATGTCAAAGTCTACTAACCAGGGAAAAATGGTAAAATATGCAACAAAACATCAATTCATACCTGATTTCCAAACTTTCTCTGTTCAAAGACTGGGGAAGGGTGCCCTTAAGTTCATTATTTTCTATAT
The DNA here is from genome assembly GCA_025762735.1 of Platanus orientalis. NCBI lineage: Eukaryota > Viridiplantae > Streptophyta > Magnoliopsida > Proteales > Platanaceae > Platanus > Platanus orientalis. The sequence continues at coordinate 12,357,996 of JAOXJP010000006.1, read as the reverse complement.
TTCTGCAAACAGGATACCATATATATGAAAGCACAGGTCCCAATCAGACACAGGAAAAAAGAACTGGTATTTACTAGTTGAACATTTAACCCACTTAAAGTAGGTGAAGGTCTTTTAAATTTCCCAAGCTCTCGGGAACAGTTCCTTGTAAACTATTGTTTTGCAAGTCCCTACATATAGACCAAACAGAATGCAACTTTAGTATCAACTTGTGCATCCATCTGTAGGTCCAGAATGAATAATTTTTAGGACATGAAATCCCTCTATTACGCGAATGCAAGATTAATACTGAATTCAACATGTAGCTAAGTGCTTAACAGAACACTTGAGAGTTAGTTTCCCGTAAGCACCACAATGCTTGAACTTACAATATCTGAAGGCTAACCAAGGTCTCGAAGTCAGACCCAAAGGATGTTAGCTGATTGAAACTCAGGTTCCTGCAATATTTAGTGCATGTCATCTCAAAACAAATAAAAAGTCAACTTGAGTTATAAACTGCCCAGGATAAACCTTACAGTTTTTCAAGTTCTTTCAGGCTACCCAAGTTCTGTATCTGTCCAGCAAGTGATGTATTGTGCAAATCCCTGAAGAATAATTTCACCAGCAATAAAAAAAGGGGGGATGAAGAAACTGACAATGAAAGATGAATAATTAGTTTCATCATTAGTTCTATGAATTCAAAGAACTTACAATGTTCTAAGATCCTGTAGGTAATCAAAAGTCCGGCTGATTTCCCTCAAGTTAAAGTCTGAAAGTTCCCTAAGGGGGTGGGGGAGGTGGGGGAAGGGAAGCATGTTAAACCCATAATAAGACTCAAAATTATTTGTTGGGAGAAAGAAACAAATATAAATCACTCTAAATATTATACTTACAATGATGTAACTACACTGCCATCACATCCAATATATCTCCATGGTGTTGGAGAGCATGGGTCGTCTTGCCATCCTAGATCTAAGCCAGTGGATTGTTGGATAACCTGAAGTGCTGAAACTGCATCACATGCCAACAGAGCACTAGTGAATTCCAGCTATTCAAACAACCTGCATAAGTCATGCACAAGGAAAAGACAATAAGAGATATTGTTAAGAGCTTACAGCACCTGTAGTTAAAGAAGCCTCCAAGGGAATCTCAACAATCTCATAAACCTCAATTGCATTCACTTGTGGGTAGTAGCTGCTATTTTGAAACTTGATATTTAAGCTCTGGATGCCCTTCGGTGAAAAGAACAGAGCACTAGCTACCGAGCTCTTCACAGTATAGTTTGAACTCACAACAACCCCATTAACTAATATATCAAATGAGGGTGACACAGGCACAATTCCAGCAAAATAAAGGACAATGTAATAATCCCCTATCTTATCAAGAGGTAAGTTGTATGTCAAAACATTCCTGCGTGCTAGAACCCTCGCTGATTGAAGAACACTGAGAGGTGGCATCTCCCTAATGCCTGACAGATTGAAGGGAATTTGATTGTTGAACCCAGCTGATAAATGAGATGGAGAAAATTTTTGATCAGCATCCCATATACGATCATAAGGATCCACCGGATAGCTGGTTTACACAAATCACTCACAAATTCATTGACAAATCTCTAGACAAACTAACAAAACAATGATGATTAAAGAAGTACTTTACCGTATCAATCCGTTTCTATAACCACAATTGATTCTATAATGCTTCCTAAGCAACTTAATTGAGAAATCCCCCATGCCACTTCTGTAAGCCCCTTCAGGAAGTGGGCGGACTTCAAGTGACGAAATAACAGGAAATCCGCCATCAGGAATAGAAAGTAAGCATAACAAGAGAGTTTTTGCAGTAACTGGCCATATAAACTCTTCTACCCAGGGATCAGAGCTAGTGAGATTCACAGTAGTAGTGATGGCTGTTCCTAGAGAAACCTGGAAGGCTGGAGGCCTTCCCAATCCATCATAGTTCTTATAGAAAAACCGGGTTCTGACAAGAACCATAGACGAAGTATTCTTTACAGGTAGCCTGTAACACTTTCGTCCTTCTTGAGAATCGGGGAAGAATCGCAATGGGACTCGAGATGATGAACTATCCTGAGTGAAGTTCACCGTAGTGCTGTTGCCTCTACTCACATAAGTACTGTCCGGGACCCATGAAATGCTAGAAGAATCCACGAAACTCCTACTTCCTCCACAAGATAAACTCAAGAAACCTGGTGGGTAATAAACGATCAAGCAACATTTGCAGCTCAAAAGAAATTCTTAAATTCGATTAAAAATCTGTAATAGAACTGACACAACAGAGTAAGGGACGAATCGACTACCATGTATCAATCTAGACGCTTAAATGGAATTACGTGAAAAAATTAAAACAAAAATACAAATTGAAGCAATTGAGCATCAACTTCCACAAATACTTAAACAAAAAATAACACCCATAATTTTATTTAATTTTTTGGGCGAAAGATATTATACCCAATAATGAAACAACCAAATTAAAATACGAATTCATAAGAATAGCGCAATGTATTACATAAAATAAGATATATTCTTCTTAAATTTACTATATTTTCAGTTACAGATCAACCCAAATTCTAATATTCCTGTTCAAACGAAGATAGTATTAAACCAAGTTCATACCAGCTTGATCGCTAAGCGCAGCTCTCCCGAACCCATAAACCAGAAGAAACCCGAGACAAAAGCAACGCAAGTCCACCAAATTTCACGTTGAGTGACCACTAACAAATCGAAATTCCCACTTAATTTGACAAAGAAAAACACTTGTTCACATTTTTGGCTCTTCAGCTTCAACTTCGAACTGAATAAAAGAGAAAGAATGAGAACAACTGAAGAAGAAAAGTACGCAGGAAACAGAACTTTTCCCTTCTTTTTTTGGGAGTAATGAGTGAAGAGATTGCTGCTTTTGTTGTTGTAGTGACGGAGGAGACGGTGACGGGAGATAATGAAGACGACGATGAGTCACCGCTGCTTCACTGTAGTACAAAAACAGCAGGGGAAGGAGGAGAAACACTAGAATTTGAATAGCTTCCATGTCCGTCTCTCTCCTGTCACTCTCTGGCTGTCATTCTCTGGGTGTGTTAGTGCCTGCCTGTCACTGTCGTCCCGTCCCGTGGACTTGGTCGCCGACGAAAAATATGTCTCGAGCTGGGTATGTGAAAACGCCGCTTGTATGAATTTTGCATTATTATTTTCTTTTGCTCCTCCCGCGTGACATTCTGTAGACATTCAGTGATTCAGATGACCTTAGGCCCTGTATCATCTCCAGTCCGAATGGATAGATAACACTTAGTTACCAATCAGTACTTAACATGTGGCCTGACAAAGGTGTTTGAGTCAATACACATGGGTTAAAGGACGGCATTATGATAAATTCACAATGATAAGTACTTGTGTATTTATTATTACACCCTTCGTCAGACATTGTGTCACATCCTGAGAATAGACTGGAGTGGTACTGTCCATTGAGACTGGAGATGATGTGAACTCCGGTTGGTGGCCTAAATTGAATAGAAAAAATAGGTTGACACATGATGGTTAGTTTTTTTAATCAGGTGCCTCTTTTAATAATAGGGAGTAAATGGGTAAATGCTCATATGACCCCCATTTTTATGTGTATCTTTTTTCTCATATCAAATTATTTTTGCAGTTTTAACCCTGTGCACCCAGCCTTTGTATGAAAAACATGTAGGGCATGCGAAATCCTGGACAGAACATTTCCCGTGGTGGCGTTTATGTGAAGAAGAAGTCTACATTATTATTATTCTTTTTTTTTTTTTTTTTTTATAGACAAAGCATATATTTTTTGTAATTCAAACAAGAGGGCATATCACAGTTTGTGATTTTATCCATCCATGGAGGAGGATGGGTGGCCCTGCATACTTACTTGGGGATAGGAGTGGCAAAGAGCCGAGCTGAGATTGGAGCTTGACTCATTATGAGTCGGGCCTAGCCTAATTTTAAGTTCTTTGAGCCGAGCCTGAGCTTTCATTTGGGCTTGTTTAGTAAATGAGTCTGAGCCAAGTTATAATAAGCTTAGCTCGGTTCGTTAAATATTATCATATATTTCGTATATTAGCTATAAATATTAAAATATGAATTAATATACTACAAAAATAAAATGTTATTTATTATATGATAACATGAATAAGAAAGTTTGTTTTTGGGAAACAAGTCACTTTTTAAAAAAAAAAAATTAAAAGGCTATTGATTTGATGTGTTAGTGAGTAGGTGGGAGGATTGCAGTGGAGCGTATGGGGGTATGCAATGAACAGTAGAAGGTTAGGGGAGGGTTTGCAGTGGACTATCATAGAGGTTTTTTGTGGGTTGGCAAGATACAATGGGTTGTATACACATCTTTTGTCAAGATTCAATTCGTCCAACAAATTTTACCGATCGTGTTCCTCCCCACAACAAAATGAAGCCTCATTTAATATTGTCCATCACACAATTGCTATAGTTTTCTTAATCCATGTCTGTCGTTGAGTGGTGTTGCTGGTTTTTTCATGAGATCTTCACGTTCTTATTATCTGCCAGTGTGGGGTGGAAGTGTGCATAGTTGTTGAAAGTTTGAAACCCTAAACTTCTCTATTGAGCAGAGTTTGACAGTTAAAGGGGGTTAGTATTCCCAGTGAATGAAATAAGGAATGTTGATGCTTGTTCATGTACAAGTTTCCCATGTTATTGTTTATCCCTCGAGAGGGTTTGAAAGGAGTGTTGCGTCAGCTGTTATGTTTTTTGTTAGTTTTCTTTAGATCAATTTGAAAAGATGATGTAATTAAAGTTGGGGAGTCCTAACCAGTTAAGTAATGGAGATTAAAAGTTATCCTAACTTGGCATTTTTCTTCCTTGTCTTGATTAAATATTTGGCTCTAACTTGGAGAATGGTTTTCTATATCATTAAAATGGAACAAATTTTCACTGGTTTTCATGTTCAAGGGGCGGTTTTGCAAATTCCTTCAAGCCTCCTTCTCTTCTCGCAGAAAAAAATGGTGTAATTAATTTGGTGAGCTAGAGCCAAGCTTAATTCATTTTCAACGAGCTAAGCCTGAACTTGATATCTCAAGCTCATCACGAGCTTGAGCTTTGACTTCATGTGACTAGCCTGAACTGAGCAGGGCAAATCTCGGCTCAGTTTGACTCGTTGCCACCCCTACTTGGGGAGGTGAGCTGTTGAGTTTGAAATTCTCCTTTTGTGAGAGTAGGAGACTTCGTCAAAAGTAATACAAATAATATGATGCAATGTCATGCAAACCTAAGACCAATCAACCTTGGGGCTGTTGGGTCTGTTCAGTCACTTATGTCTTTAGCCTCTAAATACATGTTTGGCAGCGGCTTGAAGCAGTAACCTTGAGTTTGGTGAGCTGATCTCAGCATCTGATCCATCTACATCACATAATTCATTGGATAGCTTTGAAGGCCCACGATATTAAAACATAAGATTCCTTACCACCTCATTAGTGCCCACCATCCTCTCAATTTTCTTGTTCATTAAGTCTCCATTGGGACCATTAGTGCAAAGGAGAGAGAGAGAGAGATCCTTACTACCAAATACTTTTTCTCCTCTTCCCTTAATGTTAGACCAGGTCTTCATGACCATAAAATACCAATTGTTATAAGGCAAATTACAAGAGTCGGACCATTCTTCCTCCTCATTGTATAAAATAGTCAATCCCAAGATAATGGAATAAGAGAGTAAGTCAAACAACTTGACAAGGGTCTCTATTAAATTAAAAATCATTTATTCTCCACAGAACATCATGGACTAGAATTCAAACACGCTATTAAGACAATGAGAAACAGTGATGTGCTACAGATAACCATACAAGAAATTCTTTTCTCCCCATTAAGCCAGTGATTATGCTAAAAATATCTACATCATCATCTCTTTTAAAAGCCCATTGTGCTTCTATATTACTAGAAGCTATTGACCCCGTTTAAGCATCCATTGATCATCGATTGGAAAGAGTTGATTTTAACATGTGAATCAATGAAAATGCTCATTGATCCAGATCGACTGAATTGTGTAATCAACAGGCCAATTGTTGAAGATTCTTGCATTGCATGTAATTTGGAATTCCTGTTGGTAGGAAATGCTAAACACCTGATTAATATGTCCACTAATCGGACTGAAAAGTTTGGAACTATCCATCCTCTTAAGTCCTATCAATTGTTTTCTTGAATATAACAGAATAGCATAACAGTATTCATGTAGCCGACTCCAAATAATTGGGATAAGGCTGTTTATTGTTGTTGTTACAGTCCCTTGGGCTATTCTATCTCATGTGCCCAGTTGAAGGTAACCAATAGATCAAGCATTGTAGGAAAGAAGTGGGCCAGTCCGGCCTGGCTTGTTGACCACATAAACCACTCGCCCACCATGGTGGGTCAGTTTATTTAAGGATTGGGTTTGCATGAAATCCAATAAAACCTGAATCCAGTTTTGGATAAAAAACAGCTGAACATAGTTATAGAGCAAATCTACAATAAATACTTGTTTTTTATATATTTATGAGACCTCTGGGTCAATCGGTTTGTTAGTCTGGTTGTCTTTGATACACATCGACAATTGAAATATATTCAATCGATAGAACTATTCATAACGGGGAAAAATTCTGACCGTTGCAAAAACTTGTGAATCTTCATGAGGAAAAGTGCATAAGTGTCTAGAGACATCATCTGTGATTGTTCATGTAAAAGGATATCTGCAGACACATCTAAAAGTGTCTCTACTGGATCTATAAAAAAAGTGGAATCACCAAAACATAAATTCATAAATAAATAAAAAAGCATCACCTCTCTCTTTTTTTCTTTCTCCCCTGTGTTTCTCTCCTAGTTTTTTGAGTTTTCTCTATTTACATTTCTGGTTGATAGTATCAAGTGTCAATGGTTGATCTAATGGTGTTGTAAACAGCCGATCAACAACAAAACCTCTTGATTAGGCCCGTTTTATCCTAGAGATGAATTTGTTGACTCATTGTAGTATTTACATCTTTCATTAAGAACATAATAAATGGTAAATATTGTCTTCAAAAAAGCATGATCCATGACTTGAACATTGTTACTTCTTTGTTTGGTCTCAGCTTTGCAAATACTTATATAATAGGTGAGTCTTCATGCTTTTCCACGTCAGCATTAGCTCAACAACCATATTGACATAGCAATTAAATTGAACTAGCCAACTTGTTCGATTTTGTGTTGATACAAATCAACAAGGTTGGATTTGAATCAGTTGGCCAAGGTAGATCGACCATATTTGACTACAAGTATATTACATTAACTCATTGAGTAGATTCCCCAAACAAGAGGCTCTATATTGTGTCAAGGGTAATGCTACATGTCGGGGGAAATAGGTAGTTTAACTCCCTAATCATAGCTTTTTTTTAATGGTAATCCTCTTAACCATAGTTAAACAACCTTTTTCACTTCCTAACCTTGGTTAAACAACCTCTTCCCTATCACATCTCACATCCTTCTTGATGCAAGATGGAGCCTCTCCTGTTTTTGCAAGAACAGATCTGGTATCAATAAAGTTATGATGGCATCATTGCATTAAACTGATTTTAACCATTGATTCAACCAAAATGATTTAAACCCACCATAACAAAAGGTGTTGCGTTTTGGTAAATATACAAAGTTAGAGAGGATGTTATAATAAAGGATTAATTTTTGGGAGTAAATGTCCTATCTAGGATCTGGCATCCCGGATGGTGTCCAAGACACCAAGGGACTTCATATGGAATAAAATGGGCAGGAATTTGAAATTTCATCTAACTCTCACACATTTTATTCCATATGATGTCCCCTTGTGTCCTGCACACCAAATTCTGGACATAATGTTTATTTCCATTATAGAAAATCCACTTTGAACTATTTGACAATGTAGTTGGGGGGCCCGGTGCCCCCTTGACTAGTATTGTTCACCTTGGAAAATCCCCATTCATTAACTCTTCGTTGTTGAACATTGGTCAATAACTTCAAGTGAGCTTATACATTTTCTTTAAACCCAACTTTACCCTAATTATATATTAAGACATTTTATGATGATGGAAATATCCTTGATGCATGTAAAGACAAAATTTGTACCAACACAATGCCTCTCTCGTCAATGTCCCTTATCTCCATCTACTGCATCAAAATATTTTGGATTAATGATTTGAAGATAGCTGATGTGATATAAATGTTTGATTAAAGAACATCCAAACGTCCACTAATTTGATCAATGACCATCCAAGCTTCCATCACTTGATCAACAATCATCCAAGCATCTATAGTTTGATCAACAACCATCCAAGCCTTCATGACATGATCGATGACATCAAAGCCACCACGGCCTTATCAACGACCATCTATCCCACCATAGCTTAATCACAAAATTACTTTATGCTGATCAACTTATTCAACATTCATCAAACTTCAATTAGACCATTTGATAAAATGTCTCCCTATTGGTATTTGTATATCATAAACGTGTTATTAGATGATATAGGTAGCATAAGTCATCCTAATTCAAAATTTACTTATTTATAACCTATTTAACAAATATTTGAACCAATATCAATATAGTACCTATATCATTAACACATATACAACAAACCTAAAAGACTATATACCATCTTTAAACATGTAAGAAACAGAAACAATCAATAAATATGTATGATTTCTAACATATAGCCTTTAGCCAACCCCAAAAGGATTTATTCATTGTCTTCAACAAAATTGTTATACAACATTACTAAGCATTCTTCCACTCAATTGGCATAATATGAAGTTGCCATTAGTCACAATTTTGCAACCATCAAAACATGTGCTTAACAATTATACAAACCCCACAAAGTAACTCAATAAATCATAGAATGTACCTACAAAGCATAGTCAACAATATTAGCAAATATACACCCTAGTGTTGCATGTCTCTTGAAAAGAAAAAGAGGGGTGGCTGGGAATTTGTGGATCAATTCAATTTTACAAATTTTGGGAAAATACCAATACTTGGCCGATAAATCTACAAGTTTAGAATCAATGTAACCAAAGGTTAATATGAAGTGTTGCAATTAACCACTTGATCCTGAATAAATTCCAATTATTTGCCTCTAAGTACAAGACTCTTCAAGTGGGTGGTGGTATGTTTTTGAGGCATTTTGTTTAGTTTAATCTCTATAGGAACCCAACCCATTAAACATATCGATAATACTAACCTCAAAACTTTTTGGACTAGTTTCCAGAAGAACACAAACTGAGAAATGAAGAAAAGTACAAAATTTAAGGTTCTTTCTAAAACCAAAAATAAGCTTTATTTAACTTAATATTCTTTTTCAATACATGTCATACATGTAACATCCTTTACATATAAAAACTTAAAGTAAAGAAACTAAGAAAGCATGAGAATCCTATCTATTAACCAACTCATAATTCTGACTTTAACAAAACTAACAAATTAACAACCTCCTAAACTAACTCTAAAATGACACTAAAGTAATCCTACAGGGGGGTGAATAGGATTTCTCAATTAATATACCCCTTTTTAAAATTACCTTGTAGATGTTATTAACTTTTTTTTCACATAGCTCAATTAAGTGAGTGTGTGCTTCAATGTAACTACTCAAGAATAATATCAAACATATGCTCAGCAATAGTAGTATAAAATATAAAGATGAAGAGACAAGTAATCACACAATCACACCTACAACAT
>JAOXJP010000006.1:12336490-12348221 GCA_025762735.1 Platanus orientalis | reverse complement strand
TATATTGCATGTGTTGTGGTTGTGGGGACTTTAAGGCATGAATATATGTAATTTTTTGTTATCGCACACATCCCGGAGCATCTCCAAGGGTCCAAGTAGGCAAAGTAAGCATTTAAAGACTTATTAGAGAGGGTGATCCTTTAGAGGACTGGACACGAGAGCTTTAAGAGGGGTGATCCTCAGAAGGATCACCCACCTATGGGGGGTGGTTGTTTTAAGGACTGCCAACTTGGGTGGTTGACAGCTTAATGCATTTCTCACTAAAATGGTCATAACTTTATCTCCCAATGTCACATTGATTTAATTTTTTATGCGTTGGAAAGTTAACTCAAATATCTATGATTTAATAAAGATTTTATAAATTTGATCATATTTAATGAATTGGAAAGCTGATTTTAGGGTTTTTGACAAACTTTATAGGATCAACCCTAGTACTATTTAGAGTTCCCTAGTAGGCCTCATCTGCCATTTTGAATTACTATCACTAAAGAATTCGAGGATTGAGCTAGGAAGAGGAATCCTAGTTTAGTAACAAAATTGAAGTTGGGTTTAAGGTCTCCTAATATTATGCATCTAATTAGGTTTTCATTTCATGGTCTCAAATCCAAAAGTGGGTGATCTGCTGCAGCAGAATTTTCAACTTTTTGTAGAAAGAACAAAAAGGACAAAAACCCCAATGTTAAAAGACGAAGAAAAACCATGTTAAAAACCAAATAGGCAAATACCCATGCTTTCTGTTAATGCTTCAAAATGCAGAAAATCTTTGTCCAATCCAAAATAGCTGAATCCATAGGCAAAAGTATAAAAGGAAATAAAAAATGTTTGATAAGGTGCTAACCAATTATTTTTACTGTTTTACCCTTCGGATACTCCGGCTTTTGCAAATCTTTTGATTTACTTGTTTGTTTTTGCCATTTGGGTAAACTTTTTAACCCTTTTTACAAAAGTCCCTTAAAGGAATATTATATGGTCATTAAGTCAATTGGTAAAGCACTTTGGTTGAACCTGGCTACTTTAGAAAAAAACTGGTTTGGTGTAATATGTATCGGTCAAAGAGAATACCAATGGAGATAGTATTTATTATTTAAGAGGCGCCCAAGTGATCTCTCCAGGTTGTTATAGTTCGGTGATTGACATGTGGTAAAAAAATCAACAAAACTGATAAGATAAACTTCAGTTTGTTGGTTTTTTTTGAATACGTGTTGACCACCGAAATTTGCTACACTAAAACTTTAAAAATATCGAGGTGGGTAATAACTCTATTTAGGTGGGGCCTAATTAGTTGTGGCATACAACACATGAACTTAACAGAAAATAAAGCAAGGATGCCACCAAAGTTCACGTTAGGGAAATATAGCAGGGACCCAGTGCATTATAATCCTCACGTGATATGGATCCCACTCAGAAATGGCAGAACACACCCCTTGGATTACAAACAGTAATCATATATCACATTACGTAAGTATGATATATGTACAATGTATACATCTTAATACATGTGATCATTTATGCATGTAGAACTCAGCTTCCTACTGCGGCGTCAATATCTGGATTATTAATATCTGCATTTGGTTCATATTCGTGTTGCTTAAACCGAATATAAGCCCATGTGTATCCAATTCAATTAAATATTCATTCGTTTATAATGTATTCAATTATAAATGAACCAAATACGGATCTACAAGATCAGATTAAATATCCGTATTTATGTATGTGTGTGTGTGTTTGTGTGTGTGTCTCTCTCTCTCTATATATATATATAATCCCTTGTAGAATCTGAAGGATCTATCTAGAAGTGTTTTTTATTCTCAAGAAAATTATAAAATTTTGGAAGATCTAGAGAAAAAAACCTTCAATAGATATGGATTTCCAACTTATAAAAAAAAAAAAAAAAAGACCTTTTGACTCTTGTGAGTGAGTGATTATATATTGCCATGTTCCCCAGAAATAGGTTGTGGTGAATTTCAACAAAACAATTGATTAGCAGAAATCGGGAATTTCGGGAGTACCCATAAAACCAAATTATAGGAATCTGGAGTGCCAGCATGATTTAATGGTTCTCGGCCACAAATAAGCTCCAAAAGAACAACACCGAAGCTGTAAACGTCACTTTTCTCAGTCAACTGCTGGGTGTGATAATACCTGTACATAAATATTTAAAATAAGGATAGCCGTCGACATGAATCAATTAATGCATGAATTTATGACTTACTCAGGATCGAGATAGCCAGTAGTGCCCTTGACAACAGTGGTCACATGAGTCGCATCATCCTGAGGTACTTGATTGGAGAGGCCAAAGTCACAGACCTTGGCATTCATCTCCGTGTCCAAAAGGATGTTTCTGCACTTAACATCACGGTGTATGATTCGTAGATTGCTCCCATTGTGCAAATAATCCAAACCTTCCAAGGAAATAAGGTTCAGGAAGAAAATCACGAAAATCATGAATATTAATGATCCATGCTGACAATGCAAGATCATCAGCAATTACAATTATAAATAACACAAGGGAAAGGAAATCTAAGATAGGTTCAAATTTCAATTGGTTGATGAGTAGGACTTAGTTTTACCACCTATCAATGAAGTAGTGCACATTCATGCAAAAGTTAATGAACAATTAAAAATTTCCTTAGCTGATAAGAGCTATTACTCATGAATATCTATCAAAACATATAAAAAAAACCCTGATAATGTACTAATGCGGATAATGTCAAAAGGTTAATATATGCTCCACCACATAAAAGAGTTCGCTTCAAGAATGAAGAAAATTCAAGTTTTTTGAAGAGTTTGAAGACTTTAAAGAGTTTTCTTAATTATTTTAGAGTGTTTTAGTCGATTAACTGATGTTAAGGTCATTAGAGCCAAGTTCGAAAGTTGGTAGGGAATTGGAATTAGTTTAGAAAAAGTTTATGACTGTTTTTAGATTTTTTTAATATTTTTTAGATTTTTTTGGGGTTTTTTTGGGCTAACCATACAAGAGAAGGGTATTTTGGTTTAATTTTATTTATTTTTATTATAAATAGGTTGTACGATTATTGAAAAAAATTATGAATTGAAGTTTTTTTTTTTTTTTTAAGCCCACCGTTTAGCTATATCTCTATACCTCTCACGGTTAGGTGAGTTCTTCATCTTCTTCTCCTCTCTTATGTTTATTTTATTCTTGAATCTTCTTTAAAGATTTCTGGAGAGAATTCTTTATTCTCGCTTTTAATTTTCTTTTCCTACCTTCTACAATCTAATTTGTTCTTACACATCACCCATCATCTTCTCCCATCCCTTTTCCCCTTTGTTCTTGCTAGTTTATTGAATTCTGGTAAATTTCCAGCACGCAATTTTTTTCGAATTACTTATTCAAAACTTTATATAAACCTAATTCCTCTTAGTTTTATTCATTCTATAACATAACACACCCATCTATACAAGAATCCCTAATTTTAAACCCTAATTCCTAGGTTTTCTTGAAAAATCTTCTTCTTGAACCCTAAACCCAACCTACACCAGCCGTACCATCTATCCCTCTTTATTTTATTATTTTTATTTTATAAATTTAAAATATACATCAAATAGGGGGTGGCTGCATGTCCCTTGGTGTCCCCTAATTTTTAAGGTGTCAAATCAAAAACCCATTATCTTGAATTTTGGGCAGATTTCAATTCTTCTTCTAATTTCTTTAATCATCTTCCATTCTTCTTGCCTTTTTGCCTCCCTTTTATAATTCCATCATTCTTGAATTAATTCCTTTTCTTTTTGTTAATTTCTTTAAAGATTAGGATTCTTGATTAATTTCTTTAAATTTTCAGCATTCTTTAAAATCAAAAATCATTCTCTTTGACTTGAATTAATTGATTAAGTGTAGGAATCTTGATTTCCTACATCAAGTACTCAAGTCCTTATGTTTTATATCCAGTCTTGAGATACAAGCTACTATAGCGTTTGGATAAACTTATTTACAACAACTTCTGACTTCTAGCACTCCAGAAGTTATAAGTTTCTATGTTTTTGTGTTTGGTTTGCAAATTTAAAAGCTACTTATGCATAAGTCATAAGGAGAAAGATTGGAGAATCAACTTAATTTTAAGATGGGATCTAACAACTTACCAGATAAATTGAGTCATTGACTTATGCAGAAATTTTGACTGACTGAGCCCTATAAATATAAATAACTTATTTCTTAAGTCAAAAGTCAGTCATAAGAAGGAGAGAGATTGGAAAATCAACTACATTTTCTTACAGAAAGGATCACAAAATTGTTTGCACCAAAGTTTACATTTTGAGAATGGTACCTCGAGAATCAAAAGAACAAAAATAAATGATTTACATGATCACCAAGAAATGAAAAACTCGAAGTACATGATTTCTCCCCATTTCTCATTATTTTCCTAAAGAATTATTTTTCAAAAGTTAGATGTAGAAAAATGGTTGTACCTTTTGCAGCATCAACAGCAACTTTCAGCCTCCGGATCCAGCTTAACGCAACCTTTTTGCTGTTTGGTCCTGAAAAAATGGCTTACTTCAAATTATAAGATGAAATATCCATTACGGAATGTAGAAGAGCCTCCAAGACTACAAAAATAAATTTCTAGGAGAAAATGTAGGAGGAAATAATCAATTTGTCCATTACAACATACCATATAGATGATCAGCCAATGATCCACCAGATAAATACTCATAGACTAACATTTGCTGCTTTGATTCATGACAAAATCCTTCTAGAGATACAAGATTTTGATGGCTAACTCGTGATAGAAGATACACCTGCATTCCAACATCATAAAGAAAACCATGAAACTCTGAAAGCAACTCTTTGGCATTAAAAGCAGATCAAGCTGTTATGGAGAACCAGATGAGCCTAAAAACCTCTTTCAATAAGATGTTTCCATTTTGCTTAATGATATTAACAAGATTAAAAAAAAAAAAAAAAGAAGTAGGTGATTTCTCAGAAGAATGCTAAAATCTCCAAAAAAACATTAAATGATTTCCACCAAAAAATTCTTCGTAAGCAATAATAGATGACCGTGTTATCCCCTGGTAGAGCATTAAACGGCCCCAAACTTTAAATGCAATACAATTCATTTTGACTTCTCACCATGGACACTCTGGCATGCCTGTAACAAAAATCAACTTTGTAAAGGTTCACATTTTATTATTTGAATGCATTCTTTGAAAGAATCAACATGATATGGAACCGTGTTCAATTAAGCTTCATAGGACTCAGAGCAGTGTTATGGGTAGAAAGCATAAAAAAAGTAATTAATGATCATTTTAGAATGGGAGAAGTTCCCCAGGCCTAGCAAGAAGGTATGAACATATTTGTAGGTTTCATGTCCCAAACATTAGGTTAGAATAAATCAAGACGAATATGATGAATAAGTTATAAGAAATGAAAAATTGCATCGACTTTGAAAGAGGAGTTTTTGGATTTACTTAACGTTTTGAAGGATTTTGGACCAAATCTAAGAGAGATAGATAGATGGACCTGGACAGAAGATAAGGAAATTCTCTATTACATCGTTTTATTCTGCCTTGGTTAGAATAGAAGGATCCCAGTTCTCTCACAAAGTTATTTGGTTTCCTAGCATCCTGGAAAAAGCAGCCTTCTTCCTTTGGAACTCCATCCTGAATAGAATTCTCACAATGGATAAATTAAAAAAGGAAAGTTTGGTATATGGCAAATAGATATGTTCTACATGTGTTCTACACTACAGGGAGAAGGATGTTAAGTGAATTAACCAACTCTCCCAAAAGCTTAAGGTGTTAGGAGATACAATAATTAATATACTTCAACACCCTGCTTAAGGAGGAACATTGTTCTCTACTGGGTACACCCAGGGAACCTGGTGCGAGCCCACAACAAGCACACATGTGCAGTACTACATCCGGGAGAATACTTTTACTTCCACGGGATTAGAACTCACAACCTGACTTGGCTTTGATACCATGTTAACAGTGAATTAACCAACTCTCCCAACAACTTAAGGTATTAAGAGAGGTACGAGTTAATATACTTATTATGTTTCTTCCTTACCAAATTGGGAGTGTGTTGGACATATTCCTCAGATTTTAGGGGGCTAATCTCTGGATGGAAACCGGTGGGAGTTGAGGAGACCTTAAGTGATATATAGAGATCTCTCCTGGCGGCATAATGTTAGTGTGTTTGGAAGAAAAGGAAGAGGAGGATTTTCGAGAACAAAAGTTCCTCCCAAAGGGATCTCCCTATCCTAGTCTATGTCACCCTCTTCAAGTGGTGCTCCATTAGAAATAATTTTACAATGGACTTATAGGATTTATTTGGGATGGGATTCAGGATGTTCAAAGGTGAATAGAGTCGTTTCTCGGGATTTTTGTAGCTATTTGTTTCTTCTTCTTGCATTTCATATGCCTGGTGATTCTTTTTTCTTGTTTTTGAAAAGATTCATTACCATTCAAAAAAAAAAGGTGAATAGTTGACCAAAATATATTTGTTAAGTTGTAAAACAAAAATGCAACAACTTAACAAACATAGCATTGTAAATCATAGCAACTTAGCTAAATAACATGTCATATCATAATCATAGAAATCAACGGAACAGTTTCAGAATGATTAGTAGGATTTTCAAACTACTTTTTTGGTATTATCTAGTTTCTATATTTTAGCCTTTAATCTATCCTTGTATTTCAATTTGATCAAGTTAAATTGTACTAAAAAATCTAAACTCCACAGTCACCTGTCTATGTTAACGAATTACTCGAAGCTTAAGCAAACCAACTTAACCTATTCTTTAAACTTACGTCATTTGACTAATCAGTCTAATCTGTTGACCATATTAGGTAAATGGGTTGCCTATGCAATGCTTAATGTACTTTCCTTAAACCCCACTTTGATATTTTTAGATATTGTATTAGTTACTCATCAACCAAGAGACAAGGGTAGAACCTCAAGTCCAAATTGGCCCAACTTCCAGAAAGAAGGATATATTGTTAACAAAAGTTGTTGTGTAAGTACAAGGATAGTCAATTGAAAATGGGTACAATGTCCATGCCAAAGTTACCAGAACAAGAAGCGAAAGCGAGAAGTAGGACGCAAGGTCAATATATCCTTAGGAAACGAGAAGTGAGAAACAATAAAGAGGAGATGAGAGATCAAGCAAGAAGTGATCAAGAAGCGGATGGGGAAGTGATTGGAGAGGGAGTAAAATACATTTTGGAAACAATATCAAAACCATTAAAAAAATATTATGAAATGACTAGGAAATGGAATGAAAATAATAAGTTAATAGCTAATACTATAGGAAGTAAATAACAATGTGTATAACCAACAAGAAGAACAACTATAATAAGTGGTTACTAATTGGAAGTATAATACCAGTAAGTTACAATCAACAAGTACAACTACACAAAGTGAAAAAAGTCAATAATGTAATAAACAAACCTAAAAACTATACTATGTATGTAACAAAGAATCATGATTATATAAATCTGTATACCAGTAATCACGAAAATAAAAAACTTCAGAATCATGTTGGGTGGTAACTAATCATAAAAACAAAGAATATTATATTATCATATACTCAAGTTTGTAAAAGTATAAAAAACCATACCTTAGATTTTACCTTACATAAGATTTTTATAGATAACTAAGCATCTTTGAGTCAGACTATAGAAGACCTTATATGAAACCAGTGGACTTGAATCTTTGCTATTGGATTGGTATAACATAGTGTAAACAATAAAATCAATACTAAAACAACAACAACAACCTTATCCCAACTACACAAATCCTGTTTCGCCTTTAAATACTAAATCTTTTTTGTTTTCAATACTAAATCTCATAGAAAAATGTTTTATTCAATGCCAATAACATAGGCTTTATATTAAAAAATATATACAATTCTGCTTCTTGGATCGCTTCCTAGTCACTTCTCCATATGCTTCTACTCGCTTTTCCATATGCTTCCACTCTCTTCCATGCACTTCCCTAGTTGATTCCCGAAGGCTTCCTTCAAGTTTCTCAGCACTTGGGAAAACAGAATGGAATTGGCTTCCCAAACGAGCTTCCCACCCTGGGTCAAGCTTCCCTACAACTATGGCCCAAGCCTGGACCAATATGCTTTAATTGTTATTAAATAAGAAACATTTTTTTTCTTTATTTTTTTAAATCTTTTTATAGTAGTAAGCAGGGGAATAGTCAAAAAAATATTTTGAACCAAGATTATTCAGGCACCAAGGGCTATTATAGTGAACATAGCTGAGCACAACCAGTTTCCTATTTATTAATATTCTGAAGATGCTAATTGATGAATATATTTATAAAAGAAATAAATCAAAAGGAATAAATTGCCAAAAGAGTTCAGATAGTGAACCTCATTGATAAAGGAATCAGCCCCAAGTTGAGTTTGGTCAAACCGCACTTTCACAGCTACTAGTTTTCCGTCAGGCATTTTTCCAAGATAAACAGAACCAAAACTACCACGTCCTATAACCTCCTTAAAGTTGTTTGTAGCTGCTTTGATCTCTCTGAAAGAAAAGACTTTGGCTGCATTCCATTTTCGCATCTCAGTTGCTGTCCCTAAAAATTAAAAGCATCATGAAAGTATAAGAATGCAGTGATGAGATTAAAGTAATTCCATTTATGTGAAATTTGGAACCTTGCATACTTGATGTAGATGTCACATCAGTTCCTTTTTTACTCCGTCTGTACATGAATCCTGAAAGTGCAATAAATAGAATGGCACACAGGACACCTGCAATTATGCCAACTATAATTGCCTTCCGATTATGGCCACTCTGCTTCTTTGAGCTAAAGATTGTAACCTGTGGCGTTTCAATTGAAGTGTTGCCGGAATGGTCATTGCAAGTCAATGAGGAGAAGGAAAGGCACAAATTCCCTGATATTCTGCACATGATAGATGACTAAAGATGTCAAGGTTTGCTTACAAAAAAGAAAAATGTCAAAATTTGTAAACCAGACAACAAAACATCACCATCCATACCTAACTTCCAGGCTTTCTCTGTTCAGAGACTGGGGAAGGATGCCCTGCAATCTATTATTTTCTAGATTTCTGCAGAATATGATATCATCATATATATTAAGCACAGGATCCTACCAGACTTGGGAAAAAAGACTAGTACATTACTAATTGAACTTATTAGGCCCACTTACAGTACGTGAAGGTCCTTTAAATTACCCAAGGTGTCCGGAACACTTCCTTGTAAGCTATTGTTTTGCAAGTCCCTTCATATAGACCAAATAGAATGTAAAATTACCATCAAATTGTGTGTCCAATTGCAGGTTCAGACCAAATATTTTTGGGACATGAAAGGGCTTCATTACGCTCAATACAAGATTAATAGTGAGTTCAGCATGCAGATTAACAAATTACATGGGGATTACAAGTGCCGCAATGCTTGAACTTACAAAATCTGAAGGTTAACCAAGGTCTCAAAGTCAGACCCAAAGGATGTTAGCTGATTGAAACTCAGGTTCCTGCAATATTCAGCTCATGTCATTCCTGCAATATTTAGTCCATGTTATCTGAAAACAAACAAGATTTCAACTTGGGTTATAAATTTTCCCAGAAAAGCCTTACAGTTTTTCAAGTTGTTGCAGGCTAACCAAGTTCTGTATCTTTCCAGCTAGTGATGTGTTGTGCAAATCCCTGAAGCATAATTCCACCAGGAACAAAGAAAAGGATAATAAAAATGACTATGAAAGATGTAGGATTGATCACATTAGAATGTTTTGAGTTCAAAGAGCTTACAATGTCTTAAGATCCAGTAGGTCACCAAAGGTTGGGCTGATTGCCCTCAACCTAATATCTGAAAGCTCCCTATGGGGGAAAAAGCATGAAAAACCCATGATAAGTCAAAAGTATTTGCTGGGAGAAAGATACAAATATAAATCAATTTAAAATACCATACTTACAATGATGTAACCAGGCTACCTACACATCCAATATGCTTCCATGATGTTGGAGAGCATGGATCATCTTGCCATCCTAGATCTAAGCCAGAGGATTGTTGGATAACCTGAAGGGCTGAAACTGCAACACATATCAACAGATCATGAGCAAGTTCCAGCAATTCAAATGACACCCACCAGTAATGCAGAGTGGAAAAGATAACAAGAGCTATTTCTAAATGCTTATGGCACCTATAGTTGAAGAAGCCTCCAAGGGAATCTCAACAAGCTCATACACCTCAATTGCGTTCACTTGCGGGTAAGAGCTGATGCTATGAAATGTAATATTCAAGCTCCTGATGTCCTCCCTTGAAAAGAATAAAGCACTGGCTACCAAGCGCGTCACGGTATAATTTGAACTCACAACATCCTCATTAACTAATATATCGAATGAGGGTGACACAGGCAGAATTCCAGCAAAGTAAAGAACAATGTAATAATTTCCTAGCTTATTGAGAGGTAAGTTGTAAGTCAAAACATTCCTCCTCACAAGAACCCTTGCCGAGTCAAGAACACCAACAGGTGGGCTCTCACTTAGGCCTGATAGATTTAATGGAAGCTGATTGTTAAACCCAGCTGATAGATGAGAAGGGGAGAAATTTTGGTCAGCATCCCATATACGATCATAAGGATCAATTGGGTACCTGGTTTTACACAAATCAATAACAAATTCATGAACAAACCTTCAAAGAAATCAAATAAATAAATGGTGATTGAAGAAGCTCTTACCTTATTGATCCGTTGTTCTGACCACAATTGATTCTATAACGCTTCCTTAGCAACTTATTTGGGAAATTACCCAAGCCACTACTGTAAGCTCCTTTCGAAAGGGGGCGGACTTCCAGAGAAGAAATTACAGGAAATCCACCATCTTGAATAGAAAGTAAACAGAACAAGAGAGTTTGTTTAGTTACTGGCCATATAAATTCTTCAACCCAAGGATCAGAGCTAGCAAGGTTAACAGTAGTAGTGGTAGCTGTCCCTAGAGAAACCCAGAAGGTGGGAGGCTTCCCTAGCCCATCATAGTTCTTATATAAAAATTGGCTTCTAACAAGAATCTCAGATGACATATTCTTCACAGGCAGCCGGTAACACTTGCGCCCTTCTTGAGAATCCGGAAAGAACCGCAATGGGAGTCGAGATGATGAACTACCCTCCATAAAACTCACTGTAGTGCTGTTGCCTGTACTCACGTAAGCACTGTCCGGAACCCATGAAATGTTAGAAGAATCCACAAAGCTCGTACTTCCCCCACAAGATAAACTCAAGAAACCTGATTGATACAAAAATGAATAAGCAACAATTGCAGCTCCCCAAAAAAAATCTAAAATTCAAAACAACTTGAATGCATCAGAATAAGGAAAGTATCAATTATCAAGCATAAAAAAGCTAACCAAATGCATACCATCTTGATCGCCAAGAGTAATTCTTCCGAACCCAAAAATCAGAAGAAACCCAAGACAGAAACAACGCAGCTCCATCAAATATCTAAAACCCCTGCTTCCTTTGATGAAAACAGAAAACTTGTTCACAGTTTTGGATCTTCGGTTTGAATTCCGAACTGATTCAGAGAGAAATAGAGAGAAGAACTGAAGAACAACAACAACAGAGTAGCAGAGATAGATGTTGTTGTTGCAGCTGCTGCTGCTGAATGGATGGAGGAGACGGTGATGATTAGGCTTCTGTAATTGAAAAGTAGGATAGGGAAGGTGAGAAGAGGGACAAGAACTTGAAGAGTTTCCATGTCTCTGGCTGTCACTCTCCTCGTCGTCTCGCGAGGAGGACTGGGTCGCC
>JAOXJP010000006.1:12315239-12336390 GCA_025762735.1 Platanus orientalis | reverse complement strand
CCAATTCTCAAAATTCATGTAAGAGTCACAATGTAAAGCAGACGTATCCAATATGGAATTTGAACTAAGTTAGGGATATCCCAAGATACCATATGGTGGAAGTCAAGTGGTATTTCTGTCTAAAAATATATATTAGAAGACACACAGAAAACATCCATTATAAAAGCCTACTTGCTTCTCTGGGATCACAGACCAAACTTACCCATCTTTAGCTCAGAGAGAGTCATATTTAATGCAAGCTATGGAAACAACAAATTCCTTCATTCACCGTTAATGGGCTCAATGAAAACAATAAAAATAAAAATAAAAACAAAACCGGGATTTGATCGGCCACAGCTGCTAAATGTGATTTTAAGTATTACAAAGCAATATCCAATAGAAAACATAGAACAACACATAAAACATATGAAATAGTTTTTGGAAACAGAGCACTTCCCAGCCTGACAAGATTGAATATGAGATCTGTTTTGCTAAAAAGGGCTAATGCGTTGAGAAAGGTAAAGATGTAAGGAAAAACATTAAACATATGCATAACACTTCAAAATTCATTCTAAAAAAAAACTCTTAAATAAAACATACCGACTCCAATATGGCACACAAATAGAGGTTCCTTTCTCTATGTTTAAGGCTGCACCTCCTTTGTGATCTATTGAACGTGGGTAGAGTGGCTACAAGTGGAATCTGAGTGATGCCGGCTAGTTGTGGCGCCAAAATCCCCCTCCTATTTCTCCTTCTTCTTCTTCTTCTTTTGTTTTTCTTTTTCTTCCTCCCTTCCTGCGCACCTCCCCAGCAAGAGAGGGAATCGGTTCAAAGAGAGTGAGAGAGAGAGTTCAGAGAGAGAGAAAGAGGGGTAGAGAGAGATGGCCGGCAGGAACCTCCTCCATTTCTTCTCCTTCTTTTTTTTTTCCTTTTTCTTTTTCTTTTCCTCTTCCCTTGTGCTCCCTACCAGCGAGAGAATATTTTTAAGAGAGGGTCTGAGAGACCGCCCCCTTTTTCCTCTCCCTTCTTCTTCTTCTTTTTCTTTCTTTTTTCTTCCTTGCCCACCCCAACTGCAAGAGTTGAGAGAGAGAGACTGGGTCTTAGGGTTTTGGCCTTTGAGAAGGGGGGTCTCAGCCGTCCATGCCAGAAAGAGAAGGGGGAGGTTTCTAAGGTTTTTTTTTTGGTATCGTTGGAGAGCCCTCTGCTTAGCCAGTGAGCATGCTCTTTTATAGATATTGGTTTTTTGACCGTTAGAGAGCTCCCTCTTTCTTTTAGCAATTTTCTTTTTATATATGTGAGGCGGTTCAGATTTGGGTTTAGGGCTGGTTTGGGTAAGGCCTAACCAAGTTCGTTGGTTGACTTGGGTGGTTTAAGTAGGTTGAGCAAATGAACAAAATAATAAACATTTGACTAAATAATAGATTTATAAAAGATGTGGAAAATTAAAATTTTGTCTTTATATGATATTTAGAATAACACGAGAGTGACCCTAGGACAGGGGTTGGTTTGACTGATGGGAGTCAGTCGGATTACGGAAGGAAGTTGGGGATTGCTTTGCCCGTCTGCTGACCCGAAGAGAAGTGCTGAAACCAAAAGTTGCACCAAAATTAGGTGCTTACATAAGTTGAAAGTAGTTTTTTTTAAAAGTGTAAATTTGAATTTTGATCAGTGGACAGACTGAGGGATCTCTGCTCAGGTGCTTAATCCCCCTAATATTTGCTAGGCCATCTATTATGAATAAATCGCTAAGCCTAAGCTTGATTTTAGTCCACAAGATGTCTTGCACTTGAAGGTGAACACTGGCTTTAGCTGTTATATTTTATTCAATTTGTTTGAATAGTCCTTCTTACATGGTTTAGTGACTAGGAGTGAATCTAAAAATTGTTCTCAATGTACACATGGTTGTAATGGGTGTGGAGTTTTCTGAAGTTAATTGCGACAATGAATGGTCAATGGTCGGATGAGTTGGGGTTGCATGTCCAATTTGGATCACTCCAATCCAACTCATTTAACGCATGAAGGAATCTGGGAGGATTCCTAGTTCAACAATGGGTTCCTTGGTGAACTCTTTGAAGGCTTGTTTCCTTTACTAAACATATAGTCTGTGCTTGGACTGCTACAGGAATTAAAGCCATGCAGTATTGATCAGAAATTAAAGTTTTAAGAGTCTGCATGGAAAAAGAATTGTTGTTAAAACTTAGGTATTTGGTCAACTTATGGCAAATAGTTTTCGTCTCTTGGGGTACCTTTGAATGGTTCATAGAAACATTGTTAACAGGGCTTTGACAGTATTAGATTTCTAAGTCAACAAAGTGCCCATTTTTTTAGCATAATTGTAGTTACATTCGTCATAGTTGCATTTGTTTTACTAGACACAATGTGTACTTATAAACATAACATAGCTTTTGTGTCTTATTTTTATTTCTCATACTCATACTTAAGATTATTAACTGTTCAAGTGCATATAGTTAGATTCATAACTTGAAAATGTTGGTATGGCTTCATTAAAATTTTAGGATAAATTCACCATTCTAGCATGGATCCATCCATTTTTCCTCCATCAACTTTCTGGTTATTGGTTGTTTAGTCATTTATGAATTGAGAAATAAATACAAGTTCAATTCCTCTTAACGTAGTGAAAACATGTTCTAATACCATTCTGGCGAGTAAATATATGTCTTTTATATAGTTAAATAACATATATATATATATATATATATATATATATATATTATTTGATTATGTGAGAAGCCTAAAAAAGGAGACATCCAATGGTTTTAGTTGTAGGATGATAGTGTAGCTATGATGTAGCAGGTTATGCATTTGGTAACTTAGGGATATACTTTATTCAAGTTGTATATGTACATGATGAAGATGAGTAGTGATGATGGATATGAAGTTATTAAGTAAATATCAATGATTTTTTGTGGATGAATAATATATATTTAGAAATGTTATTTGAATTGTTGGCTATCAGGTGATTAAACAAAGTGACATGGGAATCATTATGCATCCCCAGAAGTCCATATTACAATTGTTATGCTGCCGAATTGTTGACAAAAATGGTATATGGATTCCCCGATCTTAATAGAATGAGATAAAAGACAATGAGCAGGATGAATAGATTAATAAACCGAGTTCACCATTAAACTATAACAGGTTTAAAGTAGGGAACCCCAAAAGCGGATGAGATGGGGTGCCTAACATCTTCCTCAACTCATAATCAAACCACTTACCTGAGGGTTCTAAAAGTTGATTGGTTCAACATGGAGTCAAACATTTCAAACCATTTTAAAATTGATGTTCATCCACATCTTTAAAAATGATGGTGGCGACTCCAAATCATCTGAAATATTTTCTTCGATAGACAAATTTCTTTTCAAAGGGATTTACCTGTTCTGCAAAAATCGAGGTCCACAATATCCATCTTGTTAAATATCTCTACTTTTTTTTTCTCTGAATTATTTGTTATTTTCTTTTAAAAAAATATTATTTTACACATATAAAATCCATTTTTCTCCTCCCCCCTCATCGTCTTCCACACCACTCAAACTCCTTCCCCTTTTTCTATTTGTCAAACTCTTTTCATTCCCATGATCACCTTCCTCTCTTACAAACCTTATGTTATCCCTCAATGTCATCACCCGTCTCTTTTATCCCTTAGATTTTGACTAGCTGGTAGCATTGTCACTATAGCCAGCATGGAAAGAGACACCATCAAAGATTATATATGGTGGTTGCATCTAAATCATCCTTGTTTGCATTTTTTAGTGGTTGTTTATAATTGACATTATTTTCTCCGTCAAAGACTGCAAAAAGAAAAAAATTTAATCAAGAATGGGACTCTCATGGTCTTCCTACCAACATTCTATTATTTATATATAAGCTCGGGAATATCTGTAAGGGAGCACCCAACTTGCTGTCATAAGGAGAGAATTACACAAACATGTAATAAGTTTTATTTTCTAAGCTAATCTGACTATGGTTTATCTCTATGCTCCCCATATTTTTCCTCATGTTATTTTTTAACACTAAAGTGAATCATGCCTTAGACATCATGTTCCACCCACCCGGGTATATAATCAGTTGATAAGAAAAAAGATAGATCGTTTTTTTATTATCTCACTTTCATGTTAATTTATAATTGGTATTGTGTAGTTAGACATTTGCAACTCCAAATTTAATTTAGCAAACATGGCACAAAGGTTTTAATCTTTAGATAGTCAACAGACAAATTATTTTATTTTGAACAACAACTTTAAATACATTGTCTGTGAGAATTCACATGGGTTCATTGCTAGTACAATACAATAGTCCAAACCAAGCATGAGCCGATTTGACCCAACTAAAGCTTGGGTTGGCCACAGTTGATCACTTTGGGTTGGTTATTCCTTAGGATTGGGCTAGTTGACCCCAAACTTGTTCCAACCCACTTGAGTTGTACCTACTCATGGTAGGAGATTTTGATTATAATTACAATTTATTTGGTTGTCACTTGAATGAAACCATTTCATGTTGTATGAGCCCCAACGAAAATGTATTTAATTCCATTCATCACCAGAATATGGATAATAACATTAATTATTTCATTAAAAAAAAAAAACTTAGGATGACTTTATTTATAATTTTAGTTAACAAATCAATGAGTCTTCATGAGTTCATTTTGAGCCATTACCTTATTGCTTCAAATTCAATGGAAATTTAAAATGAAATGATTTCATTTCAGCTAGCAACCAAACACAACTTTAATTATTTCTTAATATGGTCCTTTCAAATTGAGGTTGCTAAGTGGGGCCCATGTAATGTCAAGTCCCACGCCATTTCAAATCGAGTGAAGGTTAAGTATTTTCCAATCTTATTGGAACCATTGCCAGTCCAACCTTTCTAGGGCAAATTCTTTAGAGATTGCCTAGTGTGTGGTCCACACTTGCCCATCTCTGGCATTTGGAATCTTTAGGTCCAACCTAGGGCATTTTTAGGTTTCTTTTGACTCAAAAAGAGGGATGGGCTAGTTTCAAAAGGCTCTGTCGCACAAGGGGGCGTCGCAGAGGATATTGTGCCCTATCTTCTAGCCTTTAGGAGGGAGTTTGTTCTTGGTCTATTGGGCTTTAAGATTCAGGACTACGGCAACAAGCTTAGTTTTGCAAGCCAAGCAGAGCCTCAAGTCGAGCGTGAGCCGAAATCTTTGTGTGACAGACCTGAATTGGGCTAGTCAAAGCTTGGCTGAGCTTGACACCCCTACTCTTGACCGTGGGGTATATTTAAAGTTGGTGCTCTCAGCTATAGTTCATTACATAAAACTAATCAGCCGGTCCAAGGCCCATATGCTCGTTAAAAACTGTATAAAAAAAATTCCTATAAAATTATAAATATCTACCTACCAAGTCACAAAGCATTGGACTAGGCAAGGTTGACCTAAGCACTGTCCAAGCTTAAGCCTGGCTTAAATTCGGGTGCATCGTGCATTACATCATCTGGCTTAAACTTGAGCCAGGCTGGGCTAGTTTGGCCCGGTTTTGTGCAGCCCTAATCAGTGCAGATAAAATGGGTGGACCGACTAATTGAATAGTTTGGATTGATGATAGTGTCCAATGATTGTTGGGTTCTTTGTTCATGCAGGCATCAATTTCTTTGTTATTGATAATATATATTGCATTTCCTTGAAGAAACCTTTTTTTGGTAGGGCTACTCGGGCCCGTTGAGTGCTTCATCATAGTGTGAGACTTGAACAATCATTGAACACTATTATTAATCTAAACTACATAATGCTGCCAAAAGGAATTGAACCCATGATCTCTCTCCTAGCCTCTAGAGAAGCCATGCCACAAGTACCATGGCAAGGGGCATTGGCCTTGCCCCCCCTCTAGAGAAGCCATGCCACAAGTACCATGGCAAGGGGCATTGACCTTGAAGGTGCAGTGAAGCAATTTTACCCCCCCCCCAAGAGCCTCAAATGATGTAGCCAAAAAAACAACCTTTAAATGCCAAAGTACTTGTCAGAAATTGGATTTCTTTTTTCTTTTCTTATTCTTTCTTTCTTTTCTATTTTTTTGTTGTTGGTGAGAGTGAAGTTGAAACTTGGAAGTTAGTACATAGGAAAACAACAAAGATCTAGTGTAGCAAATTTTGTTGTAGTGAACTAGTGATTGATGGCCGAATGGGACCCACGTTTCATTGCTGCCCAATTTCTGACAAGTCAACCCACGGCAACAAAGTACGAGCAGGTTGACCTTCAAGTCACATTAGTGCAAAACATTTAAAGTCGCACAAACACCATTCCAGAGCTTGTCTCCCCACCTTCAATCTTCTCTCCCAAAACACTTGACAAGAAAAACAAAAGATGATCGAGACAACTGTGGATCTAGTGATTGAGAGATTGCAAATGGGTTCTTCTAAAAAAATTCAAAATTGTAAGCAATTCTTCAGAGTGATACATATTGATTTTACTAGTAAAACAAGCCCCACTCATTGAAAAATCAAGACTAGAAAACACAAACTATACTTCTTTCACCAGATTACATCTTACATTATATGCTGCTGCTGCTGCTACTTGCATGTATGAAATTGAATATCTGTTGAACTGAACCCGCTATTTCTTCGGCCGTAAACCGTAATTGGCTTGAAACCTAATAAAACAGATGAATTTGAGCATCTTAAACTAGAAATGAAGATGATGATGTTAAAGGGATAGAATTAATTTCTTTGACACACATACATACACAAATGTTACCTTGACATTAAAGGAGTAGAGAACAGTTTGTTCTATGGTGGTAATGTTGGTGTGGAGGATGTTGAGCTGCAAATCTTCAAGTGCTGCTATTGTCTTGAGGAGCTGGCCAGGCCTTCTTCGAGAAAGGATCTTGATCATGGCATCCAATCCTAAGAGCTTCACTTCAACATCGGCCAACCAAGACTTGTTCTCGGCCTTTTCCTCACGGAGTCCGGTTTCGTAGTCGACCAGCTCGATCTGATCATTTGGAGGAGGCATGGCTGGAAAGAATGGTGGTTGAGGCTGTGGAAACGCTAGAGGAGAATCTCCTATTGGCTGTGGAGGAGCCTCACTGCTTCCAAAGAGCCTTCGCTGCTTTTGAGATTCCAAGCATTGAACGAGTTGCTCCAATTCTCTTACAAACTCTATAGTTCCACCGATGATGGATGCTTGATCTCCCTGCAAATTTCACACAAACTTAGCAAATTGTCGTACCATGAGTTCATGGGTTCATTTCCATCTAACCAAAAAAAAACATATTGTATGGAGCCTGATTAGCAAGTGAGAGTACTGTTTGTGCATATTAAAATACAAGTTAAGTATTTTAACTTGAACATCTCCTATCACTTAGGATTTTAGGTGAGATGGTTAATTGCTATAATTACGAGTGCGACCTCAATATTTGTGCACGTCAAGCTCGTATAAAAGGGTTAAAACCCTACTTTAGATATATAGGTTCTTAGAGGAGAAGAAAAAATAAAAATATATATTTGCAAAGCAATTACTCTTCTTTCTTTTGAACATAGTGGACCGGTGTGAGTCGGTCCAGTTGAACAACGAAAATTGATGTCTCGTGTGTGTGATTGTATCTTGTTTTTGTGCCTTTTCTTACATTTTACACCTGATTGATGACTATTAATTTATTGGATCTAACATGGCAAACTGTAAATGGGTTTTCAACTAAGAATCCATCAGCTTTTGTCATCAAAAGCTCAAGTTTTGATTACCTTCCATTGCCTCATAGAATCAAATTTGAATGAACAAAACAAGAAAGGCAAGAAGGACAAAGCTCTATATGAAGTTATGAAGCTATAGAGAAACTGTTTGATGTAATATATACCCTTTGAACATATGAGCTCGGCATGAGAGACCTCAACACTCGTAGGTGCTCGTTCATCTGCTTCCTTCGATTGCGTTCAACTGCGATGTGAGTCATCCTTTGGCTCTCAGCCTCCTCGCTTGTCTTCACCGTCTTTGCCCTCTTACGCCGGTTCTTTGCTTCACCACTGTGGTTCTTCTGAAGACTTCCTCCATTAATACCGAGCTGCACCAAGGTGTTCTCGGAAACCCGAGCTTCTTCTTCCTCTTCCTCAACCATTGCTGCCTTACCTTCCATACTAACACCTTGAAATTTCTCTTCATCATTTGTAGCCAGTGGGGAAATCATGTCACCCTGATCCTCCAATTTGTCACTCAACACTGGAAACTTAAGAAAGTGAACCGGGTCGATCTCGGTTTCTTCATCTGAGATCTTCGCCTGGTTAGAGCCCAACTTGGGTCCAAAATCGGCGAATTGCATCACTTCAGCGAAGCTCAATCTGTCAAAGGAGTTCTCTCCTATCCTTGGCTTCATAAGCTGATGATGGTGATGATGGTCTAGAGAGAAATCCAGGCCTGTAAAGCTCGCCGGTAGACCCTGCAACAGTAGAGATTTCAAGTAGAACATGGACACAGAAAGAGAGATTAATTTGAGATGATTTGAGAGTGGGCTTACCGGGTAGTTCTCGTCTTTGTCCATTGTTATATATATATATATATATATGACTTCAACTGGGAACAAGAGTGAATTCAATCTCAAACCATGACAGAAGAAGAAAACAAAAATCTCTTCTCAAATTTCACAACTTGGGACCCACTAGAAGGTAATATGTGGTGAATTTATGGCCAGTAAATTCACATATTTTGTTTCCAAAATGATTCAGAAGGATTATATTTCATTTGTTGCAATCGCGTTTGGATCTGCTGATGCAAATCTAGCTAGAATAGCACCTATGGGTAGGCAGAAATAGCTTCTCCTCCCACCTGTTTGAAAAGAAAACAACAAAGTACATGCTTTATTTTTCGAAATAGACAATCATCGGAAGCCTAACCATCACCATGTATGTTCATATTTGATCTGAAAGAGTACCATTTTATAATGTTGCAGTTGGAGCTTCCTTTGATTCCCTGAGGGAGAGAGAGGAGAGAGGAGCCTAATGTATTAATTGATGTGGAGATTAAATCCTATCACATTTCACCTCCTATTTATTTTTCTCACCGGCTAACAACGCTCTTTCTCTTTTCTTCTCTCACTTACATCCGTGCCCACAATTAATCTTGTGGGCCTGAGGATAGGTATGCAAGTAACCGATTATTATCCGATCGAATTCGGTTCATATTCGTATTCATTTTAAACGAATATATATATATACATCCATTCCGGCTAAATATCCGTATCTGTTTATACATCCATATCCGTGTATATATTCTTATGTATGATATATATATATAATTTAAAATTTCTTTATTTATACCTAATGATAGGTTTATATTAAGAGTTATATCATAATATGATACGATTGGCTATAACCCTTTACATATTGATGTTTGGCATGATGCTTATGTTTGAATTTTCTACAGTAAAATACTTTAGTAATACGATATTTATTTCCATGTAGTTATTTATATAAGAGGATGCCCAATCAATCTGATAGGATATTTGGATATTTGTTAAATTAGTTGATAACCAAATATTCAAATTATTGTATTCAAATATCTAATATACAGGTATATGTTAATTGGATATTTGATTATATATCCGATATCCGATTATTATAATCGGATATATCTAAATTTGAATATGATATTTGATAAACTTAATATATACAAATGTGATCATAATTTTCAAATATCCGTTGGATATATAATCATATTTGAATATAATGAAAAATAAATTAACCAATTTCAAATATATCAATATCTACTTCGAATTCAGTCCATTTGCATCCTTACCTATAGCACAAACCCTTAATCATCATTTTTTATTTATACAATTATTTTACTTATCAAAAAAAAAACACATCATAGTTTAATAATCTGCATTCAGACTATCAAATGGGTCTAAATAATGGCCATTTATTCATTGTCTACCTAATCTCTTAGGTGGGATTTATTCAATGGTGGGTCCTGAGTACTCTCG
The DNA here is from genome assembly GCA_025762735.1 of Platanus orientalis. NCBI lineage: Eukaryota > Viridiplantae > Streptophyta > Magnoliopsida > Proteales > Platanaceae > Platanus > Platanus orientalis. Next base: position 12,326,464 of record JAOXJP010000006.1, on the reverse strand, counting down.
GCATCAGGCATCCAGCACTCTGGATCTCTACTGCCGTACCCTTAACACACTGCATGCCTACAGTTCCTTAGTAGACCAAAAAAGTGAAAACCACTCATCTTAATTTATTTTTTGTCTACATATCAGATTCTAGATGCAAGCAGTGCGCTGAGGGTACTTTAATAGCAGTAAAGGATTCTCCCTCGGCATCAATGGTACAAGATGAGTAATAGGGGTCTCTTTTTCTTTTTATTGACAAATAGTTACAGGGGTCTTGAACCATTTTACTGATTAGCTAGAAATTCCTAAGAAGAGATAGGTGAATTTTTTTGTCATATGGCAACCAAATTCCAAACCGACATTTTTATGGGGGACCCTCTGATTTAGCCACATTTCAAGTATCCTTGTCCACTTCCTGAACTTTCTTTAATTATTGTATTTTTTTTTTGTAAATATACAAGTATAGCAAATTGGACTCTTTTGTCGTGTGACAGCGTCCTATTGAGCTGAAACTAAGTCATGTGAATTGCCACTCCAGATCCTCTACAGCTGTTAGACTACCATTTACATGCCTCAATTTTCTACACGCCACACAGACAAAAAAAATTGAAAACACTTGTCCAAATTTTGAATTTTTGTCCACATGCCACACTGTAAATAAATGTAGCACGTTTATGGTAGTTTAGCAGCTGTAGAGGATCCTGAGTAGTGAAAAGTGCAGGACATGAAGAAAAAAGTTGACCCATTTGAGCTGCCATGTGATAACAACAATACTACAAGCCTGTTGGGTCCCACTAGATATCCCAGTTCAAGAAAGACATATACATATCATACATTACCTTTACACATTTAATTTATAGGTGAAGGGTAAACTACCTTCTTATATCTAAGGTTTCTTGTTAAGGTTACTAGGTAAGAGTAGAAAGTAAGATTGATTTGGTTTCACAGCAACTGGTCTGTCCATGGGCTGGATGGGCAGTTGGGAACGGAGCCTATTGGTAGATAGGCTTGGGCGTGACCCAAAAAAACATCAATGGGCTAGTAACACTAATAACTAGGTTATATATAAATCTTAAGTACTATGTGAGCCTTAGAAGCAAGGGTAGGTAATCTAATTAGTAACAATACTAATGGTGACTACTATCATATTACTAGCAATGATCATGATGATAATATCGACGATGACGATGATGATGGTGGTGGTGGTGGTGATAAAAATACATAATATCGGACACAAATATATCTTTACTCAAACCAGTATGATATAATTATACAGTTTTTTTCTATTTAAAGATAATAGTATTGCCAGGGAAAATGTCAACAAAATAACCACTTAAGTGATCTTACCTGGGCTCTCATGCTAACACACTCTTCATATTAAACATAAACAGCATGTATGCTTTGATTTTCGTTTTTAATCCTAGAGATTTAGTCAACGTATGAATATAAGAAAGAGCATGCCATAAAATAATTGCTATGTTTAAGGTAAAAACCAATAATCGTCGAATCAAGATTATTCGAAAACTCACATCAATAAAATTTGGGATATCTTCCTTTGTATCTAACATAAAATTAAAAAAAATAGGAGCAAAAGCTAAATTTTAGTGGGATTTATTGAATGAATCTCCTGGGATTTCAACCTAAACGGCGGATATCTTCCTTGCACCTAAGCACGGACGAAGAAGATGAATCACTAGCATTAAAGATAATATCATAAAAGCTTTTTTTTCTAAAGAGCTTGAAGTCGAGACTGCCACGTGTTAGAATCATATAAGCCCACTTGTCTTGGTTGAGAAGCAGGCCAAGTAGAACGTTATCCCAAAATTTAACAAAAAAGGTTACATGAAGTGGTTAGGGTTCATGTGATGCAGGAAATTGAAGTTACAGTTAACTACCCTTCCCGTGAAGGCTGTGGAAAAAATATTGTTACTTTCTCGTGATCCATGAAAGAGATTCCAAAGGAAGACATCTTAAACATGGTAATTTTGGGTCATCCAATGACCAATCTGGACCATCCATATGTTTGACTCGGTTGTAAATTTACCAAAAACTCAAGTGCTAGCTACTCCAACTGATTCTAGCCGTGGATTAGAGCTTTTATTTTGACTGATCATAGCAAAATCTGTAGATGTCAAGACACATGGCCTCGGTCCATCAATCTAAACCGTCAAAATTTTCGGATACCCTCGCAACAACAGCATTGCACATGTACATCATCCGGCCCTTTGACCATCCAAAATGAATATTGTTGACTCTGACCAATTGAAGGGGCGACCATCATTTAAGGCTGTTTGTTAGGTTTAATGTATCAGCTAGAAGAAAAAAATAGTAGAGGCACATGCATCCATACGTTCATACACACAATATACCTAACAACAGAACAATACTAAGGAGATCTCCCACATCCCTTGTCCACCCCATTCGGAATAAAGAAACCTGAAAAAACAAAACCCTAGAGCCCATCAGACCACCAGGAGGGGCAGTTATAAATTTGTCCTGTAATTTCAACAGCTATATAACTGTTATCTTCTATTCCTTCTTCACTTGGAAACTCTTTTTAACACATTTAGGGTTTTCTGCCTACTTGAAGAGCTGCACAAAGTTTGGCAGGTCCATAAATTTCAACACGCTAACAGCACAGCGCAACGTGCAAGTGAGTAGGTGATGGTCACACTCTGTAGAAACACAATTAAGTACAGGGTAGGGCCATAATCTAAGCAAACGGGTGCAATGCAGATAGTTGTGATTCCTTGTCAAAACACATATTCCAGTTATTTTGAACATAGATGAGAAAAATATCACATAAACACCCAAGAAATCAAATAGGAAACATCTGACACCCAAACTGGGTCGTGATTGATTTTCAAAGCAAATAAGGAGATCATCGAGTTTTTCTGTGTTTTTAACTTAGAAGATGAAAGATACTACTACAAAGGAAAGGTCGCTCCTCTTGTAATCAAGCAGCCTGGTCTTTGTTCAATGTCCTGATTTTTTAATAACAACTTTTCGGTTACAGCAGAAAAAAATACTGTTTCATGAACAATCAAGAACTCCAGCTCCCTCAAAACTCTTTAGACATTTGATCACCGGAAAACAACAGTAGTGATTCACTGAAACCAAAACTTACGTGATTGCCCTCTAGACGTACCTGTAATGAGGGACCATTTCCTTCCCATACCACAATGGACAGTAAAGAGTGATTTGCTCACAGTTTCTTCCCCTTTTCGCATAAAGCACCACCCTTCCTCAGGTGAATAGAAAGAAAGCCTCACTCCCCAAACAAAGCATTTGAATAAAGACTGCAATCATGACGTGTACTCGAAGGGCTGAGGAGGCTGAGGCTCCTCATCAACAGCCATTGCTGATGCTGATCCCTGTTGACCGGTTGCTGACCCTCCTGCAGGTGAGGTCATGGATGAGGGTGTGTCTGTGAGAGAGAGGACCTCTGGCTCGGTTGGCCGTAGATCCCTCAAGAGAACAAATCCTGAAGGTGCCAACTTCACAGGCACATATCTGCCTTCCTCCAGAAATTTAATGAACTTCTCCTGAGCAGGGACCACCCTAGCTGGGTTGGTCAAAATCTCGAAAGATGGTTCAGTCTCTGACTTCTTTTCCGATGGGGCATCGACCTGTATACAATAACCAAGTGTCAGCTTATAGATCTGGGTGTTTGAAAATGGTTCTTCAGATCTTATGCAACTGTAGATGCCATGGTCCAGCAGAAATAACCAGGTGCCATCGATTTGAGATTCTGATGACTATTTTAATAGTTCAAAAGGTAATCACTTTGCCCATATTCTCCAATAGTATCTGCTGTTAGTGCCATGTAAAAGGGAGAAAGAATGGAAGGAAAAGACCACCCATTCGACGGATGACAACTGGCAGGCCTATTATGGATGGGAGCTATTTGGCTGCTAAAGCTGGTATACCATCATCAGACTGTAGTTTCTAACAACAGCAATGCTCAAAGAACCTAATACTTATGACATAGTTTCACATCTTCAAAAAGCCATTCAGACAGAAATGAGCGAGAGATAATACCTGCATAGAGTCCCCATCCTTCTCAGTGGATGATTTGCCTTTTCCCAAATTTGAACCAACGGAAGAAGAACCCTCCCCAGATGACTTTTCAGCAGTGGCCTTCTGATCTGCCTCTTTCTTAGCCCTAGCTTTGGCCTTTGCAGATGTTGACAGAACAGCAGTGGGAAGCTTTACTGCTGATGATGTGGTGGGCAGAGTGGTTGGTCGAGGATACTCAAACAGAGAAGGTTTTGCATGTGATAAGAACTCAAACTTTGGAACTTTCAAATCATAGTTGAGTCCAATGAATGCCGTGGGTGAGAAAGCCAGGCTTATAAAATAGATAAGGGGATACCAATACCAGAACTGGCTAAAAACAGCAAGTCCAACAACAGCAGTGATTTTATCATGCTTTGTCTTGGACAGCAGCTTGATGGTCACATTTCTCCCACCAGCATCGAGAATCCCAGAAGCCAGGATGGCTCCCATCTTGCTCATAGTGTCTTCATGCTTATCAAGAATTATTTTCTCCAATTGCCGTCTAAAACATAATATGAGCATGAGAGGTAAGAAGGCATGATATGGAAGCAAATCATGAAACTAAAAATCTAGATATTCGGACACAAGAATCACTCAGTACCTGAATGTTCCAACACGAGAATCACTAGCTTCACTGGTCTGAACCATGACCATAGCCATTGCAATGAGGGCCCCCTGTCGAACAAAATCTACAACATCTGATGTAAGAGGTTCGAGCAAAGATATGGCTTCACTCAGACCAGTGCCCGCACAGGAAATGCCTACTGCCAGAGCAGCACCATAACGAACATGTGGATTGTATGATTCAGAGAGCAGAGAAACAATTCGAGGAGTCTGCAAACTCGAGCAGGGTCAGTCAGGAGATTTAAAATTAATCTAAATTCAATCATGTTCTGATTTGGCATAAAAAGAAATAATTTTGTAAAAAAATAGAAGCAGCTAGCCTAGATGTAAACTTGTAAAGTTAAAAGTATTCTGAAAATACAAATGCAGAAGAAACAACCAAATACATCAGACAAAGGTCCACCCCGGAAACAATTTTCAGTTTGAAAGAGTAACTCATTCCATTAAGAATGCATGTATACTAAAAAAAATAAAAGACAAGTAACTTCATAAGACTGCATGGTTGGCCAACTTTCCTAAGAGCGGTGCTTCTTCTCAATCCAAAACTCCACGACCATAGACAGACCATTTATGTCTAAACATCAGACCTGTCTCTCCATTTTTGCCTAGTAGATTTCACTATTTTTCCCTAATCAACTCGGAACCTGACTTCCTCTAGACCTAGCCTGACAGGGGGAGAGCATCACCACCACCAAATGAAGAATCAAGTCAACCACAGATCCAGCAAGAACAATACTAAAAGGGAATATAAATCACCAACCTGCTCAGGTTCAGAGTACAGTACAAACCCAAGGGCAAGAACAGCAGTCCTCCTCACATCGTCACTCACATCAGATACCGCAAAGTGCAGCAACTGGCGGATGGCCTTGTTGTTTGCTGTTCCACTGTAGGCCAGTGCCAATGCATACATGCCACCATAACGCAATATTGGATCTTGATCACGAGTCATCTGCTCAATCAATGTGTCTGCTTCTTCTTCCCTTCCATACACCGTAAGAGCAATACCCAGTGCTAACCCCCTGCAACACATTAGGATAAAGATGTAAACAAATCTGAAAGACAAAAACTGACTAGAATCCTTGCCATGAGATCCCAACTCTACCTAATGATCTTCTCATGCTGTGTTTCATGTGCATAAGCAAGCATCTCACTTGCTTTCTCACTAGCAGTTCCAACCATGAGTAAACCCATACTGATGCCTGCAGCTTCACCAGCCACAGCACTGTCAGTATAAAGGACACTTTTTACATCATCATAGACCTCTTCGTCCGCAGTTCCTAAAGCTGCCAAGCCAAGGCCTAAGCATGCCCCATGCTGAATAACCTGCACAGCTTGAAATGTTCATAATGTAAGACTGGTAATAATCTAGAAGCCCCAAACTTAAAAAGGACTATGTTCTGGATTCCAAAACCAAGCACCTCAATATTGGTACCGCGTAGGCTCTCACGAAGGAATTGTTTGATACCCTCACCATGGTTTGCATGGATCAAACCAAGAGCATAAAGAGCACCACCTTCTGAGTATGGACTGCCACCACCAGCAGTCGCACTCTGCGGCAAGTAAGGTGCCATCAGTGACCTCCCTTGCTGCAGGTGGCCTCTGTGAATAACACCTAGCCCAGCTGTTGCACTGAATTTTGCCCAGTTTGTAGCTCTGCTAAGCCAGTCCTGCCAAGCCAAAAAACTTACTCAGTACATAAAACCCCTAATAATATCTTCCAAATGTTATAGGAATGAGAAAGTGAAGGATGACAAGAGGGCGAAAAGATGAGTTATATGAATCACCAGATTTTCCCTGAGAAACGTATCCACGGTTGTTCCAGCATGCATAATTGCATTGGCATAGATTGTTGCACTGTGGCAGACACTGTTTCTCATCTCAACTGATTGCTTTATTGTCTTCAGAATCAAAAGATCAGACCTAGATGCAAAATCACAATCATCTGAGTATAAGCACTTCCCAGCACTAATTCACAAGAAACTTCCATCAAGTTTTTCTTATGTTTAAATGTCTAAAATTTTAAAATAGCCTCACTTGTTATGGCTGTATAAAAATTGTAGAGTCAACTGTATTGATGTCTCCCCAGACAAGATCCCCTTGATTTTTGCCAGCCTCTCTGCATAAATCATTTCATTTGGATCCATTTCATGTACATCCCCATTAGGAGCATGAGCTCCATCTGCCATGTGAATATCCTCTGATGCAGTGGTAGGATTTTCACTGCCAGAACCAGCACTTCCACTATGAGCAGAATCAGGTTCAGTCGGCCCATGCTGCACTGCTGTTGAAGGTCGAGATTTGGGATCAGAGAGGCGATCTCGCACATTTAAGAGAAAAGCTTGATGCTCATTCTCTACAAGATCAAATGCAATCTGAAAGGCCAATAGAGCTTCTTCCTGCAAATCACATAAATGCACTGGCATAATCCCAAGAACCCAAAACAGAATATAGAAGAGAGAAAATAAGTAGAACACAAACAGCAGATATACCTTATTTTCAGATCGCAGAAGCTTCTCCAATATACCTGCAACAACTTCAGGTTCATCCAAGAACATGAGACACTGGCAAATGTTCAAGTAATCGGGAGATGGCAACTTTTGGTATATATTAACAAGAAGACGAAGCACCTGTAAGCACATATGGCACAGGATCAGAACACAGTCATGTTGATCATTATCAATGACTCCTTTTAAGAGTTTTTGAATGAGATTTTATAGAGACATCCATACTTGATTCGAGGAAGGGTTAAATACATTAAACACTAACAAGAAATGCCCTGTGAAATGTAGAGCAGATCATTTGCCCCACTGACTTTTTTAAATTTGAAAGCCTTTCATTTGTCATGATTCATACAAATAACAGATAACTCCTAATTTCTAGTAATACTTTGAGAAACCCAGTTGGTTCCGTGGTTTATAACAAAAGTTCTCAAATAACATAATTAATATTTAATAGCAAAAAATTATTAATCTCTCCCTGATCGGTAGTCTAATAGTTATGTAATGTACCTACAAACAGTTGTGAAGGAAAATATAACATTTACACAGAAAGTTATGAAACAAAATCTTCTGCAGCAATTACATCTAACTACGATTCTCTAATAAATAATATCATACCTTTTCACCATATCAGTTATTAGAGGCCATACTGTGTATGAGTTTTGATTACAAGAGAACAGAGAGAGACCCATTTGCTGATTGTCCAGGAAATCCATTTCCTGAGTTGGAGTTGTTGGTAGACACAGCTTTGACCCATGAACTACATTGACAATCTCTTCTTTATTCTCCCTATTTTTCACAATGTTGTCGAAAGTTTGTACATTACCCTTGTAAGTCTTCTTCAGTTTCACATTCACATCTTTGACTTCTTAACAGCTTCCATGTTTATCAAATTAAAATTAATCTTCCAACATCATTTAGAAAAGAACATACATTGTCCTTGCTATTGTGCTTAACGTACTTGAGATAATGCCAAAGTCGTCCAAGCAGGATGTGTATGACCTTCATTGGAATCTTGTAAATCATCCTAGACAAAAAAACTTGTACATTATCCTGACCCACCAGATGTGCTTTTTTTTAACTCAGAAAAAAAAAAAAAACCCTTCTTGACAGTTTTCCACGTTCATAGGCTTTAAGAGTAACCTTCCTGTCACTGTTTAGGAAATGAGATGTATTAGTCTAACCATTGTGCTCTGCATCCCTGTCAGACAATGTGGGACCCATGCATGGGTCTAGTGGGGTCCACAGATGAAGACAAGCAAGAAGGCACACATAGAGATACATTATAATCTTTGGTTTAGATTTGAGCATTTATTAAGACTGTTTGGCAGCCACCTGTAATGTAATCACATTTCATTTGAGTTTCCCAAGGCTTTTGTAACCACAATGGGATGGTTTGTAACGAACTCATTCAGATTCACACCGATTTGTGCTTGTTAACATTAGTCATTTCATTTTATAGAAAAACCTAAGATGACTTCATTTCTAATTGTAGTTAACAAATAGGTATATATTTGAATGATTTCATTACAAACCATCAGCTCATGGCTACAAATGCCTTGAGAAACTAAAATGAAATGATTACATTACAGGTGGCTGCCAAACAGGCTATAAAGTTTTATTGTCTTAGTTTATATTTTATTAGTTATTAGAGATAAACATGGCTGGAATTTTAGTTTTTTATATGGGACAAAGTTATAACTAGCTTCAAAATAGGGTTTTGCAGGGAGAAATCTATTCCACACAATTTGAGAGGGAGAGTATCTTTGTGTTTGACGGTTGGAATTGAATTAGGGGGGAGGGCCCCCACGTTTTGTACTTTTTTTTAATGAAGTTTTGAATAAAATTGGTTTTCTCTTCTACAACGAGTACGGCTCTTCTTCTCCCAGCTTTCGTACCATGTTGGATCCTTGGTTGGTGATTTCCAAGGTAGTGTGAGGTTGGTGATTTCCTCACAGGTATCCCTCTTCCGTAATCTCTTTTCTTCATCTTTTTCTTCTTTTCATTCTTGTTACTTGCTGAAACTCAAAAAATTTAATCTCCATTATTCTCTTCCTTCAATTTCTTAAACCAAAGCTACTCCTATGATTCCATTACCTGCAACCTAATAAGAACCTTTAATCCTTTAAATCCTGAATGAAAATCACTAACTTCAACATTGTTGGATCCCTGCAGCAGCCTTACAGTAGGTGATTTCTTTTAGGTTTAATTCATAGACTGATATCCATGTAGTAACACCACACAGCTGAACTGGAACATCCCCAGACCAGGTTCCAAATTCTTTAAACATAAAACCAGGTCTTTCCTATGAGTCAGAGTGTTTCTACAGATTGAACTATTGATTTCTAATCCAGCACTTGACTCAGGATATCATAATCTGATACTGGATAAAAACCCCTTTGACTACTACCTGTTTGAACAAATACCTCACTGATAACTGTCCTATCACTACAGCCCCTGAGTAATACACTTTTACCCTTCTAAACCCTCTTATCAGTCCTTGAGTTGACTCAATCTAGGACCCCATTCAGTCCATAAATTCCTTGTGATTAACCTTTGTTTTGACCCTCAGATTACCTCCATACCTTAATATATTTCCCAGACTATGAGTTTATACAAAGAACCACACTCGAAAGTCTTAGTTGTCACTTCAGCAGCTACAATCTTGAATAATTAGTACTTTAAGTGGTATACCCAGAAACCTGATTGATTGTGCCAAGTTATTCTAAGTATGGACATGGTCCTATCCCAGCTCTGAGATTAGTATAACAGCAACCATAATTTAACTGTTTTGACCCTGATATAGACCTCTACAGTTGCTCACAATTTTATGTCTACACCAATAACAGTTCATATTGGAATCACTTAACCCCTATTCGACAATCTCTATACCTTCTCCAGTCCAACCTTATCCTAGTTTAATCATTGGAGTGACTTCTATTTTCTGTGCTACATCAATAAGTCCTTGTCACCCTCATTAAAATAATATCACCAAATTGAGTATTTAAAAGACCCAATCTTGAGGAAAATAAGCATCATTAACGCACACAACCTTATAGGGTCACCAATGCTTCTCCACAGGTAACTGACTCTTTTATGAATGCCATGTGAAACAACGTTTGTGCCACCTTCTCCATCAATAAATCCCCACTTAAATAGAGTATCGAAGACATTAGACTGTAACCAATTCTCATTGTCCTCTTTAAAAGCTATGAAAATACAAGAAACCAAATTCAAAATGGAATAATCCTCTTTATAGTTGTCCTCTAGCTGCACCAGGGTTTTTTAATTAAAGCTAGCACTTCAACTTTTGAACCAATACTGTCCCAAGGTTTCATCAAACCCTTTAAAGGCTGAACACAGTAGTTTGTAAAAAAACTAGTCCACTTTTCCAAACTTGATATATAATTAGATAGGATTTCCATCTACTCTGGTTGTTTGTGAGTCTTCCCCTACAGTTTCTACCAATCCTAGTTGCCATGGGTGCTGAGACCTAAGCACTGATAACAAACTGTCAAAACAATAAAAAGGAAATAAAACACAACAATAGGGATATCAAGTAGGGAAAATAATAAGAATTAGTATTATAAGATTGAGCGAATACATTAGAAAAAATTAATAAGAATCAATAATATAAAGCAAAAAATAACAGCTATTATAGCAACTGTGGGATATTAGAATGATTTAGAAATGATTAAAACTCGTAATAATGAAATAGGGTATCGTTCAAAAAATAAGAGAGATAAGTTATAAGGTGTTGATCAGAAATAAGAGATTATTAATAAATTAAAAAAAATCAGATTAGGGATGAAGATAATGAAAATTCGGCAAGTAAATAAAATAAAAATAGCAGAAGAAAGAAAATGATAAATTCAATGGAAACAGCACTACTGGGAACTCCAGAAATCAGCACCTAGAGACTTAGTTAACCCACTGAAATCAGCACCAAAGAAACTTTAAGAATCAGCACCTAGACGCCTTGAAAGCAACACCTTCAACGAGGAAGATTTGGATTTGGCACCAAACCAATATGCCAGAGCAAAATCTGTTATGCACGAAAAAAAA
>JAOXJP010000006.1:12285800-12302169 GCA_025762735.1 Platanus orientalis | reverse complement strand
AGATGTTGATCCATCTGCAGACCAGAGGTTGTCTACCACCAGAAGCAGCACATGTTAGAGTAAACAACCAATGGAAGTCTCAGCCTCGCTGGGTGCCAAGAAACCCACAAGCTTCTTGAACAATAGAAAAGTTCCACCTATTGTCTGGGCACCTGTGCAGCTGCAGAACAAGAATGAAGCGTTAAAGAAGCCAACTGCATGACTACTATTGAAACTATTACCCCCTCAACAAAGAATGGACATGGGATGCAGAACAATTAGACAAAAATCAAGAGGGCTAATGGTACAGATGCCTTTGAAACAAGGTACAAGTTTATAAGGAATGACATCAAATTTCTATATGGGAAAGAAATCTGATGTTTCCAACTGGGTGCGAGAATACACATGCTACCAAAATTGGGCTGATTTGGTTGGTGTATTTGGTAAGTAATGACAAATAAACGACGGTGGAGGGGGACTACGTCAGAAGGGAGTTGGTGTAGAAGGATGCATCATCAACCCCAAGTTCTACGCATAAAGAGGAAAATTTTAAGATGTGAAATCAATCCGACGACCCACAAAAACTTATACCCACGAGAGCTCTTGATGCTGCCGAGCTGCAATTTAATTGACTTCCATAAATAAACCAATATACTGCCTCAATAAGATCCCATGAGCGTGCCTATTATGCCGAATTAAGAGAGCCCTATGTGATCAAGAATCTTCCATCTCCTACAAGGAATATTTTTCTATTACAAATCTAAGCCTTCTTTCCATCAAAAACGTCCCAGCTCAAAGAGATTCTCACATCTCTATCACCAATGACCTTGGCCCATACGATTCCAAACGTTGGGAGGAAGTCCTTGCAACAGGCTGGCGAAGACAATTCAGACTATCCTAATCTATAACAGCCTTTGATTCCTTCTAAAATATGCAAGAGATTTTAAATTCAACAACCAAGATTGAAGCATGAAGAAAAAGCGTCAAGCATAAATTGCCAGCTAGAGTTTCCAAACAACTAAGTAATATGACAAATTCTATGTTTGGTATCCAGTTGTCAATTGAACGCATGAAGAGGAGGCCGGTGGAAAAAACTACCTAGTTAGCCAGCCGAAAGATGGAAGTTCCGATCCAATGACTCGATTCATCATTGTTGGAGCACCCGATAATAGGTATCCTGAAAGATGGGGAACCTATATTGGAACTACCAACACCCCACTGTAACCGGGTCCACTGAAGTCGGTAGGAAGAGAAACCACAAAGATGTTCCTCCGGTGATTGAAGATCTCTCAAATCCACGTGGCTCTACGCCATCAGGGACAAGAACAAACTTATTTCATATCCTAAGCGCTAGAGACATCTTACCATCCTCATGACATCAGTGAGTATTCAACTCTCATGATGTATCACGGGTCTTGAGAACAAAGTGACATTAGAGGAGTGAGGATTGGAGTCGCATGTAATGGTCTGAACTCAACTAGTGTCTACTGCAACCCATGCTTTCGACACCAAATGGATTAAGAAGTGGCATTCACAATCATCCACCTTCTTTTGCTACTTTTTTTTTGGCTCCAAGTAATCCTTAACAAGTAGGGTACACTCTAGATGGACCCTACAAGAAGTTTTGGGCTGCATACTTCTTCCTAGTCAGGTTACAATGGCCAATCAGCCACTAGCAATGTGAACCACAGGTTTGGAAGACTTGTAAACAAGGATCATAGTTGTTGCGAGATAACCTCATGGCTTCAAAGCACAATGAAGAATGAGCCAAGTTATAGAGTCAAGATGAAGACCTCAAGCACCTCATCAAGAAGCGGTCTACCATCACTCACATCACCTGGTACTATAGGAATCAAGGATGCATAGCCATCACCCGCATCACCCATGTTTCCGTCAAACACATCCTTGAGGGAGCATTTGTAGATGCCTGAATTTTGCACAAATTGCAAATGAGGGCTTGAACCCTCACAAATGTATACAAAAAGCCAAAACTCCATAAATGGGCCTCACACTCATAAAGTAAGCCCCAAAACATGGACAAATCCATTGGGTCTGGTCCGGGTTTTAAATAATAACCCATAAGGCCACCAAGCCCACTAGTCTTAACCCATTAGCTGGCCCAAAAAACTGAGCTTGCATGGGGCCCACAAGAGAGAGATTTGAATAAAATCAAATCTATATTCTTTTGGGTAAAGAAAGAAAGTTATGTTACTCATGGAATATAAAGAATTCCATAAATCACACTTCTCTCCAAACAAGGAATGTGCAACCACTCTTTTAAATTAAAAGGGGTAAGAACATTCAATCAACACATAATCAAAGGTTTGGGCAAGATTCTAACTTTAAGTATACCCCCCTTTCACATAAAGAATGGACATTTTGCTAAAGACTTGAAGCAAGAAACTCTAGAGAGAAGAAGACTCCCAAAGCATCTCTAAAGCTCTCTAAAGGCTTGAAGACTCAAGGCATACTTTTTAGTCTCTCTATCAACAACAGTTCGTTCCTAGAGAAAAGAAGACTTCTTGCATCTCAAAACTACACCACAAATCCGATCCTGAGAGCGAGATTCACGGTGTTTCTCTCCTTTTCGGATCAAGTGCCAAGCTACGAAGAAAAGTGATTCTTCTATAGTCAAGCATCATCAACACCTGAATTCAAGAAATATGTCGTCAGACCCTTGGATTCCATCGACAAAGAATCAAAGGTTTTACTATTTTATAAAAGAATGTAAAAATCAAAGAGATTGTACCCATTCTTTATCAAAAATATTCATTTATTGAATTTGTTACATATTTTTTGTGTTACGGATTTACGCACAAAATTTGTGTCTACAAACATATATAATGGTGCATTGGAATCGACTCTTGTACAAAATGCGTCTTAGGTCTTTGTGTTGCCTTCTAAACAAAAGACAAGATAAGATTGGGTGGGAGAGAATTGATTCCATCATTGTTTCTCTCCTATAATGATTTACCAAATTTTCATTCTTATATTATTCCCATAATTATTTTTTCTTATTTATTTGTTAAACTAATACACACACACACACACACACATATATATATATATATATATATATATATAAACTTAAATGGTCGAATATTAATCAGAACGAATGTATACATATCTACATCTGTTTGTTTACAATCGAATATTTATTAAACAAATCAATTATTTAAACGAATCGGATATAGATGCATTCATATTCACCTTAACTAAATTGAATGCGAATCAACTGTGGATGTTTAGGTGGATAGTTGACAGCCCTAATCAAAGTACTAGAGTGACAAAGTGACATCAGAGGGATTTAGTCACTTCTCCTTACCTTAGGGAAAATTAACCATCAAATTAAGTTGATCATGCTCTAAAATTTAAAGTGGATTTCTTGGAGCAAAAATGCATGTAGCGCCCCTAAAGTAAGCATTGAGTGACACATGATAGAAAAAGTGAAAAATACGCATCCTTGTGTTCAAAAAAGTATTTTTCAATTTTTTCCACTGCATGTCTCTTAGAAGTCGGCACCTGACGCTTTAGGGGCGTTGCAATGATTTTCGCTTTAGGAAATCCGCTTTATCAAAAATTAGTTAAATTTTCACCAAGTAACTTTGTCAGATCTTTACTCAGATTAGGGTTTCTTGCTATCAATCAACATTTAAGGTTATTAATGTGTACGAAAAAATCAGAACCTATTTCATCAAGAGAGGAAAAACGGAGCAAAGAAGAAGAAGATCAAGAAGATAACCCAACATTTGATAAGGAAAAGACTCAACTAGCAAAATTGTCCCAAGAGCCAAGAGAAGAGCTCCACATCTTGATTCTTTTTTCTAAAAAAATCCTTATTTTTAAAATTTGTGTTCCCTTCTTTATTCAAATAAGAGAATTTCTTTTTCCTATTTTGAAGTATCTTTGCTTGACATGCATTTTATGGAGCTGTATCCTCTCTAACAGCAAGACATTGGTACACCGTCTTACACTTAGGGCATAGAATTGTGTCCACAACGAAATCTCAAGAAATCTGGTGGACTAAATTTTTTTGGAACACATGGTTTTATGTCATGATTGTAAAACGGTGTACTAACGTATTGACAGAGGATATGGTTCCGCATTTTACCTCTCTTCCTATTTTATAGTTTTCTTATTTGAAATGCAATCTAAAAAAAAATCATTCTCATACATAGAGACCTTTTGGACAGAATCTACCTTCATAAACAGTCTAGGAGTCCAATTACAAATAAATTAAAGATTTCTATATGGCTTGCATCATAACCGGCTATTTAACCACCTTTCCTCAATGTTTGAAGAATGGGGAGGAAAGAAAAAGAAAACTTAAGATGAAGATGGATGATGAAAATGCGGGGAAGTCACCAAATTATTTGAATGGCTGAACCCTCCAAAGTCCAAAGTGAGGTGAGGGGATATTTATAGCCCCAATCCAATGGCCTGGTTGATGACTTGATGTGGGTAGAATGAGAAAAGAACTAGTCAAATCTAGGGGGTTGTCAAAGAACCTAGCTGAGCCAAGTTTTCTTCACCTCAGCTCAGTCTTGTCACATAAGGATTAGGCTCAGGCCTGTCATGAACCTGAGGTAATGATGTCAGGCTCGGCTCACCAAAATTGACGCAAGTTAACTCGACTCTCCTAACTCAAGCCTACTGGTTCAGGCTTGAATCTTAAAACCCAATAACCCATGAGCCCAATTTACTCCTAATAAGTCTAGATTTGACTGTTTAGCTTTTTTCTTTTTACTCCTATTAAAATGAAAAAATAAAAAAAACACTCATTAAGTAGTGACCTCATTTTACAGGGGGACCCCATTCTACAGACAATTGTCTTGTCTAAATGCAAGGAAGTTTTAAATTTCATCCTGTA
This sequence comes from Platanus orientalis, assembly GCA_025762735.1. NCBI lineage: Eukaryota > Viridiplantae > Streptophyta > Magnoliopsida > Proteales > Platanaceae > Platanus > Platanus orientalis. The sequence goes on along the minus strand of JAOXJP010000006.1, from coordinate 12,297,320 downwards.
GTGGATTTTGATATCACTGACTGTAAGTTTATTGTTCTGACTATTATCATCCATTTCAGAAAGGGAACACAGTTTGTGCTAGTACATTGAATTCTCCTCCTACATTTATCAATCCACAGAACCGCACATGGAAGGTCAGAAATCTGATCCGGGTCGACCCATGTAACTTTTTTTCCCTGTTTTATATTCAGGATATTAGTCATAGTGTCATACATAGCCTTTGTACTCAGGATTGCTGACTTATCGGGGTCCTGCAATACCTTTGCAATATTTCTGCATTCTCCTGAATTCCCTCAGGGGGATGGCCAGGGCTGTATATATTATATGGTCTGATTTTATAGTCAAGGTGGTCCACGTTACCCAAAAGCTTCCCCACACACAATTCAGTAAATTGTCCAAAAGAAAGGGAGAGGTGGAAGAACAACCACATTGCCCCCTTCTCTCTATCAGTTGCAGAGAAAAGAGAAGCCACAAAAAGTATAAGCAATCCACTGAATCTAAATGGAGCCAAGATGCAGTTGTTTGTCAAACAGGAATGTTGTTTCATTAACATTGAAGATCAAGGGATCTTCATGGTTCATGGTTAGATTATGCCTTAGGTCTGATTGAACAGTGACCATGAAAGTTCTTTTAAGAATATGCTACTGCAGGTTGAATGATTTTCATATGTCCCATGGAGATTTGACATGAATCTCTCTAGAAAAAGTATGATACTATGGACCACATTTCTTTAAACACAGAGACAATGCACAACTACAACAATATTATAACCTTTATTACCAAAAAATAAAAAGGAATACTATAACCCTCTTCCAATTATTTGGGGTTCGCTATATGAATACTGTTTCACCATTCCACTCAAATAGAAATATATATGCCATTAAATCAAGAGCATAGATCTATCTCTCTCGCTCTTGTGGGACCACTAAGGCCCATAGACATTAGCATCTTCGGAGAGGGTCATGATACCCATGCTGGGGCATTAACCATGTCTTTCCTCATCACAACCCAAATAAATTTTGGCCTTCCTATTGTCCTAAACACCTTCAACTTGCACCATGTTACTCCTCTTTACTGGTGCAATAATTGATTGGCATCGCATATAGCCAAAACCATCTTAGTTGACTTTCCCTAATCTAATCACCCACGGTCACAAATGTATTTATAAAATGTTCTATATATATTTTCTAGTCTTGCCACTCTCATTCATCTCAGCATCCTCATCTTTGTTTCTTGGATGTCCAACATTCTATTTATAAAACATGGCCAGTGTTATAACTATATTATAAATGTTTTATTTCAATTAAAATAGTATTTGTTTATCATACAACACTTCGAATTATACTACGACCCAAATTTAAAAGAAAATATAGAGGATTGTGTTGTGACTAAACTCACAAACTAAAGAGAAAAATGAAATAGACAATGAACACAAAGCATACAGAAACACAACGATATACGTGGTTCGGTTTATAGCCTATATCCACAAGCAAAGACAACAAGAAATTTCACTATCAATCAATAAAAATTACAAAGAAATCAATCTCTCAAACCCTAAGCCCCAAATACACCCTTCTGCCCCTTTTCTTTCTTTATCAAAGTTGGGATACATTTTCAGAAAACCCTAATGCATCTTATATATGCGGTTACACAAAAAGAACTAGACCGAATCACAGGTCAAGTCACGAAAATGGGTCAAACTTGACTGGCAGACGTGTGGCTTAATCACCAATATTTCTCTGAGACATCAGTAACTAGTACACAAGGTAGAATTCGAGACATACTCAACATATTGTAATGGTATAAGAAGCTAGAAATTATTGTGAAAGTTAATTTGAAAGAATAAATATCTTTTGTGGCAATACTGATAATAGTTGATAGGGGGATTTGTTTGCAATTGCAAGTATCAAATTCTTTTCGCTAATAATAGAATGAGTTGGGTTGATTGGTTTTAGAAGTTAGGTGTCATGGACTTTTCCTTGCATCACTACACTTGGCCCTTGATTCTATAAAGAATTTCTTTACAAAGCCAAAATCATTCCCATAGTCCTCTAAATTAACTACCATAAACATGGGTTTAATTTGTGTTTGGATGCGGGTTCTTTTTTGGTTGCAACCCAATTGATGAACCATTCTTGAACTGGTTCAAGAGCAGCCTTCTTCGGAAAGAATAGAGGTTCAAGCCCAAGGAAAAGGCAACATAACATACACAATCTTACTTGAGTGAAGACCCAACTCCTCAATCCCTTGCAGTCACAAAGGAAAATTAAAAGCTTTGTCCGAGGTTGGTCCGACAGGCAATGGTTTAAGCATACGTCCAAACACTTTCCAACACTCACCCTTCCATCAAGCATGTAAATGTTGAACCACAACAAGAGCCTGGTTGTTCAACATGATACAACAGGGACGCTTCCCGTCTTCTCCATTGTTTGCCAATTGGGTCTATTATTTTGGGGTGGGAGGGGGGAGGAATGCAAACATCAGTCTAATAAGCAATTACATTCTAATTAGAAGATACTCTTCTGCATCATCAGAATTTGATGTTCCATGAGCCGACGCAACGACAACAATTCCACAACATCTAAAATCCATTTACCAAAAAAACAAAAACATCCAATAAGGTGAGGAGAAAAAGGTTGCTCAATCTGTTTGGATTTCAGGTTTATCTAGGCAAGTATGTATTTTTCAAGCCATCTATGGCATTTTTTATTATTATTTTGATGACCAAAAGAAAGAAAAGAAAATGTGTGCAATATAAGGACTTTTCAAGAGGTTCTCCATCATAGTATGATTCTCACCCACTATTAGGATCCAGTACAAGGTGTCATGGGCTTATCCTCTACCAATGCCTAAGCCGCGTAACACTTAACCACTTTCAACTAGTAAATGAATTATCCTAACCTAGAACCCACGCTTGAGAGTACGAAGAGAGCTATAAACATACTGGATAACAGAATAATATTGTTGCTCACTCATAAAAATGGTTACAACACTGGAGAACTTCTTGAGTTGGTGGAGGTTGTACACAAATAGGGTGTCTCCCACTTTTATAGATCCCCAAACCTCCCCTCATGGCTTAGAATCATGCCAAGTGTTGTCCATCTTATGGTTAGGAGCCATCTAAGCTTTCTCTAGAAATATCACCCACCTCCTTAGGTGGAATCTTCTAAAATATTCATAAGTTCTTCTAGAATCTTCACATATTCCTTAGAACTTTTTAAAGTCTTTTAGAATCTTCTAAAAACATTTGACCATTTTAGAACCCACCAAAAACATTTACATTGTTCCAAACCTTTTGGAATCTTCTAGAACTCTCTAAAGCCTCTTAGATGGACATCTAGATTATTTTGGATTCTTCTAAATTATTTTAGATACACTCACTCAGATTATATACAAAATACTTGAAATGTTAGTGAGGATCTTTGAAACCCCCAATTGTCATGGAAGGCATGACAAACAGGTACAATATAAGGACTTCTTAGGAGGTCATCCGTCCCAATATTATTCTCACCCAAGCACTAGGGTTCTAATGGGATCCACCGCATTAGTGCTACTATGATCACATCAGAACTGTTGTACTCAATAGTTAAGGCTGTCCACTATCCATCTAAACATTTGCATGTTTGCATCCAGTTCACATCGATCTAGGTAAGGTGAATATGGATGCATTTATATTTGATTTGTCTATATATATGCTTTGTTTGACAAATATCCATTTATAAACGAACTGGATACTAATGTATATATAATGGCTCGGGCTAAATATTCATATCCATTTTAATTAATGTATAATTTGACTGAAATTTGATATTAGTGCTGTAGACGATTTCCTCTTCCTCCAATACCTAATACCACATCAATTCACATTAATTGCAACTGTCCTTATAGACCTTCCTGGGCAATATTCCATATCCTACTCAAACCGTGCTTTATATAACCAGATGTTTTGCAAATTGTAATCACCCAATATCTCCTGAAGTTCACCAACCAGCCATTGAATGGTAGGCCCCAACAACCTGCAATGCGTGCAACTGTTCTAACTGTTAGGTTTAGAGACAGCCATTCAGGTACACAACTCAATCCACCAGAGAGCTACCATGCCTAAGCCTAAGGAGACAAATGTCTGCGTTTTTTGACTGGTGATAGTTACGCACATATGTACAAATACTGACTCACCACAGGACACCAAGGGGCGAACATACAAAACATTAAAAAAGTTTTGAGGCTGCTGCCACCCGCGCCCCCAACCCCCCTTCCCCCTTTCCCTACCCTCTATGCCCTCTCTCCTCCACCAGATAACAAAGAAGTATATTATATCATTTTTTTAATCAATAAAAGTAAATTATAGACCGCAGTATCTACTTTCCCACGAGTTTCAAAAACTACAGTCAAATAAGGTACAGTGTCCCATGTGAGGTAAATTTATTACAGATGTTCTAGGAACAATCAATAAATCAGTTCCCACCTTCAGAATTCAAAAGTTCTTACCGCAACTTGAACAAACTGCCATAAAACCTGAAGTAAGATTCGTCACATCCTTCCACCAGTGGTTAAGCAACCCCACCACCACCACCACCATCAATCCTTTCTCGGCCTGAACAGGTTAAAATAAGGGGCAGGAACAATAGCCCCCCTTATGATTACAAAGCAAGAGGCAACACCATCTTAAACTGATGAAAATAGTACTGTTGCATAATGTGATTAAAAAAATAAAGCAATAAATGAATGGAACAAAACAGAGATGCTGATAAAGTAGAAGACAACATGAGGGGGAAATGGATCAGATATTTATTTATTCCAAAGAGTTTTCAAGTTCCATTAGTACCAGTATAGACAAAAGAGAATATGAAAGATTAAACCTATATCCACTTGCACTGATAATTCCTATACCCACTTGCACTGACCCATTCAAATTTTAACCCTAAACCTACCCTCTTTGTCTTCCCCCACTCAAATGATCTGTTAGACAAAGGACTTTGGATTTGTATCTGTTCAGTGTGTAACTCATCAGCTCTGCTATGTTACAGACCATTAGACTACACATTTCTTTGACAGCTCTTCTTTTTTACAACAAAGGGTGGTGGAAAACGGCACCACCCCCATAAACATCACCACCAACACCATCCCCTGCGACTCTCTTCAAAATCTTCATCACGAGATCAATTGAAAAGTTGCAGGAAAGAAGCCCTGATGGGATACCAACCCCACCTATGGGTCCACTCTCACCCATTCATAGCGTCCAGGGAGGGGCAAATCATTAACAGGATCAAAGTTGTACCTGCATAAATCCCAGATAACCAACAGGCTATATTAGTAGCTAATGTGGAAATAAATGGTTCTTTTGTTTGGTTATTTACATCATGTGCATAACAGAGTGAAGAATTAAAAGAAAAAAAAGCTTGATAAACATTTGGTATACTTCTCCGTGAATAGTCTCTGTTGTTGCTGCTCTGCATTGGCAAAAAACTCCTCCATCTCATGTGCTGTTGGGATGTTTCTTCGCATTGTGTTCCGTATTCTTCGATTGGTTGCAGTCGAATTGGTAGGCCTGGTAGTTGAACCAGGGGTCCCCACAGTATCTGAGCCCCTTATCAGACTACAAGGAGTAGTTTCCCTAGTGCTCCTGAGCCAAAAAGCCAATATAATCAGAATTAGGGTCGGCAGACATAACATTAACAATGTAAGAATCCCATCCCAACTGTCCACCAAGACAGACAACATAATAACACTATAATGCAAAGTTCTATAGTCGAATTACATAACATATAACTAAGACCAGTTTATCTGTAAATAAAATTAGCATGGGAAAGATTCATAAAATTTAATAGCAAGGGGTCTATGAGCACAGTTATTTTGCAAAAAAGACAAGTTCTTTATTAACAACTCTAAAAAAACCACACAGACACTACAGTCAGTCACACAGCAAAAGAATACACTTCAACAGAATCCAAGAAGGCATGTGATATTCCCACCGTCACTAAATCAAGCAAACAGTTTTTACTCTGACCTGTTTCAGTCATCAAGCTTCTAGCATTGGAGTTCTGCAGACTCTTTAAAAAGATAAAAAGAAAAGAAAATAGAGGATAAAAAGGAAAAAAAAAAAAAAGTAATAAGAAGTTGATTACACATCTACAGAAACAAAATTTATTTACATGATTTTGATGTAAAAAACACCCATGCGCAATTTGGCAGCTATACCAAAGCTTCACAAACCATTTCTTTTAAAAGTTAAGAAAATATTTGCTCTTCTAACCCTTAGCCTGTTTCATGTATGCCAAGTCCAAATAAAGCAAATAAGGCTGACAAACTACTTTTAAAAAAATCAAACACCATTCCAGAACTCGTTAGGTAGCCAAGATCATCAGACAAAACTAATGATTACCCATAAAAAATCATCTTATTTTTCAAAATATTAAATTTATTTTTTTCCCTTTCTTTGTAAAAGTAGAATCATTAAACCTGACTTCTGTATATATAGAAAAACAACTTGCAGCATAAATAACCTTTAAGTAATCAGGTTACTGCAAGGGTTATGCCCATGTTCCAGATATAGAACCTTTATCTACCCATTAAGTAACCTCTTGCATACAGCACTAAACCTTAAACGAAAGCGATATCATGCAGAAAAAAAATGTCCCTGAATGAGAGGAAACAAAAACATACCCAGATATCAGAAACCTTCAAAGCAAGGAAATTTTTGTTTCAAATAACATCATCTATAATCATCAAACATACTAAAACATGCATTGTATAACATATGCAACTCCAAAGACCATAGTTCATTAGTACAGAGTACCGGAAACAACATAGCACATAAAAAAAAAATATCAGCATAGATAGATTATTAACTAAATAGATTCCCAAGAAATAAAAATAAAATAAAAAACTACTAGCCATGAAGAAGCCTAGAAGGAAAGCTATTTGTGTTATATAAGCAAGTTTCAGAAAGAATCAATAGAAAAAACTTTTTTTTTTTTTTAATCAGTCAATAGAAAAAAACTTGAAACCAAAGCATGCATGTCCTCCACACAACAGCCATGAAAGCAAAGGGAAGGAGACCAACTTCCAAACAAGCAAAGAAATGTAATGACAACTGATTTCTGCAGTGTCAAGTTTCACAAAACAAGCCATAAAAAAGAACAAAAGCATTTCAAACACGGAAACCCCTCTCAAGCAAAGCAAAGAAAGGAGAAAACACTTTCAGACAAGAAGCCCTAAATAAAGTAGGTTTCTTTTGAGCAATGGCCAAAGAAATCCCCTTTCAAGTTGAACCCACCTCTCTTCTCAAATAGAGCAGCCTTATATCTCCATAGTACCCAAAAAAATGAGAAAAAAGCCACAGAAGGAATAAAAATTAGAACCAATAAACTCTTCAAATATTACTTCTAAAAATACCAAACCATAGAGAATTAGAAATCCAATTTCAGGAAAAACAAATAAAATGATTATAACCTACAAGCCCAAAATCACTAAAAATGACAAAGAAGTACTAGAATAAACAATTTTAAGAGCATAGTAAACTCTCATCACTAATCCAAGCTGTTTCCCTAAATTTAAAATCATAAATATTCACAAACCGTAGCTTTACTACCTAAATTAAGAAAGGGAAATAAAAAAACTAAACTAAAAAAGAAATCTTAAGCATCATATAAGCAAAAAACACAAAAAACAGAGAATCAGATAAGGGTTTTGATTTACTAGGATCGTTCTTCTTTGTGGTTGGTTAGGGTTTTATAAGAACTAGAGAAATGGGGTCGAGATCTTACTCGAACCTGTTAGAGATCATGTCCGGCCAGGCTCCTCCATCCTTTGGCTATATGAACAGATGAATTCCTTGTGTAGTGACTGTTGCCTACATAATCTCAGACCTTAAAGATGACCCCAATGATATCGTCTCCTGTGATTCTTTTTCTTCCTCTGTACCCCGAGACTGCGTCATCATTGTAGCTAACCATCTCCCTCTCAAGGCCTTTAGAAAACCTAATAACAAGGGTTGGATTTTCAGCTTGGACAAAGATTCACTTCTTCTCCAGCTAAAAGACATTTGGGGAGGATGATATTGAGATTGCCTATATGGGTTTCTTGAGGGAGAAAATCCACCCGAACAAGGAAATGGATGTCTCTCAAATCCTCCTTGAGACCTTTAATGGGTCCCCACCTTCCTTCCACCTGAGCTCTTTAGTCGGTTCTACGCATTAGTGTGAAATAAAAGTCCATTTATTACTGAATACATCCTCAAAACTAACGTCTTGTTTGAGGGAGAGAAGACGCAGGAAAGAGGGGGAATAAAGATACAGGAGAGATGGGGGAAGAGAGATGTAAGAGAGAGTGGGGAAGAGAGATGCATGGGAGAGAGAAAATAAAGACGTAGGGGAGAGAGGGGGGAAGAGAGATGTGGGAGAGAGGGGAAGAGAAATGCGGGAGGGAGAGAGGGGGAAGAGGGACACAGGAGAGAGAAAGGGGGGGAGAGATTACCTTCACAGAGACGCGGGTGGGAGAGAGGGGGAAGACGGTCAAAGCCCTAAACCTCGCAAAGCTCCTTCGCAGGTCCCTTCAAATCCATTTCTCCGCTCTTCTACGGGGAGATAAGATAAGACGGGAATAAAAAAAACGCGCCGGAGATTAGAAGGTGTTTTGAAAACGCTTCCTTATATTATTTTTACAGCGTTTTTAAAACATTGTATATATTCTTTTTGCCCTGACATGTGACGGAACCTACGATTTCTTTACTCAGCGTTCAAAAACGCTGTATAAATTTAAAATAGACTGGGTTTTCTAAAAACATTGTCTATTTTTGTTTGTATAGGGTTTCGTAAATGCTGTATATTTTTATTCCTTTTTCATCCCGTTTTCTATAGAAAGCATTGTTTATTATTTACTTTAGGCAGCATTTTTGTTAAAAACTATTTTTGTTGTAGTGAACAGAATGCCAATAGTAGTTCTCAATATCTATTTTCCATTTTTCAAGCTCTTCCAAACAAAACTAGATTATTTAATGTTATGAATATTTGGATGCGCCTACTTTCCATGGTTGCAGCCTTATGCCCTAAACAAGTTAGAACCCAGATCCAAGTGTTGTGTGTTCATCGGATATTCCATAACTACAAAATGATATCGTTGTTATGATCAGGAAACCAAAGAGTTTACACAAGCAGACATGTTTTTTTCGAGAAGATACATTCCCATTTGCCAACATACCAAGTCAGGTAACACATGCACCTTCTCCTCATATCCTTGGTTTTGATCTTGGTCTTTTGTTCTCTTTCAATGAAAAAACAAATGTCTCAAATCCTTCTTTGGAATCAAAACGAAACTCTCATTTGTTCGATTCAATCTAGAATAGTTCCATTCAAGTGAAACTGTTGGATCTTGAAAATTCAACCACATAAACTCAATCTCATAGACCAAATCAAACATTATCTCCTTCATTAGATCCCTTTATTCCATCATCACCCTTAGTTTCAAATTTTCATTTAAATTCTAACACCCACATGGCATTAAATAACAGTGCATCTGAACCATTAGATATTAATTCTCAATCATTAGATTTGACTCAATGTCAAAATCCAATTTTATTACTAAATGCAAACACGTCAACTCCTTCATCCTCACTCGAGAACTCACCTTCTCCACCCAAACGATCTTCATTCTCACCCGATACCCAGATTCTTGACCCGACTCAATCTCCACAAATACAAAATGATTCTTGATCCAGTTTACAACCCATTAATTCTAATAGTCTACACAAATGTTTTCGTACTAACAACCACCCTATGATAACTAGATCTAAGAGTAGAGTTGTAAAACCAAAGAAAGCAATAAGTTTGCTTGTTAAACCTATGGATTCTCTCATAGAGACGGAGCCAACAACTCATAAAGAAGTGGCTAAACATTTACATGGGCAAAAAGACATGGAAGAAGAATTCAATGCATTACAGGGAACATGGAGTTTAATTCCTCTACATCCAAATCATTGTCTCATAGGCTCTGAATGGGTTTACAAAATCAAGAGGGACTTAGACGGTAAAATTTTCAAATACAAAGCACATTTGGTAGCTAAGGGATTCAACCAGCAATCCGGTATCGATTTTTTTGACATATATTTCAATTATAAAAATGGCAATGATACGACTAATATTATCAATTGTTCTACATTTTGGTTGGAAGATCCAATAATTGGATGTCAAAAATACATTTCTAAAGCGCCTTATATAGGAAGAAATTTATATGGCTCAACCATAGGGATTCAATGATCTTATACGACCTAAACATGCATGTCGTCTATGAAAATCCATTTAAGGCCTATATCAAGCACCTAAGGCATGGTACTCCAGACTTTTGCAATTTTTGTTGAGTTAGGGGTTCAAGATATGTCATTCTGATAACTCATTATTCATGCGACATGAAGCTCACACCATCACCACCTACTTCTTAATGTAAATTGTTAATTCCATAGATTGTAAAATACATGGAGTGGTAGATTAGGAATGGCATGAGCATATTGCATATCTTAGTCATGTCTGTAATCATCAAGTGTTTTTGGTTCCCAAGAAGGAAGACAAGCTCCAAACACTTGAAGCCAATGGTGGATCCATTCCCAAGTTGCCAAGGTCCAAAGATTTGAAGACTCAAGCTTCATCAAGCTTAATAAAGGTTTGTAAAGGTATATATAATGATAGACATAGGCTAAAACAAACAAAAGACTTATATATGGCCTGATGGACCAACCCATGTCACCTACAATAACTTCCAAAGTGTTTTGGAGTAGGTTCAAGGAAAAATGATAGAAAAATAAAGAAACCGGATCAATTCAGGGGGTGTCGAATCGATTTGCACTCCACTACTTACCGGATCAATCCGGCAAGGCTCAGGTGTCTCAGATTGAGACACCGGATCAATCTGAGGATACTGAATCAATCCATGCAGATCAATCCGACATAGTCAGATCGATCCAACATCATAGAAATTCAAAAAATATATATATGATTCAACGCCTAAGATTTTTTGACTGTTGGGAAAGATGTCATATCAAGGGTGCACGACTATACTCAACCCCTATAAGTATAAGAGAGACTCCAAATGAGCTTTCTAACATACAAAGAATACACTAAACACAAAGAGAAGAGATCTTTGAGAGAGCAAGGCATTCATTCTTCCCAACTACTAAGTTGGCTCCATTAATGAGCATCTATTGAAAATTAATGAGCATTTTTAAGTGCTTCCCTAGCACTCTTCATTTGAAGAACAAAAAGAGGGAAGTAGTAGAGGGGTTTATTCTCAAGTAAACCCTTGGGTAAAGCTCTAAGAAGCAATGAGGCATCTCTTGGAAGCTTGGTGGAAACCATTGCATATTTGCTCAACAAAGAAGCAACCACCTTCATGTGCATCAAGCAATACACAAGTCTTGTGAGGTAACTTGTATTGATTTCAGTTTATTATCTTAAGACCTTAGCACCCACCGGAGACAGCGGGTGTAGACCATAGCATCACCACCTGAGACACCGGTAATGTAGACCATAC
>JAOXJP010000006.1:12259550-12271113 GCA_025762735.1 Platanus orientalis | reverse complement strand
TATGGAATCAATAGGCAAAGGCTATGAATGATTAAAGCTGAAAATTATCAGGTTTAATCAGGGATTTTATGTTTAGAACAGTAATGCAATCAGCCAGTAATCCAAAACACCTAGCCACCAACATTAGCTACCAATAGGATTCAAAAGGGACCATCATAGGATCACAGAAATACCATATATTTGTTGTTGATGACCTGTATAAATCTTTTAAGAGGTGATTATAGATGTTGTCATGCACTAACTGACCAAACAAGTGGGTTGTTGCAGTGGACGAGTACTTCAGATCTGATAGGAGCCTTGCTGCCAGCCACAAATGGACCCAGCTGATATGAGATGATCCCCAACAGATTTGGAGATGAGTTCTGGTGCTGTAGTGTCGTCCAGGGTTGATAAAAACCTCCCAAAAACCCGCAGCCAAATCCCTACGAAATAGGGAGCTATGTTCGATTCTCTAGAAGTCCAAAACAAGGCGGTTTCACGCCTCCTGGAAATAAATCCTGCTGCCCATCGATCCAGCCTGAGTTTTAGGGAGGGGTTTTAACTCCTTTAGGATCGTTTTGGTGTTAGTTTAACCCTGCTGAAAGCCTAAGATCAAATCCCTATTAATTAGGGAGTAGTATCAAATCTCCCAAAACTGTTTACAGACTCTGTTTCAGGCCTGCAGCAAGCAAACCTCAGATGGGACCCACCAAAGATCATCAAACAAGCAAGGGAAGACAACCTGTAGGATCATCCAAGTCTTTTAAGCCATCCCACAGAAGGTCTTTGAGTGATTCTCAAAGATTAAGAACCAGCAGCCATTCTTGTGCAGGTGCTTGAGGCTGAGACGTAATGTCAGGACTGAAGGAATACCTAGAAATTGGTTTCAAAACTGAGTTGTATTGCTACCTTTCTTTTCCACCACAATCGTCTAACACTGGAGCACCTTTGAGAAGCTTCAAATCCTCCTAACTCTTGGTCTTTGGGAGTTGGTGAACAATCTTCAATAAGTGGTAGTTTTCAGCAAGAGGGAAACTACAAATTATCAAAAAAATGAAACAGAAGAAAAGGGAGAAAATCCTTTCACCCAAGGATGAGGGAGTAGTCTCCACTACAACTGTAAAACTAGGGATGCCCTAGACCCATTCCAGGGTTTTATGCTCTCTACTTACAACTAAGAAGGAAGAAGAAGAAGAAACCCTAGAAGAACCAATACGTGAGAGACAAAGAAATTGTATTCATTGCATCCAAAAAATCCTGAACGTGAGGTGTTTTTATAGCCCCACATCCAGGTTATTACACCCTAAACAAAGAAGTCTAAAAAATAACCCCCTTAGCACAATATCAAACCCAAAATGACCCTACACTATAGAAAATAACCAAAATACTTCTAAATATGCTACTAAGACAAAACTACCCTAAAATAATGTGTTAGGTAACAATAAATAAAATAAAAAATTGCCAATGAAACCATAGTATGGGTGCGACCCTCCTGCGCCGCCTCTGGTAAACCTAAAACTTCCACTTTGACCCGATGTCCTCATCAGATAGCCATCTTGACATTCGTGAGGGGATGTGAGGGCTCCAAATGAATTTGGCCATAAAGGAGTGTATATTTAACCTTGATGAAGCATTATAAAAGGAGAGCAACTATGCCTCTAGGATCAACCCCCTAAAAGTAATAATCCGTAAATGGGCTCTGCCTAAGGGAGGCAGAAGGTTAATGAGGCTGTCCATATCCTTGTCATTTAGGTGTCTCCCTAATCTGAGATGGAAAATGATATTTTCAGCAGTTATTAATTAATATTCTCCAATGATAACACCCTGTCAATAGATAACCAATAAAAGAAAGCTTCCATCAATGACACAGCTCCAACGTTTTGTTCTCTTAAAGTCTCATATACTCACCTTCTCGGTAACGTTTGGACTGAATGGTGTAGGTTTAATTTATATTGATAATTTTTATTTAATAAATGGACATAGAAGGCTTATCGTAGCTAAATATCCAATGCTATGTTCTGTTGCTCCTCCAAATACTAAGAGATCCTCTTCTCATTTGTATTTTTTTGTAATTCTTTTTTACTTTTTATATAGATTATCTTTTTTTTTGACAGTGAAACATGAAGGAAATTCCAATGATGGAATTTCTTACAAGTAAATTTTACTTCTTCTGAACCCTTGTATAGGACGGTCGTTGGTTGTGTTGTTATTAGATTCCTAATGTGATAAATGCTGGCCATGCCTACATCTTCAGTTGGAGGGAAGTCTGGTTCTATTTCTACCGAACAAGCACCTTTCCTATCTTTGACCTTCTAACCATGAGGATAATTATTTTTGTTATTTTTCCGAGTTAGCATTTGAGTAATGAGATACAAAAATCAACTCAACAAAACCTTATCCCAACTAAAAATTTTGAATGAGAGATGTATTTTATAGGTTTTCTAAGAGTACAACTTACATCTGGGTCAATTTGTGTTGTACAAGTCACACATGTAGAGAGGTTCATGCCGTGCCATTTGTTAAGTCTTCCAGCTAAAGAATCCATTGGCTAAACTTGACCTAATTGATAGATCCTAACCATTGAATTTATTGCAATCTTTTGATTGGTCATGCTAAAAGGGTTGATGATGCAGCGCAATGTAGAAGAAGCCCAAATTTTGATATAAGATATTCCCAAGAGCCTCAAGTAATGGTTAGATTAAATCGGGGAAGATTTTTGAACACAAGTAGCCCTAAAAGTTTGAGAAATCAGAGAATAGGCTTCAGAAAAAAAAAATATGAGAATGATTTAGAATAGAAAATAAGGGGAAAGAGGAAGAATCAAGCCTAAAGGGCAATTCTGAAATTTTTGGGTATAATTGTCAAAATTATCAAAATACCCTTGCTTGTGTGTGAGAAAATTCTGAAACTTTCAAGATATTTTCTGATGTGCACAAGGGTTTTACAAGTAGATTTTTAATGAAATCTGATGTGTTTTGATGTGTGAAATTGTATAAATATTAGTACCACTTGAACCTGAACAAGAACACACAAAAACCAGTGAACACATTTTGAAATTAAAGAGAGAAAAAAATGAAAATTAAGATGGGAAAATAGGGCTTTAGTAGGGGATCCTAAGGGGATCAAAACCCTAACAAGAAAAGAAAATAAAGAGGGATCTAGGGTGTTGTTTTAGTGGTTATATAAACCAAAAAAATTTCAAAACAAAATAAAGAATAACTCACTTATAGTATGTTGTTTTACAAGTGGTAGTGCTAGGAATTGTGAGATCAAATAAAGAATAAAGGAATTGCAATACCTGTAAAAATATTAGTCTATTGTATCTGAAATCAAATCCAACAATTTGCACTATAAAATATTTTAATCTGCTCAATTCGAGAGATCAGATCTCTGTAGGTTTTCTTCACTTTAATTCTTTAATATTTGATCAAATTAATTACTGCTCAGTAGTGGAGATTATGAAGTTCATAGGAGCAAGAGCAGGGGATGATGATGGGATAAAAAGGAAAGAGTATTAGAAGATGAAAGAAGTGGTCGTGTGTAGGGGTGGGCATGGGTCGGGCTAGCATGAGCTAGACCCGAAAAAGTTTGGCCCTAGTCCCAGACATTTTTTTTACGACTTGGCTTGGACTTACTTCCACTTGGCCCGAAGCCTGAACTTTTATATATATATATAATATATGTATTATGGATAATTTTTAGGTCTTAAAATCATTAATATTTCATATCTCAGTTGGTAAAAAAATTTTTTTACCAAAGTTTTTGGGTTTAATTCTTAGTGAAATCAATGATTTTTTTTATAGTAAACAATTTTTAGAATTCAAATATATAGTTTTCAAAGCTTTTAAAAACTAAGAAAATCTTGTAATTCAATTGGTTAAAACATTACTATATTACACAGTAAGTATTAAGTTTGAACTATTCCAATAATAATATTTTGTGAAATTCATGGATCAGCTCGAGGCTCGATGAAATCAATAGGGCTATGCTTGGGCCTACATATTAAATTTTGGGCTTAGGCCTAGCCTGAGCCCGAAACAATATGATAGGCATGTGTGCCCAACCCAAGCCTAGCCCTACCATGGCTGGACTTGAGTTCGACTCATACCCTCACCCGTAGTCGTGTGGTAGAGAGAGCCTTAGGCTACAACTCATGAAGGGGAAAAAATTAGGGGAGTTAAGGGATGGTGTCATCGTAGGAGAAGAGAGAGAGAATGGCCCACGACTAACACTTGGGAATTTATAATTTCATAAGAAATTTTAATCAATCTTCGTTGTCTATTATGGGAAATGAGTGCCTTTAAATAGGTTGATTACATCAAAAGAATAATAATTTTCTAATTTAGAAACTTGCTAAAACTTTAATACTTGTTAGCCAAGTATTTATAAAATATGAACTTTTTTAAGTTTAAAACTATTAAAGGAGAGTGAGAATAGGGCTGTCGACCAATACATGGGTGGACTCCCTTTGTTGACTTTAGAAGTCACAAAAGGACAAATAATGATGGGTTGGATGATCATGCTGCTTTAACTAATTTCTTCTTGGTTTTTCGCCTTTATTTCATACTCATGTCATTAACTAAAAAGTCATAAATACTAATGACACTATTAGCCTTATTACATGAACATATAAAATAAATGTTCTTCCCTATAAGACCCTTACTATCCTCGTATATTAGTTTTTCTTGAATTTCGTTCTCTTGTGGGACGACATATACATCAGTTTTGTATTGTTGTATGCATCAATCTCTATTGTGTTGCATCAATTTTGGTATCAGAGCCAAGTTCTACCTAATTCTTATCTAGTTGGGTTTTTGCAGGTTTATCTAGTAGTCACCATGGGAGTAAGGATGATGTATATTAAAAACTTCAAATCTTAAGGCTAGAAGGGTGTAACTGAATTCTTAATGTATGTGCTTCCTTACAAGAGAGCTAGATTTAAGCAAAAATAATATGTGGGGATAATAATCGTCTTATAAGAGGAACATTTATTTTATGTGTCTCTGTAATAAAGCCAATAGAACCATTAATATTAAGGATTTTTTAGTTTATAGCATGAGTATAAAATAAGTTGAAAAACTAATGAGAAATTGGGTAAAATACCATGGTTGTTCAACCCATCATTATTTGTCATTTTGTGACTTTTAAAGTCAACAAAGGGGGCACACATATGTGTTGGTCAACAACCCTATTCTCCTCCTTTAATAGGTTTAAATTTAGGAAAATTTATGTTTTAGAAATACTTGGTTAACATGTATTAGAGTTTAGTAAGTTTTAAATTAGGAAGTTTTTATTCTTTTGAAGTAATCAGATGTTTTAAAGACACAATTTTCCCCATAATAGACAGTGAAGATTGATTGAATTTTTTTTGTAAAATTAGAAGTTCCTAAGTGTTTGGCTATAGACCATTCTCTCTCTTTTCCTTTAGGTTGATACCATCTCTTGGCTTCCCTAATTTCTTTCCCTTCGTGAGTTGCAGCCCAAGGCTCCTTCGTATTCTTTATATTCTTATCTCTCTATCTTTCCCTCTTCTCTTTTTACCACCCAACTAGGGGTGGGCATGAGCTGGGTCATGGTAGGCTCGAGTCCAGGCCGGCTATATTAGGCTTTGGGCAGGGCTGATGCCTAAAATTTGTTAATATTTAAGCCCAAGCCCGGTCTTATTGATTTTGTCAGGCCTCAGGCTGGCCTGTTAATTTCACGAAGCATTAATATTGAGATTGATGTTCGAACTTAGGACCTATAATGTAATATAGTAATGCTCTAACTAGTTGAGCTAAAAGATTTTATTAGTTTTCAAAAGCTTAGAAAACTATATATTTAAATTCTAAGAATTGTTTATTATAAAAAATCATTGATTTTATCAAAAGTCAAACCCAAAACCTTTTGTAAAAAAGTTTTTTTACCAACTGAGTTAAGAAATATTGATGATTTTAAAAAACTTAATAAATTATATATAATACATATATGTTATATATATAAAAGTTCGGGCCTTGGGTAGGGTGGAGGTAAGCCCAAGTTAGGCCGTAAA
The DNA here is from genome assembly GCA_025762735.1 of Platanus orientalis. Taxonomy (NCBI): domain Eukaryota; kingdom Viridiplantae; phylum Streptophyta; class Magnoliopsida; order Proteales; family Platanaceae; genus Platanus; species Platanus orientalis. Next base: position 12,265,103 of record JAOXJP010000006.1, on the reverse strand, counting down.
AATAAGTTTGGGCCTCAGGCTAGGCCCTTGTTGGGCTAGGCTTTTTTGGGGTGTACCACGTGCTGGCCCAACCCATGCCCACCTCTACACACCACTTTTTCCATCTTCTACTTATCTTGATATAGTACAATGCGGAACGATATCCAAAATTGATGCAGCACACTTATAGAAAGGCTGCTAGACTGAGATTTATGGAATTTACATGATCAGACCATAGTTATTTTATGACTATTTCAAGGTATAACAAGCAACAAGTTTAATAGGTTGAATTCAAGGGTTGATAAGCTGATCAGGTTAAAATTGATGGTCATGGCAATTTGAATAGGGGATTTGAATGGGTAATCAATAGGTACTGTTTGAAAGAGAAACAATAAAGGAACAGTTGTTTAGGATAGGACTGAACACACAAGTGGTTTATGAGGGTGTAATATTGCTTGGGATTAAAGGGAACGGACAGATTCAAGGGTTGAAGGAGATTCATGTTAAATTATGTAAAGCAGAGGATAAAGGTTGAATTTTGGGGCTGTTATAACAGGTTTCAATGAAGTCTGTAACTGGCTAATGAGACCCAGGTTTTAGGACAAAATAGCAAGATGACGAGGATGTGATGGATTGACTTCAAGGGCATTTCAGGCAGAAAAATAAGGAGGTATAAGGATTCAGTTGGAGATTAAAACCATAATACTGCCGTAAGACTAAAGTTCTTTGGGATTGAATAGTTTAGGTTCCACAATATAGAATCCAGGACTAGAAGGTTCTGTATGTTTCATATGTGTGGGTTTATTCAGTTTTGAAAAGAAAACAGGGAAAGGAATATAGTTGGCTACGATGAAGGTTCAAAAACATATCAAGAAGTGGTTCTTGATTACTTTCCAGATTCTTTCATGGCTAAATAGAAGGGAAATTAAAGGAGAAGAAAGAAGAAGTAAAAGAAAATAAGGAGATAAAAAAAACAAAAAATGGTAGGAAAGAAGAGATACCTATGAGAAATCACCAACTCACATTATCTTGGACATCGACATCCCTGGTATCAAGCTTAACATCAAGAAGATTGAAGAAGAAGAGGAGTTCTATTCATGGAGAGCAAAAAACTAACCAAAATTTTATTAATTCCATCATGCCAAATACAAAAACGTGTAGTCTTAGCTTACTTGCTACCTAACACTTTCTTAAACTCACAAAACTTGACTTTCTAAAAACAAAAGCTACCAAAATCAAACCCTTTTAGAGGATTTCGACCGACACTCTAAGAGGGCTTCACTTTGACTTGTTGACTTATTAAAATTATTAAAATAACATTGACATAATGCCTTATTAGAAAAATACCAAAAAACAAAAATTAAAATGACTCTCATGTCTTAGACTCTAATAAATGGACTCAAAACTAAACCAAAACCTCCATAATGTGTCCTTAAATGTTTTTCATGCTCTTTGTGTGTCTTCATGCGTGGCCTCCGCTATGCTCCTATGTTTTCATCATCATTTCCTTCTTTTGTTTTTACAAACTCCATAATCTCCACTTCTAAGTAGTGATTAGTTTGATCAAGTATCAAGGAAGTAAAGTGAAGAAAACCTACAAAAATCTAATCTCTTGAGTTGGGCAGATGAGAGTACTCAATAGTGAAAATCGTTGGACTTTACTTTAGATACAATGGACTAACATTTTTACAGGTGTTGTAATTCCTCTATTCTTTATTTGATCCCATGATTCTTTGACTACCACCTGTAAAATATGATTTTAGAAGTGACTTATTCCTTATTTTATTTTGAACTTTTTTGGGTTTATATAACCTCATAAATTGTACTACCCTAAAGCCCTTTTTATTTTCTTGTCTTGTTAGGATTTTGATTTCCTTAGGGTCCTCTACTAAAGCCCTATTTTTTCCATCTTAATTCTGCTTTCTCTCTCTTTAATTTTAAAATATGGTCACTGGTTTTTGTTTGTTCTTGTTTAAGTTCAAGTGGGACTGATATTTATATAATTTCATATATCAAAACTCATCAAATTCACTTGAAATTTAAGCCGTTGTGCTCATCAGGAAATATCTAGAAAGTTTTGGAATTTTTTGATGCATGAGTAATGGTCTTTTGGGCTTGATTCTTCCTCTTTTCCTTTATTTTCTATTTTAAATCATTCTCACCTCTTTTTTTAAAGTCTATTATCTGATTTCTCAAACTTTCTTGGCTACTTGTGTTAACAAATATCTGTTCTTGATTTATTTGCTTCCGCAATTTAATCTAACCATTATTTGAGGCTTGTGGGAATATCTTTCATCAACATTTGGGCATCTTTTATATTGTGCTGCATCAGTTGACCATCTAAAAAGAACTTTTGGGAGGCTAGTATCTGGTGTCAGATATATGTTCTATTTAGGTTTGGTAGGTCTCAACACCATTTAGTTTAAACATTGTATAATGTATATAACAGTTGCTATAGGTGGAGGTTGGACGTGTGCTCGTCCTGAATTTTGTTTCTGTCATTTTGAAACTGTGGCTCAACTCTTCCAACTTTCACATGTCTGCTTCCCATGACTGACATTGATTAATTTGTTTACTTTCCCAAATGTCCAGCTGTGTTAAGTGGATTCTGTATATAAATTCCATTTTACTAAACCTTAACTATTTTGCTTCAGCTGAGCGAATCCTGTTCAACCATTTTACTCTATCTAAGGCCATATTTTTCTGTTAAAATGTAAGTTGTGAGTCACTTCTTATTACCATAAGTTTACAGGTATTATCATACTTGTAGCAAATATCAATTAATGAAAGTGAGAAAAACAGGAAAAAGGGATGTGGGGATGTGGCTTTATTCTGTTGGTGTTGCAGCCATTAGGGGAAAATGTTCTGTTATATGAGAAATATATTCCATTGAAGTTAGATGTGTATAGAATTACCATGTGATTTTCAAGGACTTGGAATGCTCTTGCAGTTGATCTAGAATTATGTTATATAAAAATCTGATTATTGATCCTCACTTGGTTAATGTTTCTCTTCACAATCCTTGAAGATAAATGTGACAAGGCAGAACAGCAGAATACAAAAAATAAAAAATAAACACTTTGACTCGTTGGTTTTAGTATATATTGTGTTAATTCTCAATAGTGGGCAATGTTTGAAAACATGATATGAGATGACGATTTTGGTTGGTATCTAATTGATATGGGTGTTTTTTTTTTCCTTTGCTTGGTTAATTTAACCAGAACTCATATATTTGAACCTTGTTCTTTGTTCTACATGGACCTGAGTTTGGATTTTATCTTGGATCATGCAGCCTTTTGTGTAGTTGCAGTTGAGTCTGTAGGTAGACAAATTCCCATTGCCTTTCTTGAGCGAGTTAAGGAGGATTTTAACAAGAGATATGGAGGAGGAAAAGCTGCAACTGCTGTTGCCAACAGCCTGAACAAAGAGTTTGGGTTTGTTTGCCATCTCTAAATCTGTATAAAAATGTGCCTTTCACTTTGGCAAATATCTTTAAAATGCTGAAAATCCATTGTTTATGTTTTAGGTCCAAATTGAAGGAACACATGCAGTACTGTGTGGATCATCCAGAGGAGATTAGCAAGCTTGCAAAAGTAAAAGCTCAGGTTTCGGAAGTTAAGGGAGTGATGATGGAAAATATTGAGAAGGCAAGTCACTCATTTTGACCTGTAACTGTTACACTATGAGATACATTTTTCTTTATCATTTTGGAAAGAGGTTTGCAGTTTAGTTAATTAAATGTCTTTTTCATATAGGTTCTTGATCGTGGTGAGAAGATAGAGCTTCTGGTGGACAAAACAGAAAACCTTCGCTCACAGGTTAGTAGAGGCATATGCCTTCCATTTCACTGCTAAGTTGACTGCAGAAGACACTTCTTACTGTTTGGAAATGGCAAACTTTTTCTTTTTATATTTTTGTTATATAATTGACAATAGCCCACCTAGAAGTGATGGAAATGTCCTCAAATGAGATAACAGATTGGATTTGACCAAACAGCACATATTTTGCCCCTAGTTTTGGTCTACATTTTATCTTCATTTCCATGTTTCTGTTCCTCTTCGTACATGTATTTTTCTATTTATTAAAAGGCGATGCTTGCTTGCATTAATACTCCTCTGTTGCAGGCACAAGATTTCCGACAACAGGGGACCAAGATGAGGAGGAAGATGTGGCTACAGAATATGAAGATAAAGCTGATTGTCTTGGGTATTATCATTGCCTTGATTCTCATCATAGTTTTGTCTATTTGCCACGGCTTTAATTGCTGACGGAGCCACCTACATCCATTCAACTTCCCCAACTCCTACTACTATGCTTAATTAGAATAATCTTTACTAGATTGGTGCATCTGGTCCTAATGTGAATGAGCTTTTATTTTCCTCCCCTTTTTGGTTACCCCTTTTGTCTGTTTGCTGGCCTTTTGGGATGGGAATGGGTTTGTTTTTGTTTGTATGCGTGTATAGATTGTACGCATGGATTCTTTGTGGTTTTAGAAGTCTCTTTTGATGCTGGAATCATCCTTCGTTCCATGTTAATAGGAAATTTGTGAGAATAGCATCAGTGGTGTTAATGAAGAATACTTGGGTCAAGGGAAAAAAAATGAAGAATACTTGGGTCTGGATATCTGCTCTTCTGATCGACATCCATTGTTACTCGTTCACAGCACACATGCAACAACAACAACAAAAAAAAAAAAAAAAAAAAAAAAAAAAAAAAAAAAAAAAAAAAAAAATCAACCTCATCTTCTGATATCCATCTGATATGTTGATTTTATTTTTTGGTATATAAAATTGTTATTATTTTCTTATGGGCGGACCCTTTTGCTAATCGTTTTATTGGGAGTCTGTTGTGCACAAGAACTGCTTGAAATTGGTGAATCTGGGAAGGTCAGATATGTTTTCTGATCAAATTGCTCGTAGAAATTATTTTCTTTAGCTGTTTAAATATTTAACTAGTGGGACCTACTGAGGGAATATGCTTTCCAGTCGTGCAATTAAGACCTTGGCGGACCATTTTGAACGTCAAACGGTAGGGGATGAGTATAATTGCGTTATTACTCTTTTAAGTTGAGAATAGTTAAATACTATCTATACTACAAGAACTGAGATTATGCAGCAATTTGAGGTCTTTCATTGAAATTTGCTTAATCGAGTTAGAACCGTTATAGCAGAGTGATCAGTTTGGCAGTAATGGAGGAGTTATAAAGATGGATAAGAATCTAACAGGAGGCATTTATGAGAGTATGGATGTGTTTTTTGTGGATTCCAGTCTGATTAATGGTTGGAAACTCAATAAGCTTGTTAGAACTTCTTTAAAACAATTTGATTCCTCCCAAATCTCGTTTGGAAGCCCACTCGTGCGTTGGTTTTGTACATAGCACAGCATGACAAAAACATAAAAGTTACCGGAACCAAGGTTCGTTGCCTTAAAGAGTGTTCAACTCTGGCACTCTTCGGACCATTGTGGTCCTTTAAATTTGATCGTTGCGTGGGCCAAATTCTCTTCTATGTAGAAGAATACCATGTTACGTAATAAAACAATCCCAACTATTCTTTCCTCTGTACTTTCTTGGGG
>JAOXJP010000006.1:12227843-12242918 GCA_025762735.1 Platanus orientalis | reverse complement strand
GGTTCAAAATGAACTCATTCAGATTTATACTGATTTGTTAACTAAATTTAGAAATGAAGTCATCTTAGGTTTTTTTATTAAATGAAATGATGTATGTTATCAAGTATAAATTGAATGAGATCATTTACCAAAAAAGAAAAAAAGAAGAAAAAAAAAGAATTAGTTTTCATTTTGAACCATCACCTTATGGCTACAAATGCCTTCGGAATTTGAAATGAAATGATTTCATTACAGGTGGCTGCCAAACACAGCCTAAGTAGTTGTACAGTTGTTGGGATTTGTATCCTACCTTCAGATGCTATAGGGTGCATTAAATTGTACAATCCTAAAAGTAGTTTCATCAGCATATCAGCATCACTTGTACAATGTTTCATCATATATCCATTATGTTGAGCACAGGGAGTTCATTAAAAAAAAAAAAAATGTTGATCATAGGGAGGATAAATTAAAGCAAACAAGGAGATGTCTCTTCACCATGACAACAATGATGATTTGCAATGAGATTTCATATTGTAGAATAATGTGATAATTCTGTTATTTAGATTTGATGGCTTTTTATTCTAACCAAGATGGATATTTTCAGACACCATGAGACAACTGCCTAAGAGTTGATTTTGTTAGGCCTGCATGGTGTTTAAGAATAATAACAACCCCACTACCATATGTCACTCAAGCGCACATTTTTCATTCATTAATCTCTTTAACTACAGATGACAAGATTGGTTCCTATTCTCATTGTTGTAGGAAACGGGAAACGAATCATGTGCTATGAAGTTTCTCTTACTGTGGCAGCTGATCAGAGGATAAAGCAGATGCTAATTTAGGGTTAACTGACAAGGCATGAATGATTCAGCAAGGCGGCGGCATGCACTGTTGGAGAAGAGTTAAGCTGATGTTAAAAGAATGTATTGTTAGGATAGGTACTTGAACATTACAAGTAGTTGGTTTTGAAGATTATCTCGTTTATTCATTACAGTGTTATCAAGCATTTAACCATTAGTTCTTGCAAGCAGATTTCATGATCTATTCAATCCTATAAATCTTTAAAATTTGTTGTTTGCTCAGCAAGTAGATAAGTACCCATGGAGCTTCCTGTTTCTTTCAGTCACCCACGCTTGCCCACCAGAACAAAGAATAGCTTCCTCTTATGAGGGATGTTGATTGGTATTACATGAGTACTCGTATCAATATTTAGGATGGGAAACAGTGTTACTTGGGTTATAAAATTAATTATAGCAATTGGGAGATTTGTCCCTGTATTCTATAACTTTGTTGTAAAGAATATGTGGGAATCCTGTTTGTGTGTGTGTGTGTGTGTGTGTGAGAGAGAGAGAGAGAGAGAGAGAGAGAGAGAGAAAAAAGCAAAATTTCAAATTGAAGGGTTAACTGAGAACTGTTCAGATGGGAGCAAGGTTTGAATAGCATCAAATGTACTGCAAGGCTGTTGTTAGGCCTTTCAGCAGGACAATCCAAAAAGGGGACTTTCAAAACACGAAGACTACCGTGACATGGTCGGAGTTAATCCTAGAAACAGCACAGGCGGAGTGTATCCAAACATGCCCTTAATATACCATCCTCGTCCACTGCTTGCAAGTGGCTTTCATTTAGGCACGCTTGCAAGTGTTTTCATTTAGGCATGGTATCTTCCACAACCCAGTGGAAGGCTTCCTCCTACTAGACACAATTGGGAATTTCTTTTAACAAAGTCAGTATTTCTTCATCAACACATTACATAGGATGAATGACTTTGTAAATCAAACGATTCTGTTCTTGTTTTCCTAGGTAAAATTTAGCCTACCATCGTTTTCCTTGATAAAATCCTGCCTCGGGGAAAAGAACATATGGAACAAGTTATAGAGCTTACCAATACACATTCAATCTAACTTTCAATCAGGGGGAGGTCTCTCATAACACCATCCGTGCACATTGAATCTTTTTACCCTTTTTTTTTATTTTTTTTATTTTTTATTTTATAGCAAACCCAGTAGCCCAGATGCCACAGTAAGTGAGCCAGGAACACATGCATAAAACTAAGCTTGAAGAGCTTCTTTGATTCCAAGAACAGCAGTGCACTCAAATAAATTGTGAAACTATTCTGTACAATTTTTATTTTCTACTTTTAAAACAAAGTGATTTCAATAGCACCACCTAATGAAAGACACTGATACGAAACAATCATGTTCGATTGTAATTTAAGATTCTTCCGAATCTGAAGTCTGATTGGGATAAGAACCAAGCCCTGTAACTAGAACGCAATATCATTCATTCTGTCTTCAGTTTCTGTATTATGGAACCCAACATAATCTGAACAAATAATGTAATTCAAAATGCATCATCCCTAGTCTTTTTTTCTGCAATTGATGCCCCGGTGCCAGGCTGTTGGATATCCAAATGCAAGGCTCTTCACCAGGATTAGTTGAACTACTTTTACATATTTGAGGCAATTCTGCACAATATTAAAACATTCATGGGAAAAGTCCCGCTGAATCAATAAAAGGAAATCGAAAATACAATTCCTGTATTTCTAGGTAGATGAACATTAACTGTAAAATTACCAGAATTATGCAATGATTCTCACAGCTGATCTTCATCCGGCCTGGACCGTGTGAGGCGTCGACGTGTCCTTGGTGGTGAAGAAACATCTTCACCCATGTCACTTGCCAGGTTCCAGTCATCTTCATCGTCTTGCAAACCTAACAAGTTCTCACCCCAGAGATTACGGCGACTAGAGACCGCTCCCGATGAGCGACGATGCCTAGTCCAAGCCCTTGACAAACCCCTAGGCTCGGTAACTGGGGCAATCATCTGGAATAGAAAAAAGGTAGTCCACCATGGCCCACCACCTTCCCTTTGACTGTTATCCCTGTCAGCTGACAGCCCATCTCCATTCTCAATAACATAGTCTCCAAACACAATAGCATCGGGCATGGCTGAACGGATCGCACTGACGATATCACCATATTCCCGCTGGTGCTCAAGGTGTCGCCAAGCGCGTTGCCTTGACGGGTCAACATCAGCAGGTCGAGTTGTTGGGTGAACCCTTCTGGCATGCCTGCGAAGCTCCCTGTAGTTACCACAGAAGGAGCAGGACTCCCGAGAGCAGCTTCTCTGTTTCAGATCAAGATACTGTCGAGCCTCTTTTACAATCTTCCAGCCCCTTACAATACCTCGGCAGAGGGGACATTTCAATTTCAAGCTTGGGTCTAATAAATTCCCCTCGTTGAACTCTTCCAAACCGATCTCTTCCCTGAATGTCTCAGGTCCACTGGATTCTACAATGTTTTCACCTTGTGTTTCTAAGTATGTATCTGGTTCTTCGTTGCTATTTTCTCCTACGGGTTCCAGTGATCCAGCTGAAATTCCACTGTTATTTTCATCTAAACTGTAAAGTTCATGAACCTCCGCCAAGCCATTTCTCATTCTCGAACCCCCAAAATTAGGTTCAGAAGAATGACCAAGAGGTGTCAGACCAAGTCTTGAACTGTCTGAGTTTTCGAGGAAGGATGATCTGGATGGTGAGGGGCTTTTCCTATGGTCGACTCTCAGTTTTTTAAACCGATCCAGGCAATTTGAATGCCTGTAACTGGTGTCACAGATATAAGACCTGCAGCCCTTGTCATGTGAGCTGCAAAGGAGGAGAACAGCATTATGTGGATGGTCCATGCAGATTGGGCATGAAGCTTCATCCCATTCCTTGTGCAGAGCACGGATATCTGTGTCAGTGGATGTGTTCCCTTTCATATCTGTCATCTTGGGCGCACTGTAGTAAGTTATTTGAAAAATTAAACAGATCAGAATGTAGTTGTTCTCTTAAACAAAAAGCACAAATTGATGAGAGCATTTAGATTTGAAATGTAATGATTATGGAGAACCACTTACAGCAAAATAATACTAAATGAATTATTGATCAACCAATATTTCCAATAAGAATTTTTGCATTCCCAACAAGCAGAACAGAATTATCAAACAGCCCGCTTGGCTCATGACAAGAACAGATGGACAAACAGATAAACTCATGGTCAGCTGGCTTCAGAAAAGGATAATTAATATCATTCCTAATAGATACTCTTGGAAGAAGATACAGTCCCTCCCAATGTGCAAATTCCCTCCCAAGGCAAATACAGAAGACTTCCCAACATGCCTTTCTTATGTGATATGGTTTGAGAATGGTCAAAGATAGTTTCCGGTGATGTGACTAGCTTTTCCGGCAGTTAAGGGAGGATACAACAACAACAACAAACAGCCTTATCCCAACAGTTAAGGGAGGATTTTTTTTTTTTGTGCGGACAGGAAATCTTTTGAGATTGCTGAGGATTTCGTAAAAAATGTTGAACTTACTCACTTCACTGAGAGATGGGCTTCCTCCTCAGCATTCATTCGTATTGGGGCTCAGTTCATGCCTTGGTTGTGTGATAATTTATTTCTGGCTGGTAAATCAAGTGCTTTCTCATCGTTTCTGAGATCCAACGACGACGGAAAGAGGGTGACTCTCTTGGTTGGGAAGGTGAATGCCCAGGGCTGTTTCAATCAGATTTCTGAAATCTGGAGGGATGGCAAGGAATGGAGTATTTCCATTCCAGAAGAGGGGAATGGTAGAGGTTGGTCTGGGGTTATTGAGGTTATCCAACATTCGTTCGTTAGCCAGCCCTCTTGAACACAGGTTGTTCCCCAGCAGTCAAAGGCTTCGTGTCCCTGACTGCATGTTCCATCTGGAGGGCAAGAGGCTCGTCATGGACTGCTGGTGAGACCAGTGCCTGCGGTAAATCCTCAAAGTCACCCTAAGGATGTTGCTCTCTATGTGGATTGGGGGAGGGTTGTCACTTGGAGGGGATTTGGGATTTGGGATTTGGTGGCAGCGTGTGAGATTGCTGGTTCGGGCTCCTCATGGGAAGAGGTCACGGGGTGGATGGATCATCTTCTGGATTACACTGGTTCGATTCCTTGCCTTTTAATCCGGGTAAGGCTGTCTTCTTTTTGGCCTCTCCAGAGGAGGTAATTCACACCCTCTCCGGTCAGGGCTTTGATCTCTTGCTGGTTTCCAGGAGTCGATGGTCGCTGCAATGATAGCCTCATCAAACCCTGCTGGATTTGTATTGGGGGCCTCTCGTTTCATCTGTGATTGATGACAATCCTGTCTGAGATAGGCAACCTGTGAGGGGGCTTCTTATTGGTCTATCGTTTTCCAAGCTATGGTGGGCCCGAGTCGAGGTGGCTGCTACTAATCTTCAGCAAATCTTCACCTCATCTCGGTGATCGATGTTTGCTTTTTTCAGTGACAATTTCCCTGGAGGATAAGGACAATTGTGAGAACAGAAGGGAGGTTGGCATGAGTGTACCGGAAAGTGGTGGGGGTATTACCGATATTGTGCTTGTGACTGACGACCGACGTTTTCTGCCTTGGCTCATTTGAATTCCTCGGTGCCTCTGCACCCTAGCCCTATCTTTGATAGGCTACACCTTCCTTTTGGCAGGGATGACAGAGGGAAAGGTAATTAGGGTTATGGGTACATGGACGATTGTGACCCGAGGGGGGAGGACTGCGGTTTGGGAAAGGACTGGCCAATTTCAAGGGGCTTGTTTATCTTTACTCTCTCCTAGCATGGAGGAGAATGTCAGCCAGGTGCCATATGATCTTGGGTTTGAGAAGGAGAACGTCAAGGGGCTTGTTTGTCTTTACTCTCTCCTAGCATGGAGGAGAACGTCAGCCAGGTGCCATATGATCTTGGGTTTGAGAAGGTGTTTGCTAGGGCAGAATAGTCAGTTAGGCAAGGTATTGTGTTGCCTTCGCCTTGCTTGGGGGCTGTGGTTGGATGGGATTCGAAGGGTGAGGCTTATGTTATCCCTAGGCGGGACTCATCCAGATCAAACGGTAGGGAGGAGAGGACCTGGAAAACTAATGTTGGGGCCTTGGGTGAACCGTCTTTTGGACTAGACATCGTAGTGGACCAAAGTGTCCCGATTCTAGGGTGAAATTAGTTCAGAAATTGAATTGGATGAGGGGTCGTTGCCTTGGTTGGGGGGTCTATGTAGGCTTGGTCTCCATACTAAGGAAGTTGGTGGACCTGAATCCTCCTCTCATGGCCGTCAAGTTCGTTCGGGAGAGGGATTCTCTAGGACCAATTCAAGGGGTCGTGTCAGGCCTTTGAACTCGAGGGGGAGGTCTGGAGATTATCTTCTTCCCCAAGTGCCAGGGTCAACTAATCAGAGGAGTGTGAAATCACCGGCTACACGGAAAGATCATCAGTATGGGTGGTCAAGGCGTCTGGTTAGGCAGAATTGTCTCCCCTGCTGCTGGTGGATGGAGCGATTCATGGTGAGGTGGAGAATCTGCATGAGTCTCATCTTGTGAGGTGGGATAATTATTCTTCAGTTCGGAACTGTTGTAGGTGTTCCTATTCACTGAGGGATGGACTTGTTGGCAATCTGGAAGGGGTGAGCCGACTGGGCGAGGGAACTCTCTTTCTGCTTGAAGGTGTCCAATTCTAGGTCTGCAGAGGAGGGTTCTTGGCTTGACTCTGACAACGTCCAACGATCAAGTGGTTTTCTACGCTACGGCTTCGAGGGGACCTGCTCTGCTTATCTATGTGGTGCTAAGTTGGTGTTGGCAGATGGTACTATGAGGACTCCTTTTGCTCTTGACCCCATCTGTGAATTCTTGGATTACTCTTGCTTGGACAATGATAACCTTCTTCATGCAGTGGTTTAGGGACTATGAGTGAGGATGCCCATCATATAGAGGTTTTTGCTCCACTCCAATTTTTTCTCTATGCCCTTGGGCGGATGGTTCTATAAAGTTAACGCTTTCCTCCTTGGACTCTACGATGGCCATTTGGGATGCTCTTTTGGAGAAGAAAGTTCCTTTGAGCAATAACAAATTGAGTGTGGATAACAGTCTTAGGTCCAGTAACAAGCTGGATAGGGTTAATGCGGTGGTCTCCAACTCTTCCTTTCCTTATGATAAGGTGCATATTTTAGCTAATTTCTAGCCTTTTATTTGCTTTGACTCTTGATTTATGCAGACCTTTTTTAGGTGGTTCTAAGGGTAAGAATCTTATCAATTTGACCACTTCGACCTCAAGGCCTCTGAATGCTATTGTGAATCCTAACAGACAGTTAGCTGTTTATGAGAATCAATTTCTTGTGAGGGAGTGTGGGAATGAGGGGGGTGTGCACATGGGGCCTAGAGATGGGGATGGTAGGGAATGCTTTCAAATGGTGGAACATTGTTCTCTTCGGACGAGTGTCTTCTATTAAAAGGGGCTTTGGAGAAGGATGAGTAGGCCATCTCGGAATGGGTCTTGAACAAATTGGGGGACTTTGGTAGCTTTTTTAGGTCTTTCTTATGAGGGCTTTAAGGAGGAAATTAGAGCCCTATTTTGGAAAATTGAATTAGGTTGTGTGGGGGCAAATCACGAAGTTGTGATGTTCTTGGGTGAGTGTAAGAGACTTCGTAATGAATTGAGAAAATTGGAGAATAACATCAATTATGACGGAAGGCGAGGATGGTCGAATAGGGATGTGGGATGATGGGTAAAGGTTCTTGTCGCATGTGATTTTATGGAGTACAAAATTCTCTCTTGGAATATTCATGGCTTGGGTGGTAAGGAGAAGAGGATGTTGATCTATAACAATGTTGCTAAGTGTAGGCCATGGATCCTTTGTCTATAGGAGTCTAAATCAAAGAGGCTGTCCTTTGCGGTGGTGTGTGAGATCTGGGGGGAGGGTTGTTGTGAGTGGTGTGATGTCCCCTCCTGGGGTCCTTTGAGGGCATCGGGGTGATTTGGGATAATTCGATGGTGGAATGTTTGAAGGTGGATAAGGGTGCTTCCTCTTTGTTATTCTCTTTCATTTATCTAGGCGTTCCGATAAGTGGGTGTTTTCGGGTGTTTATGGGCCAAATGTTTTGGAAGAAGTGGATGACTTTCTTTCTGAATTGGAAAATGTGAAGGCTAGGTGGGACTTGCCATGGTGTATTGGTAGTGAATTTAATTTGGTTAAGTTCCCTTTCAAGTGCAAAGGGGGTAGGAGATTGGACACGAGAATAACCAAATTTGGGGAGCTTATTGATAGATGAAATTTAATTGATGGCCCGCTAAAAGGTGCTAAGTTTACTAGGTCAATTTTTCAAGATTGGCCCTCTCTTAGTCATCTCAATCGTTTTCTAATTTGTGACTATTGGTCTAGGCTATTTCCTAATGTGGTCCAAGTGGCTCAACCCTAAGTGACTTCCGATCATTTCCTTATTTTATTGGAATCTCTTAAGGTGGGTGATGGGCCTTCTCTTTTCCGTTTTAAGGATGTTTCATTTCATTCTGATGATTTCATGGAGGTGGTGAAGGAGGAATGGAACTCTATTGTGTATAGCGGCTCCCCTAGCAAGATTTTCTCTTAGGTTGAAAGCTCTCAAAAGAAGTTTAAAATTGTGGAGCAAAGTCAATGAGGACTCTTTATGTGTGAGGATTTTAAGAGGTTGATTTCCTTATTGAAGAGGCTAGATGAGGTTGAGGAGGTCTGGAGTGTTGTCTGAGGAGAAGAGATCTAGGGTGATTTGAAAGGATTTACACATTTCGATTTTGAAAGAGGAAATTCTTTGGAAGCAAAGATCTCGTATTCGTTTGTTAAAAGAGGGGGATAGGAATACAAAATTCTTCCATAAGGTGACTTCAGCTAGGAGATGTAACAATGCCATTGCCGGGTTGGAGGTCAATGGGGAGTGAATTCAAGACTCTAGTCATGTTAAACAGGAAATATCCTCTTTCTACGAGTCTTTGTATAGGGAGGATGTTAGTTTTAAACCCATGTCATATGCCTTTTGATTTTTTTTGGAGATTCGTTTGGAAAGGCCTTTCTCAGAAGAGGAAATCTATGCTGTGATTAAGAATATGATTAGGGATAAATACCCTAAGCCTGATGGGTTCTCTATTGTGTTCTTTTCAAGGTGTTGGGATATTATTAAAAATGATTTGTTGAAGGTTTTTATTGAGTTTTTCCACTCTTAATTGTTTTATGAGAAGTGGAATCATTCTTTCGTTGTGCTTATCCCCAAGAAGAACGGGGCTAATGAAATTTGTGATTATCGACCCATTAGTTTGCTGAGTAGTGTGTATAAAATCATTGCTAAGGTGCTTGTGTCTAGACGTTCATTTGGTGATGAATAGTTCGATTTCTAATTCCCAAAGGGCGTTTATGAGGGGTAGACATATTTTGGATGGTATTCTTGTGGCCAATGTGTGTGTGGATGCTAGGGCTAAGTTTGGTAGGAATGGCCTTTTGTGTAAATTGGATTTATAAAAGGCCTCTAATTATGTGAATTAAACCTCTTGGATTATATGATGGGGAGGATGGGGTTAGGTAGGAAGTGGAGAAATTGGATGAAGATATGCATTACATATGTTTCTTTCTCGATCTTGGTGAATGAATCTTCTTACCTTAGGGTTATTTTGAGAGGGCATAGGCAGAGCAACCCCCTTTCTCCTTATTTGTTCATTACGATTACTGATGCTTTTTCTAGAATGATTCAAAGAGTTTCCAATGGGTTTATCAGGTGGGGGGATGGGAGAGGGGGTCTGTCCATTTCCCACCTTCAGTTTACAGATGATACAATGATTTTTGTGATGCGGAGGTTAATCAAGTGAGCCTTTTTAGATGTGTCTTTAAGATGTTTTGAAGCGATGTCAGGGCAGAGAATTAATCTTGCTAAAAGTGAGCTTTTCGAAGTGGGTGAGGTCTGTAACATTCAGGCCTTAGCTTCCATTTTGGGTTGTAGGATCAACAGTTTGCTTGCGAATTATCTTGGGTTGCCATTAGGGGCAAAGTTTAAGTCTAGTCTAGTGTAGGAGCCGGTGGTTGAGAAGATTAGACGAAAGTTGTACTCTTGGAAACCTCCTCTACTTTCTAAAGGGGCCAGGCTAATGTTGATCAAAAGTTCTCTTTTTGCCAATATTTTGAACTATTTCCTCTCTTTGTTCACTATCCCTCATTTGACTGCCAATGTGATTAAAATGATTCCGTACTTTTCTATGGAATGATGTGTCAGAGGGTAGGAAGTATCATTTGATGGGTTGGAAGTTGGTTTGTCATCTGATTCAAGATGGGGGGTTGGGATCAGAAGGTTAAGAAGTCACAATAAAGCTTTATTGGGTAAATGGTTGTGGAGGTTTGAGATCGAGAAGGATAGTTAGTGGAGGAAGGTGATTGTGGCTAGGTATGATCAAAGTTCTGAGTAGTTGCCTAGGGATCCTAAAGAGGGTTATAGTACTAGTCTAAGGAAGTCTATTCTCCTATATAAGAGGGAGTTTTGGAAGTATATTAGGTTTAAGCTAGGGTAGGGGAGGGACATTCGTTTCTAGAAGGATTGGTGGTTTGGGGATGTCCCTCTTATGATGGAGTTTAATGGTGTTTATAATTTAGTGGTGAATAAGGTTAGGTCGGTGCCAGGTGATTTTTTTAGGGAGCGATATGGTTGGAGTCCAAGACTCAAAAGGAACCTTAGTGACTGGGAGTTTGAGAAGATGGCTAAATTACTGGGTGTTTGCATGGGGTCTGTCCAGACCTAGGGGTGAGAGATTCTTGGGGGTGGATTCTGAGTTCTAAAGCAGTGTTTAACACGAAATCTTTCTATGGTGGTTTCATCAACTTTCAACCGAGTATTTTTCCTCACAAGAGCATTTGAAGGTCTTTTATTCCTTTGAGGGTTAATTTTTTCATGTGGACTTCCTTCTTGGATAAGATTCTTACCCAAGATCACCTTAAAAGCAGAAGTTGGAATTTAGCTAACAAACGTATCATGTGTATGGGGGAGGAAAAATTGGAGGATCATCTTTTTTATTCATTGTTTGGTGTTTTACTCGATTTAGCATTTTTCCTTGTTAAGTTGCATGTTTCGTGGATGTTACCTTCTTCTTTCAGAAGTCTTGTCTCAAGGTGGTGACTCAGGGATTTGGAGGGTAGTCCAAATTCTATTTGGTATCTTTGTCCAAGGTGCATTTGTTGGAGGATTTAGAAGGAGAGGAATAAAATAATTTTTTAGGGCATCTTCTCCTCTCAAGAGGCTTTGATCATCGGGGTGGTTAGGTTGATGTTTGATTGGTGCACCTTCTTCCAGGGATTTTGACTTGAGGGTTAGGATAGGTTTTGGAGTCTCTCTATTTAGCAAGAGGTTTTTTTGTTTGTTTGTTTGTTTGTTTGTTCTTTGTTGGTTGTTGTTGCTTCTGTTGTGCACCTTCTCGATGCTTTGTTTGCTTTCTTTTGTGGCTTTTGTGTTCCTCCACCTTTAAAATTTAATGAAATTATCCAAAAAAATGCTTTTATTTTTACTTTTAAGGAGACAAATACCACCTACAGAGCTCAAATGCTAGACCACTACGAGATGAAATCAATTGAAGGACTGCTAAAGTTCTCTAATATGTAATTTTAGAATCTTAGCATTAAAGCGAAGGTCATAATAACACTTTATGAATATATCAGTTCAAAGAACCTAAAATTAAGAAGAAAATTACTCAAAATTCAGCAGAGGGCTACAGCGGTCTACTATAAAGCAAGGCTTGTCTATAGCAGTATGCTAGCCTGAATGACCAAATATCTACCACTCCTATGCTATAGATTTATCCAGTAGTCCAAATGACCAATGCTAATATCATTTGGTAAATACAATATATATATATATACATATTATGATGCTTTTCACAGTTTGGACTCTTTGGTTTATTTCATTTTAAAATTGATTTGTTATTTTCGAAATAATGATCTTCAACAGTAAAAATAAACAATGATCTATTATCTATTACTAAAATAATTTTATCATTCTTTTCCCCAATAGTATATACTTCCTCAGCCTACCAACACATAAAAATAAAATTTCCCCACAAATTATCATACTCAACTATGGCCCACGAGTTCCTACAGATGGATGAACTGCCCAATATGACATGAGCTGGACATCCAAAACTTTGCCAAATTCATGTCCAATTATTCTGGATTTAAACCTTCCATGACATTATATTAATTCGAAAACATCTTAGTTCTGGGGCCACAAGACCTGTAGATGGTTTGGGGCCCCATAACTCACCACATATCTAATGTTTAGTGGATCAGGACCACCACCAAAGTGGCACCACCTAAGAAATTGCCTTCCAAAAACCATCATTATCAGATGATTTTTGACCATCTGATCTGTACATCGGTTTTGGAGCTTTTAATAGGCTTTCTCCCACACCATCAAAATGAATACACCTACAAAGCCCCCTACCAACTTCTTGGGGTTGGCTACACAAATTCTGTCTGGCCATTTGCACTCTATTTTAGGTGAAATACCCCCCTTCAATTTTAATGGTATGTATCGATTACAGATCACTCCAGAAGCAACTCTCCACTTCATCCACCCTGCTCTAATTCTATGACCAACATCTTCAATCTCTACATCCTTTCAGATCTTGGTTATCAATCTTAACTACCCTCTAATTTCCCTCCTATTTTTACTAAAACTGCATTCTATATATTCTGTTTAGTCAGGCTTATCATAAAATGTTTTGGTCATAGAACATCCTTCCATAATTCTAACTTCGACTTTAACCCCTCCAGTCCCATCAATCAAAACAATATCATCAGCAAACAACATGGGGACCTCCTCCTATATATGCCTAGTCAACTTATCCACAAATAATGCAAAAAAATACGGACTCAACGCCAACCTATAGTGTAAACCTACTTTGATTGAAAACTCGCTCGTCTCTCCCTCAGTTGTTCTAAATCTTGCTACCGTACTATCACACATACCTTTAACTAAGTCAATATATATCCACTTTAGGCCCCTTTCTTTTCCAAAGCCCAACAAATGATCTCTCTTGAAACCTTTTCAAATGCTATATATAAAGACCATATGAAGTTCGTTCTTCTTCTCTCTAAACTTTTCCATCAATCACCTAAATAAGAAAATAGCTTCAGTCATCAATCTTATTGGCATAAATCCAAGCTGATTTATTCATAAAAAAATAAAAATAAATTCCAAGCAGATATCTAATACTCAAGTTCCATGTCTTAGTCTCAATCACTCTCTCCCAAAGTTTCATGGTCTGGCTCAAAAAGCTGATCCCATGAAATTAGATCAACACTGAATATCTCCCTTGTCTTGTAATTAGGCACCATATTTCTGTCCATTAATATTAGGTATTTTCTTAGTCTAATGATCTTGTTCAACTACTTTGATAACTAGGATGAGGCATTGTTTCCAATGCATTTCCAAGGCTCCAAGTCCTTCACAATGTCTCTTCAACTTTAAACAACTTAATTACAAAAGTACCAAGATTTCTACTCTCACTGACACTACCGATTCCTCCTGATTCAACATTCCTACATAAGTACAAGCTGATTTTTGGCCTGAATAATCTCTCCACTGGGACCCATTCAATGATGGCCGAAATCATCTAACCATTAAACTAATGGTGAGTTACAAGAGAACTAGACCGTTCTATGTCTCCTTTGGCCCTAGACCAAAGATATTGCCAATTAATATTTGCCAGAATTGATAAGTTCAACCTTTCCCATTAAGAAGTTCCAGTGGTATATAGCTACTATATATAACATTACATTCATGTAAGTTCTTTTCAATAGGTATAAGATACAACTCATAAGATATCGCATATTTTATTTTTTACTTCAGGAGTCCACAAGATCCAGCACCCCAACCATACTAGAATGCCACTTATACCCATACAAAGTAACATAGCTCCTCAATCAAAACTTTGCACCCAGTAGCCTAAATAAATGGAAGAAACAGCACAGGGAGACATCACCAAGAAACATTTTCCCATACTGACCTATTAACCTCTACTCTGAATCTAGCTCTTCCAGAAACATTTTCTTCCTCATTTTTGCTATTTTTTCTATATATTACCTTAAACATCAAACCTAATTATATTTAAATATCTCCCTTATGTACATTTTTACACCCGTATTCCAACCAATTGCATCATAATACCTCCTTGTGGTTCCTCTTTAAATCTCCAAGGTCACTTCCTAAAGTAGCATTAAACCTTCCAAACCCCAAAGTTAAATCCACCATATACACAAACATCCTCTCCTATTTAATTAGAGAAGATCAATGCTCAAATCTTTCCACTCCAGAAGACTATTCAATTAAATTATCTTTGAGTTATCAACTCTTAAACCCAAATACTTGTGAAAAGGTGTACAACACCAGAGACATGGGCATGGGTGTTCAAAAGAATGTAATTTTTAAAAGGATATCCTGACAAAGTAATAATTAAAAGGATATCCATCCATCTCAGAAAAAGAAAGTAATTTTCTAGATTGCAATTTCGAAACCAGCACACCACCCAATTCTAGAAGATTGTACGAGTTAGTCGCTTTCTTGCTTACTCTAAGAGAGAACCACAAACCCACAAAATCAAAGTATCCGGCAATATCAACTAAGGGGGGAATCACCCTATGATGTAGGATATCAAAGAAAACAAGATTCATACACTTACCAATTAAAACAAGCCAAAAAGAATGTTTCTTGAAATTAAAGAATGCTGAAAATTTAAAGAAACTATTCAAGAAACAAAATCTTCAGAGAAATTAATCAAAAATCAAATAAACTAATTCAAGAAAAATTGGATTATCAAAGGGAAGCAAGAAATCTAAGAAAATTGAATAGAAATCAAGAAAAGAATGCAAAAGAATAAAAAATTGGGAAAACTTTAAGAAACCCTAGATTTTAGGGTTGGAAATTGGGGATTCTTTGTATGGTTATGTGTGTTGGGTTATGAAAAGGGTAAACCTAGAGGGAATTAGGTTTTTTATGGGAGTAATTAGAAAAATGTTTGCTGGAAAATTTTCTGTAGCACAGAAAAGTGTTTAAAGAAGGTAAAGAACAAGAAGAAAAGAATGGAGGAGATGAGGGATGATGTGTAGTAACAAAGTAGATTGTAGAAAAAGGTAGGAAAAGAAGGTTAAAAGAGAGAATAAAGAATTTTCTACAGAAATCTTTAAAGAAGATTCAAGAATAAAGTACACATAAGAGAAGAGATTAGAGAAGAGAGGAGAAGAAGAAAAAACAAGAAGAAGATGAAAAAC
>JAOXJP010000006.1:12206763-12218421 GCA_025762735.1 Platanus orientalis | reverse complement strand
TATATATATATATATATATATATATATATATATATATATATATATATATATATTAGCTGAGAGTAGATTTCCTCTTGCAAAAAGTGTCTAATTATTATGTTTTTTTCGAAATTCTCTTAATCTAAGTAAATGGGTTTGAAATTGCTTCAATTAAGAGGGTTTCAACCAATCTCAGAAATAGAGAAATGATAAGTTTTGTATAATGTAAATTGAATAATAATAACTGATATCAATTACAATCTAAATGTCTTATTTGATTCGATGGAGCCATTACTCTTTTTGAAGTACATTTATTTTCGACAGTAAACAACTCAAGTATAATCTAATGGTTACAAACTACAGGTACAAAACTATGTTACATATACTAAGTTACACTTACTCCTAGGATAAATAAAAGATTGATTGGATGATGATCGATCTGTCTACCTTCATTCATATACAATATATAACACTTCAAATGGTTATGACAGTTTCTTATCTTCTTCATGTCGCCAATTAGTTATTCGTCATTAACTTTTTTCATCACACTTCTCTTTAATCCTCCGATCTTGTTAATAGTGAAAGTAGGAACTATCATGCCCCATGTTTCATCGTTTTTTGGGTTAACAAAATTTCATGTTCGGGCCCATGTATTTTAGTTGTAACGGTCAAAACATGTGTCAATCATCTAATGCATTCCTCGATCTTCTTCTTGTC
Organism: Platanus orientalis; assembly: GCA_025762735.1. NCBI lineage: Eukaryota > Viridiplantae > Streptophyta > Magnoliopsida > Proteales > Platanaceae > Platanus > Platanus orientalis. The sequence continues at coordinate 12,217,725 of JAOXJP010000006.1, read as the reverse complement.
TTAGGTGCACTTTGTGTTGCTCCATTTGTGACCAGGTTTGAAATTGATGGGATCTATGCTTCCTATTTCTTTGACTATTTTCAATAGGGTAAACGCTAGCGACTCTCTTGTGTTGGACGCTGATTGACACATGTCTCAATAAAGTGAAAAACCACATGTGACATATGGTGTTAAGAGTCTTTTTTCACTTTTTGGACCGTGTTGATCAGCATATGCAAGAGGGTCGCCAAGCACTTTTTCACTAGAGAATCCACTTTGATAATAGCTTCAAGTGTATTAAATACGAATCAGAAATATCCGAATCATCTATAGCATATTGGGGCATGTCCGAACCACCAAACCTACCCAATCTATATGTTTTTTGTCGCAGAGGATTTGGTACGATCAAAGTTCATACAAATGGGTGTGAACAGCACCAGGGTGCGGACACATCAGCGCCAAAAAGTGATAAGCATCCCCCGAAAAGTGTAAGTCACTTTTCAGCACTGATGCCTTAGCCCCCTGGTACTGTTCACACCATTCATTTGAACTTCAGTCGTACCTAATCCTAGACGGTTCTTTTTCAGGTTTGTTTGGTTTTCCAACCCAATTATTAAAACTTGGCTGCTTAGCTATTACCCTAGGCGACTGACCAATATTTAGTACAAAATCTACCAAGCCAAACCAGAAACTGATAGCTTTCCTAGGTTTGTTCGCATTCTCAATATGATTAATAGATGTGTTTGAGGTGCTGAGCTGTTTTCTTTAGTGATTAGACCTATCCGGCATATACCCATTTTACTTAATGACTAACAAGAGGGGAACATCTTGCATCAAGAGGATGTGACATTTACCCAAAGATTAAGTTTAAAACCTTTTTAAACTTGAACCAAGCCTGTGAGCACACGAATCCAACAAGGATTCTTCAAGAAGGTGATTGTGAAGAGTTCTCTTGTTGACAGTGAAGATTATATATCTCTTTAAAATATCTCTTTAAGTGGTTGTAATATTGCATGCCAGTCCAAACTACATATCAATCAATAATAAAGGCTTCTTCTAAGTTTCTTTTTTAATATAATAAAATCATATTGTATCAAATCTAATATAATCTCTATCAAATCCAATTTAATAAAATCCTAATCATATATTTTATTCCCCTAATAGCTGAACTGCAAGTCTGTTTTCCCTTTAAAAAATCAAGTTCAGCTCTCTACAACTTCATTGGTGGAAAATCTTATCAACATTCTGCTGCTTTGGATGGGCAGTTTCCGTTTAATGTTATTTAAGTTTGTTGCAGTGGATTTGTTCTCCCTAAAAATATCATTTATCCCCCCCCCCCCCCGGCTTCCTCTTCTTTTCTGGCCATACAAGCGATTCTCTATCTTAATGGGTGCAGTTATGAACTTCCTCCAATGATGAGGAAAGTATGATATGGTTATGGTCTCTCTCTCTCTCTCTCTCTCTCAATGTTCGTAATCTTTATTAGTAATGTTAGGTGGATGCCTGTCATCTTTTGTAGGCTCTCGAGGCACGCATGCCACCTTGTTTGATCAAACTCAATAGAAGCTGGTGTAGTGATGGCTTTAGTAAGAAAATTGGAATCTTGTCGATATACCCTTTTGCCGTCCTTTATTTTTTTGATGGTTTTTGCAAATTTCCTCCCCAGTAGCTATGGTTGAAATTTGAAGAAAACAACTAAGAAAACTTCACTGCCTGCCCATAAAACTAAGTCATTTTCCCTCTCTATGGTTAAAACTTCGTATTGATAGAGGGTACAACCCCAGATAACAAGACGCCATACAAAGATGCAAGCTACCGAGAACACTCACAGAGACAATACAAAAGAAGTGCCATGAATAATTGCATCCAAATCTACGCAAATAGAAGCAAACCATATCCGTTTAGGCTCTCTTAGATGAGAGCACCATGTACACAATTGACTCCACACCCCAGCTTCACTTGGCTTGGTCTGTTTCTTAAAATTAATGTAAAACTAGTTTAATAGACAATAAAAACTCAAGCTAAAGCTCATGCAACAACATCCTTACTCCCTAGACAGGAGTGGTGTCTACGCAAGCTAGCTAGGAAAGGATGTATCACATTCATCTAACAGGTATTCTTTTTTCCTTTTAGATAAGGTGTGGTATCCATATAGCTTTTTTCCTTCTTTTTTTTTTTCTGTGTGTGTGGAGGGGGGATTTGGATCATGGAATCCATATTCCAATTATCAGGGATTTTGTAGACACCAGGTTCAGTGAGAAACATGAGAATAATGGCTGCTTGTGAAAGAACATGAAGAATATAAAGTCGGTAATGCGGGAATTGTAAATACATTCATTTTATGAGACATAATTTAAGTGTTTTGATTGGGAAAAGAATGAATTATGATTTATTACCAAAAGTGAAAGAATATTACAGATTTTTTATGATGCTCTCTATCTCCAAATATTAGACTGTTTGCAGCAAGGGAGTGTATTGAAGCTATTCAACCGTCATGGCAATCGAAGAATGAAGTGAGCGCACTTATATTTTGATGACTTACATGGAGAAGCTAATCAACCATCTTGGCATTTGAAGAATGAAATGAGCACACTTATATTTTGATAACTTACATGGAGAAGTTGGGCTTCATCTACATGCCTGATTATGTCCCTTTGTCTGAAGTGCCATTGACATAATTCGCAACCTATTAGTTATCTCAGTGAAGGATGGCCGGGCTGCAGGATCAGGGGACCAACATTGTTCCATTAGCTTTCTCCACTCAGAATCACAACGTTTTGGAATAGGTGGCCTAAGAGTGTTGTTGACAATCCCTCCTTCATGCATGGTTCACAACAAGATATATTGGTGATAGCATCTTTTAGTGTCAAACTTGCAGGATATACTATGATGGGTAATAAAGATAATTAAAAACAGAGACAAACTAGGCCCCTGGAAGTTAAAAAGGAAGGGCGAGTCAAGACAACCCCCAACAAATTATGCCCAACGACAAAAATGAAATATAATTTTCATGCATTCAGTACTTCTTCCTCTTTGTGGAGTGACAATACAACAAATTGAAGGAAATGATCCCGAGTTTAAATAATGATTACAATCTTTCAATCACCACAAACATCTGAAATGCCCAATGAGATTTCCAACATGGTAAGGATGAGCTGCCCAGAAACAAGATTGCTAAATATAACTGCATCACAGTTCAGGCAAAGTTCCTCAGTTTTTTTACTTGGGAAAAAGGGGGAGGAAAATGGAATGAGGGAAGAAAACATAAGTGATACGGCAGCTTTATCTTGACTTGAAAAGACCTATCCTTTGGAAGCCCAAGCTAAGATCCAAAGGACTTTTCAAGAAGACAGGTTGTTGTCCTACTTGATTAGTGTAGTTTTCTTTATGTTTTGTGGGGTTTTTATGGAGAATTTTCATGTAATAAGGCCATAGAGCCACGGGATGGATGTTAGTGATAATTTAGAGAAGTTTTAAAAGTGTTTAGTATGTTTTTTTCCTATTTTTATAAGGATTTATCAAGGCCGGCCATACACACAAGTTATAAGGGTATTTTGGTCCAAAATTTTGTAAGCTTATAAAAGCCTAAAATCCATGCTTGTACGATTAGTTTTGATTATTGAAGTAAATATTGGATTTTGGAGTCTCGGTTGGAGTTCTCTACCTTTCCCAAAGACTTCTCACTTCAAGGCAAGCTTCTCTCTCTCTTTGCTCTCTCTGATTTTCTTTCTTTTCTCTTTCTTCTTTCTTCTTTCTCATTCTACTTCTCCCACACGATCTCCCACCCACCTTCTTTCTTTTATTTTCTTAATAATCTCATTTTATGCAGTTTTTTTTTCCCTTCTTTTATCAACCTTTACCATCCTCCCTCAACTTTACATCCTTCATCTTCTTGACATTCTACCTTCATCTATAACCTTGTAGGAATCCATCTCATGTTAGCACTCCCACAGCATGCTACCAGAGTATGCCAAAGGGTATGACATAGCTATAAATGGCATGGTTTCAGAAAACTAAATTTAAAGTACTAAAACCGCACTGTGTATAGCTGAAAAAGATTTTTATAAAGGCGTTCATTCTTCCTCTCATTATCGGATGATACCCATTTCCTACTGGATTAAAAAGAAGAAAGAAAAAAAGTTTGATAAAGGAAATAGGAGAAGAGTATTCTAAGATGGTTTGTACCAAAATTTGGATCCAGAATACTCTATCAGGAGTACGAGCATTTTAAAAATTCAAGCTAGAAAAAGTTATCTATATACATCGAGTAGATCCTTTTTTGAAAGAAGAAAATAAGAATTTACTGAAAAAGGGGATGAGGCATCCCCAAGAGAGCAAGATGCCCACAGGCTTACATAATGAAATGAGGATTAAACAAATTTTCCCACCCTCTTTCAATTTCAACATACGAGCAATCCCCCATCCCATTACAATTTATTCCCCCAAAACAAAGAAGATCATTAGCTTCTGGATATGTATTATAAGCCGGCTCCCCAAAATTAACAAAAACTCTTTGATTTCTCTCAAGCCAAATACTCCAACATACTGCCGAAAAATGAGACTCCATAAGATTTTTTGCCGCCTTAGAGATCTTGGACATGATCCATGCCTTCATAAGTGAGGAAAGACCCAAGCGAAGCCAACCTCTTTGAGCACATACATACACATCTCACTAGCATAAGAGCAGTGAATGAATATATGATTGACTGATTCTGCATCAATAAGACAAAATGGGCAGGCATTGGGCAGCACCATACCACGCTTTAGAAGGAGGTCCAACGTAGGAAGTATCTTCTTACAAGCCGTCCATACAAAAAATGGACTTTAAAAGGGATCTTCATTTTCCAAATTCTCCACCACTGTTGAGATGTATCTCCTTGATCCCCAATCATTTTTTTTATAGGATTTTACTGAGAGGATTCCATTGTTTGAATGAATCCATCTAAAATAGTCTTCTACCTCATTTCTTGGCCGATAGTTATCCACCATTCCCAAAATATGAGTCATTTCATCAATCTCTCAATCATTTAGATTTCTTCTTAGGATAATATTCCATACACATCCTCCTCTAGTAACCCAATACTCAGCCACCATAGTATTCTTATTGGATGCCAAGATGGAAATATGAGGAACTTCCAATCTTAGGGGCTGATTGGAACACCATTTATCATTACAAAACATTGTATCATTGCTTGTTCCAATATCTACTTTGATTTCTTCCTTATAGCTATCCATAAATTTCATGATGCCCTTCCAACAGCTCACCCCATGAGAATAAAGAGGTCTTTTTGATTCCCATGCATTATGAAGCCCATCTTTACATGCAACCACTTGCCTCCACAAACTATCTTTCTCATTTCCGAACCTTCACAACCATTTAGAAACGAGGGCTTTGTTTATGTCCCTCACCCTATGCAACCCATGACCACCATTTTGTTTAGATTTGCAAACCTCCTCCCATGCTATTAGATGAGGCCCGTCGCCTTTCTACTGATGCGGACAATCAAGCAAGACTTATGTATGTGCTACCCCATAAGAGAGCTAGATTCAAACAAGAATGTTATGTGGGTTTAGTAAGGGTTTTATAGGGAGGTAACAATTATTTTATGTGTCCATGTAATAAGGTCAATAATGCCAAAATTTTGGTTGGTTTTTTTTTATAGAGTAATCTTGTTTTTTTATGTTTAGCCCACTTTTTCAAATGTCAAAATGTGCCCTTCTGGTTTGGTTTTGGTGTCATTAGATAGGCTATTCAGTTAAATTTCTAACGATACCAAGATTACACAAATCCGAGGTGAACTAGAAAAATTATGACCAAATTACTAAGGGGGTGTCAGTAAAAACAGGAATAGTGTTTTTTTTTTTTTTAAATTCTTAAGTTTTAGTAGTTTAGACTTTAGGAAATTTTATGTTTTGGAAAATCTTGGAATTAAGAAAACTTATGCAACAAGTTATTAATGTTTTTAACAAGTTTAGGATTTTAGAAAATATGTTTTAGAAAGTTTTAAATTTTAAAAAGTTTAAGCAGCAAGTTACATGTATTTTAGAATATTTTCTTTTTTTAGAAAATTATAATTTCATTAGGATGTAAAGCCTATTTAAAGGCACCCCCTCCTCCATAATTTGGAGTGAAGAATTATCAAAGTTTTGTTGAATTGAGTATGTTCCCAAGGTAGGCCTAGTTTATCTCTCATTTTCCAAGGATTGATACCACTTATGGCTCCACTCTCCCTTCTTTTCCATAGGTGCAGCCACAAGGTTCCTCTCTCCTTCAAGGTATATCTATATTTTTTTTCTTTCTCTTTCTTAATTTCTTCTTAACTTTCTCTTTATTTTTGTACTATTCTCTTATTCTTTTTCCTATCATTATTCTTTTTCTCCCTTTTTTTATATTTTATGTGTAAATACTGAAAACCTCCATTAAAGCACCTTCAAGTTTTTGAAATTTCTTGATTTAACCCATCAATTCTTATCAAAATATAATGAAATTTTAACTGTAGAACCCTTGAACACATCAGAAACTGTCATAAAAATTTTAGAATTTTCTAACGCATTAGAGGGGTATTTTGGCAATTTTCATAATTTTTGGTTCAAAATTATAGAAATACCCTTTTAGGCTATTTTTTTCTATTTTCTCATCTTTTTCTGTTCTAATCTTCTTTATGTAATTTTATTTTTTGATTCTTAAATTTTCATGGTTACCTGTTTGTTTCTAAACTTTATTCTTAATTTATTTGCTTCAGTAACCTTTATTTTAAATTATACAAGGCCTTGGGAATAATTCTACATCAATTTTTGGTATTTTCCCCTTTGTACTGCATCATCTACCCTCTTCCCCACAAAAACTGCCATTGGCACTTCTTTATTTCTTAAGCTACCGAGACCAGAATAACAAAGAGAGAAAGGTAATAATTTGGGAGCTACTCCACTAGATCTATCAGCTACTCCAAGTATTTTCCAAGCACCATAATTCAAGTACTCTTTCTAAAGTAATATTGCTAAGAAACAATATCATTACCTATCAAAAAATAAAAAGAAAAAGAAACACTAGTCATTTATTACTGAGGTGCAATACCAAAACAATATCAAAGCCTAAAAGTCACATTACTCATGAAATGTCCAAGTCCTAGGACACTTGGAGTAGATGGGGCTTTGCTCATTCTCAAAAAGGAATTACACCCATTTTAGATGTATCAAAGAAACCCAATTCTAGTGATTCCTCCAGATGGTAACATTCAAACTTCCATTTGTGCTGCCAAAATCTAAGAAGGCACGTAGGACACGTACATCAAAATGATAGTACAATACCAATGTTAGACATGACAATAGCCAGAAGAATTAGTAAATAGCACAATACATATAGGATGCACGGATACACTTATGTTATTCAAGCTACCCATCTCCTATTCATAAATATACTGCTTATTTAGTTATTCTATAACCTATTTGAAGTAGACATTGAAGGCAAGGTGGGACCCATACGTGGCTTGGTGGGATCCACACAAGACATATGGGGATACATGGAGGAACATCTTTGGGACACAGGACGAAGTCTTTATTAAATTAGTTTATTGTTTTAGTTAGTATTTCATAAGTTATTAGAGTCTAGGACATGAGGGTCATTTTAATTTTTTGCTTTTTGGATATTTTTATAATCATAAAGCATTATTGACAATGGTATTTTAGTAATTTTAGAGAGTTAACACATCAAAGTGAAACACTCTTAGAGTGTTGGTCAAAATCCTCTAGAAGGGTTTGATTTTGATACTTTTTGCTTTTAAAAAATCAAGGTTTTAGTAGTTTTGAATTTATGAAAGTCTTAAGTATTAAGTAAGCTAAGTAGTTTAGGAGTTTCTAATTTGGTTTCTTGCAATTTTCTTGAGTTTATGAGCCTATAATAGGGTTGCATTTTTTTTTTATTGATATAATGGAATTAATAAAATTTTTGACGGGTTTCTTGCTCTTCATGAGTGGAACTCTTCTCCTTCAACTTACCTCACAGCCCATGGAAGGTGATGTCTAAAGGCTTGTAAGGTAGCTGATTACTCACACTAGGTACTATTTTTTTATTTTTTATTTTTATTTATTTTTCTTCTTCTTTCCCTCATTCTTTCTTCAATTTCTCTCTTGTTCTTTATTGTTCTCCATTTTTCTGTTTTCTTGAATTAAGTGTGTGTGCAGTCTGAGATTTTATATAATTTCATATAGCTAAAAATCCCAGAATAACCTGAAATTTGGCATACATACTCCTCATATACGTAAAAATCACCCCATCAATTTTTATTTATTTTTATGCATGACCAGGGGTATTTTAGTAATTTTGAGTTTCTACTCAAAAATTACTGAATTGCCCTTTTGGGTTTCTTTCTTCGTTTTTTTTTTTGTTTCAACTCTTCTAAACCCCTCTAATCAAGTTTCTTCTTATATTTTCATTGAATCTTGATTACTTAAAGTTTCATTCTTGGGTTTTTAACCTTAATCTTGTTTCTACTACGTATCTTGGGTTTTATTGAGATTCTTGGCTATCATTTGACATCTACTTTTGTTATCATCACCATTGTGTGTTGCATCAATTTTGGCATCAGAGCTTGTGTACTGCACCACCATTGTATCAGACAGAAACACATATCTATGACAACTACAAAACAACTCTAAGAAACTAAAATGTCTGCACAAGGTTAGTAATTTTATCATTGAAGGATAAACTACTTTTAGAAAAACATAAACTAATATATGAATGTTAGTAAGGATATCAAAGCATAACACATGAATTCTGTATGTCAAAGGTTTTAGAGGAACGGAGGGTCCTTTTAGCATAACTATCATGTGACTAACATATCCAGTATCGACCATATCATGGAATTTCATATGCAAATTCTCAATTCACAATTGGCAACATCAATGATTATTAAAATAAATAAAAAATCAGTACATCAATATTTGCCAATGAAAACTCACCTATGATTGCACCACAATACATATTGGCATATGGCTCGTCTCCCGTCAGGATTTCCCACATTGCAATGCCAAATGAGAAAACATCAACCTGTCAAAACCCAAATGGCATTGTTAATATTATCTCAACACTGAGTTCTTCCACCATCTTGAAAATTCCATAACAATCTCTCTCTCTCTCTCTCTCTCCCCCTAACCTTCTCAGAAACCCGACTGCTGCTACTATTTAATAGCTCTGGTGCCATCCATGGAAGGGTTCCTCGAACACCACCTGATACCAGTGTTCTGTGTTTAATTCTCGACAATCCAAAATCTCCAACCTGAAAAGGCCGATATTGAATGGTAGCATAAATCCAGGATGACAAAAACAAGCTTTAAGTATACTAAATTGGGTTCTTAACCTATTCATGAACACAACGATTTAAGTAATTAGGATTCATAAGCACATGAAGCTAGGTCCACATCACATGCACATAAACAAGAGGGGGAGACTGCTAAATCCATGCAAAAGTTCAAGTTCTCATAGGTAAGCTGGTAAAAATGATGCCTACATGAGACAAGCAGACAGTTGTTTCCATCAAAAGTATTTTTCCCCATTATTTTACCTTGCATATGGGTCGCTGGGAATCCCTCATATTGACCAGTAAATTGTCACATTTTAGATCAAAGTGAACGATATTTTTTGAATGCAAGTATTCCATGCCAAATGCTGCATCCAGTGCAATTATAAGTCTTTTACGCCGATCAAGTGCCCTACAGAATGCGTTTGAGACCCATAAACTTTTTTTTTTTTTTTAAGAAAATGAATTTTATCAAAGAAAAGGCAAAAAACCAAAGCAAACCAGCATTCACCAGGGCGATGAACACCAACAAGCAGAACAAAGAAAGAAAGAAACAAGAAACAAAAAGAAAAATAAGCACCACAACCTGCCCTTCCTTAGTAGGACATGCCTGAGTGATCCATTCACCATGAATTCAGTTACAGTTGCCAATGTTCCCCCAGTCCCATCTGGGACCACCCCATAAAATGCTACCACATTCGGATGGTGAAGATTTGAGAGGATCTGTGCCTCTCTCCAAAAGTCTTTGGCCTGCAGAGGGAAAAGAATAATCACATCCACACGCTGCATATCTTGGCAAGAATACATGCATGTAAATAGAATCATAATGCTATTTCTATACAATAAAAGATTGGATAGGTTATATGAGCACACTTATATGGACAATACTAGCAATGAGATTTTACAGGATAAAATTGACTAGAATCTCACTTTGTAATTGTCGAAGTTATATTTTAAAACCAATTCATCACCACTTGAAAACCATCTAAAGATTCTAAACAGTTCAGTGTGAAAAAGAACAACAAATCTCTTAACTGCCATAAACCAACTGAAAGTCTTTTAAGAATAACAAACAAAATTACAAAAATTGATGCTGAGAAAGAAAACTTCAGTAGCAGTAGCTGTATCATGTTGGAGACACACCAACCGCTCCTGCTCAGATGATTTTCCTGCAAAAAAGCTTTTCTTGATTTTCTTAATAGCAACATCTGTTCCCCGCCACTTCCCATGATAAATTGTTCCAAACGTACCAGATCCTAACTCACGTAGTTCTTCAAGATCGGTGTTCTTTATAATCTGTTCAACAGCATCTGAAGCATTCAGTTGCATATAAAATCTGGACATTACCAACAAAAATGATAAAAGGATACAAGGGAATGTCATTCATTAATTAGGAAGTGAATTAAGAGGTTGTGTATCTAAACTCTGTTTACATATCATCACAATCACTGAACCTCTTATACACTGGAAGAACTTTGAAAATTAGAAGAAATCAGGTTTGTCTTGCAGGCATGGTTTCATTTATCTAGTCTAGTTCATGATATGGGAAATAATTTAAGTTTCCAAAAAACTGTAACACTAGCGAAATGTACAATGAAATAAATAGAACCCCATGCAACTAGAATTCTTAGTTAGCAGAACAGGTGATATGATACCTATATATGGGAACATGTAATATATATATATA
>JAOXJP010000006.1:12173732-12206663 GCA_025762735.1 Platanus orientalis | reverse complement strand
CCCACTAGGTGTGCTGGTCAACAGCCTTGGTTCCCAAGGTTTCTAAAAGTTTAAAAAAATTAGGAAAGTGTGTTTTTAGCAAGTCTTAGATGTAGTAATACTTGGGTATCAAGTTTAGGTGTTTTAGTAGTTTCTAATTTAGGAAAGTATCTAAGTTTTCTAAGTTTGTAAGCCTATATAAGGTACCCCTCCCCCATGAATTAAATCAATGAAAAAAAATAATTTGTGTTTGAATTTTGGATGTTCCCAAAGGTGGGCCATGGTCTTCTCTCTCTCTTCTCTCTATTAGGGTTGACACCACATTGGTTCCCCTCTCTTATTCAATAGGCGAGCCATGAGCTCCCTCTCTACTTCTTCTTCTCTATTCTCAGATCATCACCTTCTCTTGTTCTTCTCCTTCATTCTTCTAAGACTGCACATCTCTTCCTCTCTAATCTCCATTAATTGTGTTGCCATCATTAACATCAAGCATCATGGGCTGAAGTGCAAAATTCAGCAAAATAAAGAATCTCACGATCAAGTATTCTAACCTACATCATTACATCATTAGCCAAATCGCAGGTATTAATTGAAAGAATTGTGGTCAATATTTCAGCATGTTTCCTTCTAAATTCTATTTTTTAATTGGTTTAAAAAAAAAAGTTCATTGCAACTCCCTGTTACTTTTCTGATTCGGTAATAATTTTTTTATTGAGCCATTATTAATTCTTATCAGAATTTTATGGGTTACTATCATGTAGAAATCGCCCCCTCTTATAGTCCCTTTTTCCCTTCTTTGCTTCTAGGGTTTTGATCTCCTAAGGATCCCCTACAAAAGCCCTAATTTTACCCTTTGATTCCCTTCTTCCCTCCCTCTTAAAATCAATGATTCCTTGCTGATTTCATGAGACACCATTAAAGGGATCTTTCAAGTTTCTTAAATTCAATGATTTGATCCATCAAATTTCGTTGGATTTCAATGAAATTGAAACATAGAACCTCTGAACACGCCATAATCTGCAGTAGAAATTTCATAATTTTCTGATGTGTCAGTAGTGGTATTTTGGGAATTTCAGAATTCTAACCTGAAATTACATAATTGCTGTTATTGGTTGTTTCTTCCTATTTTATTCTCCTTTTCTATTCTAAATCCATCTAATTCTCTTTATTTTATTTATTCTTTGATTTTCTAATTTTCGTGGCTACTTGTGGATTTTAAAATTCTATTCTTGCGCTATTGCTTCCGCATTTCCACTTTGTTAATCTAACTACGACTTGAGGATTTAGGGATTATCCTGCATCGTGCACAAGTGTAATGACAACCAGCCCTTTTGAAACCACTACACCTTCACAAATAACAACACCAAGAAATTGATATAGGAACTACACAGTCCTATCACACCTTCAAAGGTTGCACAACCTAGAAAAACATACACAATTCCTCCAAAATCTTCAAAAACCACTAGAAAAACCTTAAACTAGGTCATAATAGGCTAGAATCCATGTAAAAAATGCTGCATACAATCATAACAGCCATAAAACACTGCAAAGTTCCACGAAACCAATGTAGCAGCAACAAGGGTCAAGCTGGCCTCAAAAAAATCAAAAAATAGGATGGACAATAAATTGCCCTAGAGAAATAATCACCAAATGCTCAAAACTCCATAGAATTCAATGAGACTTGATTCAATAGACTCCTACTATTGTAAAGAAGTAAAATCAACAGTCTAAAGCATGAAACAAACTCCCACACAAAAAAATACCAAACGAAATTCCAAAATCTGAAATTTTGAAAATATTTCAGAAACAACCCTTTAAATCACTCATCTTTATGCCAAAAAAAAAAATTCTGAAACTGCCATAAAAAAACCTCTAAAATCAGATCTTTTAAAAACTCAACTCACCATAGCTTGACCTAGGGATATTTGTACAAGTGCTGACATCATCCCTACACCCTGCTGATGTCAGTCAGTGTGCTCTGCATATGCCTCTTGAGCTTCTGCTCTAATACCAACTTGAATCATGTGTTTAGGAAGAATAATGAGAGAAGAAAAGGAAGAAAAAGAAGAAGAAGAGGAAAGAGAAAAGAGAGGAGAAATCATGTGTAGGGTCTTACGGATCCCTCACACTTAGCTTTATTATATATCAAGTATATACGATCTAGTACATCATATATACAGTATCCCTACAGTTTGATACCAACGTATGGACTCTACAAATAGAGGAAGGAACTCTTGCTAGCATTATAGGATTCAAAATCATAAACAAGTGATATCCTTGGGGTTCTTTTCTCTCACTTCCCTTCTTTTGAGGGTTCCATGAAAGTTAGCCTTAAATTCAAAGTCCACTTCCTAATCTTTACATTGATGAGTTCCGTTCCAAAATCCTCGTATCTTTTCCATGTTTTCCGTTCCAAAATCTCATTTATTTTTCTTTCTCGTTTAGTTTCTTCCTAACTTTATATTTCTTTCTATACTACTATTTTCTCATTATTTCTGTCATATTCTTCTTTTTTTCTTCTTCTTCTTCTTCCTTCTCTTGAAACCTCCATTAAAGCACCTTCACTTGTTTTGCAATTCTTTGAATTGACCCATCAAATCTTATCGGAATTTCATGAAATTTTAACTGTAGAACCCTATCACACGTCAGAAACAACCATAAAAATTTTAGAATTTTCTGACGCAGCAGACTATCAGAGGGGTATTTTGGCAATTTTCGGATTTTTTTTATCCAAAATTACAAAAATACCCTTTTGGGTTATTTTATTCTCTTTTCTCCTCTTTTTCTATTCTAAATCATCCTTATATCCTTTCTATGATTTTATTTTCTAATTCTTAAATTTTGTGGCTACTTATTTATTTCTAAATTCTATTCTTGATTTCTTTGCTTCTGCATCCTTAATTTAAACTATTTGAGGCTTTGGAAAATTATTCTACATCAACTTTTGGTATCTTCCCCCTTGTCCTGCATCACTCCTTTTATGTATTCTTATATTGTATCTCTCTCTTTTATAATATAGAAGAGTATGTGAGAGTAGAATTCAACTCTCCATATGTATTCCTCACTATTCCTCGTCTTCCTCTTCTTTTTCTCTTCCTACTTGAAACCCTAACACATCAAACACACTAAAACTATAAATTTCCATTTGGTATTAGGGCCCCATGCGATCTAGGGTTGTTATGCAAGCTCATCTACTCACAATAAACCTATTGACATCAAACTGTTGGTGCCACATTCTAATGTCAATAGCTATATAGTGATGCCGCCCATGTAAGTTGGAATATGTAAATCTTGCGTTGCGATATTCTGAGATGTTTTCATAAAAGGCCCAAGGTCATTTGAGTCTGTTTTCGATATTTAAAGTACTTTTTGTGATTTTCTGAGATTTTTCTAGATTTTAAGAAACCTCTCAATCCGATCTATCTAAGAACTTGGTGATAGATGGGTTAAGGTGTGCTAGGATCATTTTTTTTATTCTAAAGCTAATAGAAAAAGTTTCATTTGATCCCATGGATTTTTTAGAGAGTTACGTTGATTTTGGGTACAACCCCGTTTTTCAACTAAATCTAGAAGTTTTGTTCGATCTAATGATACATGGAGTTGTTGGCTGGGTTTTTTAGTAGAATTGTTTCGCCCCAACTAGAGCTTTCATTTGGAACCAACCTCACTCTGTTTGGTTGAGATTTGAATGAGTTATTTTAGATTTCATGGAGTAGGTATATCGTCCAACTCATTTTTTCAATTTTATTGGCTTTGTTCTTATTTGCGTGCATCTGGAAGTACTGCTACTACTTTGTGGCTGTTTATGGACTGTGCTTCTTCCATTTCTAGTGTTAGATGGCAGGATTCATTAGCTTATTTCGTTTTCCTTGGCTTCGTACTTATTTTCATGCATGTGGAAATACTGTTATTGCTTTGTGGTTGCTTCTTGACTATGGTTCTTCCATTTCTAGCGTTGGATGGTAGGATTCGTTGGCTTATTTAGTTTTCCTATCGTGGGTATGAGCCATGCATTGGGCCTATTACAATGTGTTTCCCTTGTGTGTTGATTATTGTACTTGTTGGTCTCAGTAGTAGAGTTTATGCGGTGCTTGTTGCTAGCTGTGAAGTACTGGAAGTGTTTGGTAAAATTTAGCTTTGTGTAGCTTCTGTGGACAATCATGCCTACCTCCAGTTATCCATCATTTTCTTCGAAAGAAATAGTCTTTATACGATGTTTCATGGCCCAATTTTTGCATGGTGGTGTCTCCTCCACTTGTTCTGGTGCTTCAGTTCCTTCTCCCAATTCCTTGTTTAGTCAGCCCTAGATTATTGATTCAAGGGATCTCATCATAAAACTGGTATGTCTAGCCTTTTTTCTTTTTATTAGGTTTATTCTAGTAGAGACAAAGTATGTATTGCCAATGACTCCTTGTCTTCTATAGGTGGTACTAATAGTACTCCTCTTACATCTTCCTTGTCTTTGTCCTTTATGTTTCATGTTCCTAATTTTAAGTTGAACCTCATTTTTGTTAGTCATATATTTTTTTTAGATAAGTGTTAGTCATATTACTAAAGCTTTGAATTACAGTGTTACCTTTTTTCCTTTGTATTGTGTCTTTTAGGGACTTAAAAATAGGGAAGACAATTGGTAAAGGCCATGAGGATCAGGGGTTGTATCTTATGGATGGTTGTTCATTAGTTGTCTCTATAGTTCAGCAAAAACCATCATCATCCCTCTACTCAGAAGCATATTATTTCCATAAATGTTACATTTTATGAGATTGTATCTTTTTTCCCCCAGTTAACTCATCTTCAGAGGGAGAGTAAACAT
Source organism: Platanus orientalis (assembly GCA_025762735.1). Lineage (NCBI taxonomy): Eukaryota > Viridiplantae > Streptophyta > Magnoliopsida > Proteales > Platanaceae > Platanus > Platanus orientalis. Next base: position 12,201,871 of record JAOXJP010000006.1, on the reverse strand, counting down.
GTAGGTGAAGATAAATTAGTTATTTCTCTTCCTATTCCTCTATATATTTTCTATGTTAATGGATGTAATAAGTAGGGGGAGGCAAAACAAGTAGCTACTCACAAGAGAAAAAAACAAGTGGCAACCACCTAAAAGAAGGCTTGGACGAAAGACTTCACTCACGTGTTTGTTCGGTGTAAGAAAAGAGTTACCCATGACCCTGAATCTCATGTGTCTCTCCAACCGTTCACCTCATCTCTAGGTATTATACCATTTTTTCCTCATGATGATGATTCCCATCTCCCTAATGTTGTTAGGAAGGGTACTCATTCTTGTACTCGGCATTCTATTGTTAACCATGTCTAATTATGATTCCTTGTCTAACGACTTTAGAGCTATTTTCACATTTTTTGTCCTCTGTTTCTATTCCTTGAAAGTGCATCCCAAGTTCTACCTCAACCTTAGTGCAGAAGAGCAATGGAGGAGGAAATGCAAACCTTAGAGGAGAACAAAACAAGGGATGTTATTGATTACCCACGAAGGAAGGAACTTGTAGGTTGAAGATAGGTGTTCTCTGTGAAATTGAAACCTAAAGGCATGGTGAAATGGTACAAGGTTAGATTAGTGGTCAAGGGTTATATTCAAATATATAGGATTGATTATTAGGATACCTTTGCCCCTGTGACAAAATGAATTTCATTCATATATTAATCTCTGTTGCTACCAATCAGAGATGGCCATTGTTATATTTTGATGTAAAAATGTCTTCCTACATGAAAACCTTGATGAGAAAATTTATATGAGTTTGTCTCCAATTTGTAGTATTCTATAGGCAAAGAAAAAGTGTCGTCCAAAAAAAAACTCTCTACAACCTTGTAGTCTTTTAGAGCATGGTTTGAAAGGTTTTGAGGTTCCATGCTCAAGAATGGATAAGAGCAATGTCATGCAAATCGCACCTCTTTGTAAAGCATCATAAAAGGAAGGTAACAACTCTCATTGTCTATGTAAATGATATTGTTGTTACAGGAGATGATTAGTGTGAGATCAACAACCTAAAAGGTTTTCTTGACAAGGAGTTTGAAACTAAGAATTTAGGGCTTTTTTAGATACTTTATTGAGATTAAGGTTTCTAGATATTTTCTTATCCCAATAGAAGTACATGCTAGATCTCCTCTAGGAGTCTAGTATGTTAGGGTGTAGACCTTGTGAGATACCCATTGAGCCTTACCACTTCTTGTCAACAGACGAGGGCCACCAACTCATTGATAATGATCGGTATCAGAGATTGTAAGCAAATTTATTTACTTAACCTTGACTAAACCAGAAATTTCTTATGTTGTTGGGTTGTTATTCAGTTCATGCATGCTCACACAAAATCGCACATTGGGACAACATACCTTATTTTACAATATTTGAAGAAGAGTCCAAGTCAAGAGCTCTTGTATAGTAGGCGGAAGGATCTGAGAGTTGAAGTCTTGACTAATGTTGATTGAGATGATTCTATGGTTGGCAGGAGGTCCACTTCAAGCTACTGCACATTTGTTGGGGATTACTTGGTTACATGGCACAACAAGAAGTAGTTTGTTGTGACACGATTAAGAGATGATGTCAAGTTTAAAGCTATGGCTCATAGGATTTATGAGATGTTATGGATCTGTGGCTTCCTGAGAAAGTTGGGGTTCACCTCCCAAGGTCCTATGTGGTTATACTGTGACAATAAAGTTGTTGTTAGTATTGTTCATGACCCTGTCCAACATGAGAAGACCAAGCACATTGAAGTAGACAAACATTTCATTAAGGAAAAGTTATAAACTATGAAAATATGTATCTACTTTGTGAAAAAATTAGTTGGCTAATGTATTCACAAAAAGACTATGTAGTCCTAGTTTTAGTAAGATTGTTGACAATCTTGATATGCATGACATCTACATACTAGCTTAAGGGGGAGTGTGGTAGTGTGTAGTATCATACTTGTAAGTGTATGTATGTTTAGTATTGTACAAAGGTATACTTGTAAATACCCCTTTATGTATTTTTGTATTTATCTCTCTTTTATAATATAGATGAATATGTGAGAGTAGAATTCAACTCTCCATAAGTATTCCTTACTTTTTTTATATAGGTAAATGGTTAGTGGTTAATTTATTGGTAGGTGAAGACAGGTTTTGGACCTAGGTCTATGGTATGGCGCCCACAGACTTTACCAACTTAGCAAGCTGACATCTTCTATTCTTGTTCCTCTTCTTTTTCTCTTTCTACTTGAAACCATAACACATCAAGCACACCAAAACTACAGATTTCCATAGTGACTTAACCAACTCTCCCAAAACCTTAGGGTGTTAGAAGATACAAAAATTAATATGCTACAACAACTCCCTCAGGAGGAACACTATTCTCTCCTAGGAACACTTAGGGAACCGTGCGAGTCCACAATGCATGCCATTGCAAACAACTTAAAGAAAATTAGGTATGTGCCCCCACACAAGAAGGCCAAATTTAAGTTAAATGGGTTGTGTAGGTTTAATTAGAGTTTTGTAAGGGGTAGGATAATTTTGTAATAATGCAATTTTTCCAAGGTAGATTAGGTTTTTTTTATGTGAGGTTATGGTTGTAATGAGGCATGTTTGCCAAAAAAAATTTGGGGATTTACTAAGCTGTCGTCCATTATCCTATTTTGTCTTTTAGTGGGCAGCAACGTCAAATGACTCAAATCTAGGCCCCACATAAAAGTTGGTCGACAGCCTTGAGGTTTCCCATGTTTTAGTAGTTTCAAACTTTAGGGAATATATGTTTTAGAAGCACTTAGACCTTAAGTTAATGAGCTTGAGAAGTTTCCTTATTTAGAAAGTTTCTATTATATTAGTGGTTGTAAGCCTATAAAAGGCACACCCCCTCCCCAATGATTTTAATCAAATGAATATGAATTTGAATTGATTTGGAAGAAGTGTGTCGTGTGGCCCTATTTTTTCTCCCACTTTCTCTAAAAGTTGCAACCGTAGGTTCCCCTCTTCCTCTCCCTCTTCTATTTCACGACTACTTCTATTCTCTCCTTTTCTCTCGCTTCTTCTTCTATCATCTTCTTCCTCTCCTATTATTCTTCTCACTTCTCTTGCTTCTTTTTAGTCTTTCTCTGATTTCAATCAGCTTCTCCTCTGTTTCTTCATTATTCTTGAAGGACTAAAGCTGCTGGACATAATAAAATTTTGCAAACTCAAGACCCATAACTGGAAGTTCCTAGACATCCTTCTAAGGTCAATCGTTCCTTCACTCCAAGGTGTTGCATCCTCTGTTATATGAAGGTAAATTCATAAATTTAATCCATATTTTACTCTATTGAATCCATTCTAGTTTCTAAGCTGATTCTTTTTTGAGTTAAGCCTAATTGCTGAATCATTTTTTTTTTTTTTTTTAAAGTCTGGGTACAATTTCTGTTGAAAATCGCCTGTTCTTGTAGGCCCCTTTCTCTTGGTTTTCTTTTAGGGTTCAATCCTCTGTGGCTACCCTATAAAACCCCTAAGACTCATCTTTGATTGTCTTCTTCCTTGCTAGCCTATATAGCTTAAGATTCTGCCACTACTTTAGGGTTTTTTGTGAAAGAACTGATTCAACTGATGTTTATATAATTTGGTAAATCAAAACTTGTCCAAAATTCATGAAATTTGAAACTTATAACCCTTATGTATGTCATAAAGTATCTGGAAAGTTTGATAAAATTATGACGCACGACCATGGGTATTTTGGTAATTTCTGGTTTCTGCCCAGAAATTCCAGAATTGCACTTCTGGGTTTCTTTCTCCTTTTTCCTCCTCCTTTTCTTATCTAAACTCCTCTAGTTCCCTTTCCTTGATTCTATTCTTCAATTCAGAAAATTTTGGCTGTGTTTAAAGTTCAATTCTTGGCTGTCTAAAGTGTGTTCTAGCTTCCACTACTTTACTTTAGATTATTTAAGACTCTTGGCTATTATCCTGCATCAATTTTGGTATCAGAGTTTTTGTGCTGCATCACGCACACACGTGCAGTATATCAGAGAGAATACTTTTACTCTCACGGGATTAGAACTCGCGACCTAGCTTGGCTCTGATACTATGTTAACAGTGAATTAACCAACCCTCCAGGAGATACAGAAATTAATATACATCAACACATTCTACTTACCACTTCTTTTTCCATTCTTTTTTTTCCGGTCTTTCCGTGGGTAACCTAGGATGAATATTGCAACCACATGGTTGCAGTACAAAGCAAAAGGCTCAAGCCTAACTAGTGTAATTAACATTGGATGGTAGAATTAGACAAAACCCAGCCATTTCTTTTACTCAAAGTTGGATCTTCTTCAATTTACAACTAGCATACATATGACCAGTGTACCCTTTTCAAATCCATGCATAGAGCTATTATGAACGAAAGCTCCACTGCAACTTTAAAATAAAATAAAATAAGTGAAAAAAGAATACTTTTATGAGTACAATCTGTGAAGTGGCATGTGAACACCTGAATACTTTTAATAGTCATAATTTCATCACAAGACATTGATAGATGGGAAAGATTCTTTTATTCGATGTTACAGGTTAGAATATTTCACCCAATTGAATTCGGCAGAAGAAATTAGTTGTGAAGTTTGAAATGCTCAACCACAATTATACATACCATTCACTAAAAAGAAAAGCTTCTTCAAAATGTTTCTCATTAACATGATGTGTGACTCTTGAAATGCATATAATTCATAGTATGTTGCATACATAAACCAAATAACAATAGACAGGCCAAGTCAGTTCAGATTCAATTTAAAATCATAAATCACTAGAACGTCAACATTATGAAAAGACAAATTGTCATGTGGGACTATTCATTAAAAAAAGTTTTCATGCAGAATCAATAAAGCTAGTTCTGTAAGTAAAACATGTCAGCCAACTCATATTGAAATCTGGTATGAATCACAAGATTTTAGTCTCAAACCTGCAAACCATAGATGCCTGCTTCTATTTCAGCTATCACGGCATCACTGATAGATTCATCCATATCTCTGTCACTAGCTTTAGCATCCTATGCCATAAAAGGACAGTAACTCAAATCTAACAACACACACATAGATTATAGAAGTACTCTGAATCAAATAGCAAAACTTACCTCAGACTCAAACTCTGGAGTAATGCTCTCAGCATCACTCACTCTAGGAGATGGGATCTCACCAATGTCCTCATCCAGTACATGTGGGACAACTCTTGACGAAGAGTCAATGTCAGGAGGCATCCTATCAGTAACATCTTCAACGATAATCACTGATTCAAGCTGAACTTTCTCATCAAGATTATTAGAGGGCTCTAAGTGGACAAAAATAGCATTTTCTACTCTTGATGTATTAGACAAGTTTACCCCACCGCCCACCTTTTCAACATTCTGATCAGAAATATTCACAGGGTCCTCATCAAGGAGAGAAACTCCTCTACTCAAAGCAGGGTCTTCATCAAGGAGAGAGACTCCTCTACTCAAGGCAGCATCTGTATCTGGATTCTGATATAATGACCAGGTAAAAGTGGTATCATCTGTGACCAAGTTTAAGCTTGTACCAGTACCATGTCTGACTGTAAATGGAGCTAATACAGATGTTGTCACCATGGGTTCTTGGTCATCCACTTTTTTCTGAGACTCAAAAGGTAGTAGCCCAGGGGATTCATATGAAACAAGGCGACTGGATGAACCACAAAGTAGATCAGTTGGAAAATTGATATCATTGGACTGTTCTTTGGTATTATTGCAAGAAAATTTTTCTAACTCTTCAACTTCAGCATTCCTGAACTGGGGAACAGAAGATGTGCATGGTACCTCATTGTTCACTACATTTGCAGGTTCACCATTCATTGGCTCACTCAAAGCACCCTGCTGATCCTCGGATTTTCTTTCGCTCTTGACAAGAAGCTCAGATGTGGTTTTTTCCAATTGGTATCCATGGAGGTGCTCCATCATAATTTCTAGACAAGGGTCTCGAGCAATAAATGGGGATGCAGGAATAATGTTTCCAGGGAACTCTTGCAGGTAAGTATGAACACCAAAAACAGAATTTGGGCACTGATCAATGTTAGGCACTTGGTTTCTATTTTCCACAGCAGTAGCATCTGGTCTATTGTTGATGTCGGTTTCATATTGCTTTCCATCCTGATGTGGATGGGTGTCTTTCTTATCCATAAAGTCTAACAATCCATTACTTAATCCATCATTTTCTTTGTAATGTTCATCTGACATGAAATTCGGCTCATTGAGATTTTCTGTATATTTCTCCTCGATATCATGGGCCTCCCAGTGAAGATGTTGATTTCTTCCTGAGGATTCTGGGCAATGAGAAGAACTTGGCAAATCCAGTTTCCTCTGGGAGCCAGTAGACTCTGTATCTGGTAACATAGTTTGGAGCTCAGGCTTAATAAATCGAATATTTTCTTGGACCACCTTTTGGCATGCATGCAGGGCATTTGACTTTACCCCTGGAGGTGATTGCATCCTTTCAAAGTCCAAGGGGGATGATGGGGTAGCTCCTTCTTGCAAACAGTAAGTAGACCTCACTTCATGCTCCTGCAGCTGTGAATCAGAGCGTGCATGTGGCAGCCCATGATGAGAACCAACTGAATCGTTCAATCCTGACAACATTCCCATTGGATCTTCTGGATGTGAGAGAAATTTTTCAGAATGGAACACCCTTTCCTTGAGCATAGGTCTCTCACAGAAGTACCCATCCAAATCGCTGGCATTTCGAACAAATGCTGGAGTAGCAAAATCTCGGCTCGGTCTGTGGTGGTGGAATTGCACTCCACAGGGTCTGCTTGCTTGCTCGATATCTGCAATATGTTTGTTAGGATGATGATAATTCATTAATGGTACCGGCCTGTTCAGTGGATGATAGAAGCCAGTGGTGTCGACACAGTAGTTGTCAGGTGGTTGGTCTGTGACAAACGGACTGCTGCTTTCATTGCTACCATGACCCAAATGATCGTCATACAATTGCATCTGAGAAGTCTTATAATCTCTGTGCTGAAGAGGCAAAGGTGAGTAAGGAGGCGACTGATTGGGAGACTTGCTTCGATTCTGGGGGACAATAAAAAACTGAGCAGCAGGATGTGAGAACACCCCCACCATATTTGAAGAACCAATGCCATCCTTAATCTCCAAAGGATGCAGCGAAGTAGGAGAATCTCGGAGATACCTTGGAGAGCCATCCAAGTTATGCCCCAATTGACCTGCTAAGCTCTGTCCACTAGAGCTTTTACGGGGACTGGGGTCCAATATGCCATTAACAGCAACAACATACTGGTATTCAGAATTGCTCTGCTGCGAGTTCCTTGCTTCAAAAGAACATGGGCTATCAGATTCACTTGAAGAGATCAGGAATATTCGCAGTCTTTGAGAACCCTCAACTCTTTCAAGACCTTGGTATTCCTCTATCATATTCAGAAGATCCTCATCTGATGACACAGATATAAGGGCATCAAGGTCCTCACCTGGGAGCTGGTACTTGATTGTATGAGGTTGGTTGCAAATTGCCAAAGTCTTCTTCACAAGATCCTCCCAAGAAAGGGTCTTCCTGATGGTAATAATCCGTGTTTCTCCACCCACATATCTAAGCCTCCCATCACTTGGCCTAGGCAAGATTTTACCACCAAAACTGCAGAGAAACTTCATCTTGCCAGAATGAGAACCATCCAAATCTCCTGATACATTAGGGGGATGCACATGAGCAGACTCAGCAATAGAAAGGGGTGGAGCAGCCAGCCCCCGAGAAACTCGATCACAATCCATTTCATCGCAAGATTTCCTTGATGCTTGCCCACTAACACCGGCCACCTTTTGGTATCTGCTAACTTTATGACGATAAACCTTGTTCTCAACCTCTGCAGCACACCCTTTTACTGAGGTAATATCTGAGACATCAGAACCACATTCAGAATCCATTCTACTTAGCCCAAGAATGCCAGTGAGATCCTCATATCTCAGCTGATTGTTCTGATTCAAATTAAATCCCCCTCTCTTTGTATTGCCTTGATCCATATCAACATTGATGGGTACTCTCCTTGGAGCAACACGATCCTGAAGAAACTCCAGAGAAAACTCCTCACCCGTCTGTACAGAGATATTATGCACACGTTTCCCTGTAGGGAAAGCACCACCTGAGACAACAGAATCTGATTCTTGCTGGATCCTCTTTCCTGAAGGGAGAGGTACCTGACTTGTCATGGTTTCAATTGAACCTGGGTTTATTTAGCTGAATATGAATCTTCTATGGCTCCTTGAGTCCTTACTTGCTCTCTCAAATAAATGTGCAGATGCTTCTTGAAACATATACAGTTCTCTCATAATTTCCTTGTTCTTTGTAATTCAAACTTAAATTGTTTTCAGTTCAATTGCCCAAAGCTTAAGCTTCATATCTCCAATTTCCAGCCAGCCAAAGAACAATTCAAATAGCACCAAAATGGGAAAAATATGTTCAAAAGAATAATGATTACTGTAATGGATCATGTACATAGCCCCCCTGTCTTCACAATCAAAACCAGTGTTGATGAAATGTGTGTCGGTGTCCAATCATACACATACCAAATCTAGTATATTATGCACACAAAAAAAAATCTGTCTTCTTCTCATATCACTTCCAGAAAATTAAACGGAAAAAAATGCCAGGATTACCAGCAAAATCTTGTAGCCCGAAAGACACACACGGGAAAATTTTGAAAAAATGAAAGTCACATATCGCTTGCGCATTAACCCATCGGGCGAATTTTCTCCAGAATAACATCGATAAGAATGCGAATTCAATAGGAGATATCTGCAAAGATTTAATCACTAAATCAATCAAAGCACAACGAAATTGAAGAAATCCAATACTGCCTGACCAAACGTCAACAATTACAATAAAAACTCGAAAAAAAACTGAGAAAACACAGAAGAATTGACTAATTAAAACAGAAACTGAATATGGGTATCTCACGGAATCAAAATCGAGACAGATTTCGATCCAAATTGAATGTACCCTGAAAGATAGAATTAAATTGCAACAAAACCAAGAGAAAGGATTAGATTTCAAAGACAATAGAAGAATCGTGGAAAAAAGTACCTATCTGCTTGGCTCTGTATCTCTCTTTGTTCAAGTTCTTCAGCTCTCTCTGCCTTTCTCCTCCCAAAATTCGATTTTCTGGATCGAATCAGGGGGACCCAAAAGGGGTAACTCGATTACGATTCTGGGTTTTGTTCGAATTGTTTGTAAGGCTTTGGTTGATCGAGGGGGGAGAAGTGAAAAGAGCCCGTTGCTTTCGCCTCGAATTTCAATCTCGGGTGTCGGAGAACGACATCCCTGAGAATAAGGCGGCATCAAGACAGGAGGGGCCTAACTGAAACAAAAATATGAAATTTTAATTTTCCACTTTTACTCTCTCTCTCTCTCTCTCTCTCTCTCTCTCTACGTGGGCTTAGATAAAAAAAAATGAAGGAATAGATGTGTTACCTTATGGGCCTAAGGTCCATCAATCTGAATGAAACATCCAAACGTCAGCCCAACACATTGTCCATCAATTTAACCATCTAGATCACTAGATCAGTTGGCCCATTTCTTTGATCTGTACTTATGACAACCTTCTGAACTTGAGCTAAATATAGAGTGGATAAGGATAAAACAGAAAAAATGTTTATATTTGGTCAATCAATTTGAGCATCTAGATCGGTGGGCCTATTTCTTCGATCCGTATGACAACCTTCTGATCTTGAGCTAAATATAGGGTGAATAAGAATAAAAACAGAGAAATATTCATATATGGTTATTAGAATGGTGAAGTCAATTTGATTTTCGGCTGCGATTCTATGACAGATGCCTCTCATGTGAAGGCCACAATACGGGATTCGTGTGAGAGGGTTTCATACCAAAACAAGGTGTGCTATTAGTGTCAAGTGGTTCCAGTCGAAGAAGGAAAAAACCAAAAAGGTTTCCTCAAATGGGGCCCCTCATTGAACCAAAATCCTTGATTTGAGATTGATTGTTGGGTCCTTGTTGCATTGAATGAGTTGGAAGAACTGTGAAGATCATGGGCTGGGCTCATTGAGGTACTGAGGCCCATTAATTGTTTTCTGTTTTTAACCCAATATACATTGCAAAGTACAATAAATGAAAATAACACAACTCCTATTAAGATGTGTGCTCTCACGCACATAGATGGAAATACTCAATACTCTGGACCATCTTAGTGGCAGGCCACTACTTAGATTGGTCATTAGTTGCAGCCCAAGAATTGAAATCATCTATCAATTCTAAGCTTAAGAGTCATCATCACAAAGAAAAAGCACAAAGAAACACAGGTGGGGATGATTAGGTGAGGGGACCCCTGAGCCGACCAGCCAACCCTCTCGAACTGGTTCTTTGACCCAAAAAATAAAAAACAAACAAACAAATAGGCCTGGAACCGGTTTGCATTTCCCAATCTGAACCTGGCTCAACCTGGTCTTTTTATTGATGAAATCTAGCTAACTCGTCCAGATATTGAATTATGTCCTAAATATGCCTATCACAAGAAAAGGCTAATACATAGTGAACATATCACTGTCAGTTTCTTGGGATCTTTGAATAAATTCCTGTAACGCAAATTTCATTCTCCAGATGAACTGTCTTTGGGCCAGCCCTCCATTGACTGCAGAGGGAGGCGGTGCACCGATGGCGATCCCAAACACATGATCAATACAATCTTTTACCCAAAAAAAAAAAAAAAAAAGCCAAAATAAAAATCCTTATTTTCAAATGCTTATTGGAATGATTAAAATCAATGTAGCCAATATCTAGACCAGGACAAATATGGGACATTGAGAGAGCTGACCACCATTATGGGCTAAAATTGCCAGGACATTTCCTGGCCCAACCCATGCCTTCACCATCCACTGCAGACCCACCTGCATTTATTATGGCCCTTTGAGGGGTAAAACAAGCTGGAAGGGATTCGAACTGATCGATTAATTTGTTAGTTTTACATAGAAAATGGCCCTACCAGCCAGATCCTCTGCAACACACTTTAATATAATACCCTATCGTACAGAGGTGGAAATAAGCATTGACGGCAATTTGAAACTTTGATCATTACCTTGTGTAGGTTTAATTATCAACCTAGTATAGGACCCATAATAGCGGAGAAGATTAGGCACCAATGAAATTCGAACTGAGGCATTCGAATGGCGCCAGGGGGCGGATACATCAACACACAACTTTGGACATGTACTGTTGAGCGGGCTTGAACCTGTGACCTCTCTATCTAAGAAAGGCGATACAAAGAAATGAATGAAGACCTCTATCACAAGAGATTACAATAGTAGTTCTATTCCAATCTCTTCGGAAGGCTAGGCAAGTGGGAAACAACAAATGCAGTCCAAACCAGCTTAACTGTTAGAATAGGGCAGGGTCAATTGCTTAACCGTTAGGTTAAGGGAAGAGGGCCATCCAGCTGGTCGCCTATCTTTCATCTCCGTCATTGTCATCACAATTGCTGTCGAGTAAGCATCCAAGTGTAGTCAAAACACCATTGATGCAATTATGGTTATAATGCAATGATTTTTGGGTTCTAATAAAGGTGATTATATAGTTTGGCTTTCTGATGAGCTATGTGCTAGAAAAGAGAGTATTTTTAATAAGACATTTTTGGTATGGTAAAATGGTAACTGTAATTCTCCCGGCAATAGTGAATTTTTTATCCTTTTGTCCCTTCCACTTTTAATTGAAACATTCTGTGCCAGCTTCTGGCAATACACATCGTGCAAACATACACTATCATCATACTTGATGGCACGACTCTGCACATTACAAAAACTGCTATGCCAGCACAAAGGACCGGCTTATTTCCATGACACAACATTGAACATTGAACATTGACAGGCAGTACTAAAAATAGCATAATGAAAATGAGATCCTTTCTATACCAAATCAGTCTATTGAATGAGATAGATCAACCAGGGAGATAAAATAGAAAGTATTAGAAAATAGAAACTATTTGGGGTCGGCTACACAAATCATGTTCTATCATTCCGTTCTGTTTAGGGCAATATTTGTTGTTAAATTACAAGCTGTCATGTCCCTCCTCACTACCTCAACCCAGGTCAATTTGGGTCTTCAGGGCAATATTTGTTATTAAATTACAAGTTGTCATGTCCCTCCTCACTACCTCAACCCAGGTCAATTTGGGTCTTCCTTCAGTCTTTCTATCACCTTCAACTTGTATTGTCTCACTCCACTTCGCTGGTGTAGTCATTTGCTTCATTGCATATGTTCAAACCATCTCAATCAACTTTCTCTCATTTTATCACCTATTGGTGTAACACCTAAGTTCTCACAAATTGATTCATTCCTAATTTTATTCTTTCTAGTCTTGTCATCCATCCATGTCAACATCCTCATTTCAGCCACACTCATTTTATGTATGTGTTATTTGTTGGCTGTTCAACAGTCTGTCCCATAAAACATGACTGGCCTTATAGTTGTCTTATAGAATTTTTCCATTAGGCTCTGTTTGGTTGCTAGTTAAGTAATGAAAAATAAAGTAAAACAGTACGGATCTTCACAAGTCCAAATGGAGTGGCCGTTTGGTTGAAATAAGAAAATGCTCATTAGAATATTTGCTTTCCATTTAAGGCTTTCCTAATACTTTGTTTTCCTTTGTCAAAATCTGACCAAATTGGTTAGATTTTGAAATGAAATATGCTCCACATTATGAAAGTAAAAAAAATATTTCCTTATATTTGCTTACTTTCTTACTGTATTCTAAATCAACCAAACAATTGTTAGAAAATACAATTTCACTCTACTCTACTTCACTTCACTTTACTCATTTTCATACAATTAACTTTGCTTCACTTTCTTGCATTCTACTAGCAACCAAGCATAGCCTTAAAAAAATAGAATGGGAAAATTTGTAAGTCATCAACTCGAGATTTATAAATAATAGCTAGTTAATGCTAACTCTAAATAAAATAACAAGGATCCACCCAAGGTTTTGCCCCTTTGTGTCTTTTAACTGAAATAAATCAATCTGCAATATTAGTATTTATTCTTCAATCCCAGTGGTTAATGATGCATGTAAATATTAAGGAGGATACCCCTTATTCGGCTCAGCCCTCTAGGTGGTCCCATTTCGTTAACCTTCTTTGTGCTACCGAGGGAGTCTCATCCACAATGTCCAAGACCCGACTTAGGGATCTTCACCAGTTTTTGCAAATTCCCACTTTGGTCAAGCTAAGAGTTCCTGCCTCAAGCAAGTGGGCCTATGCCTATCTCGTTAATGAAGTATGTTTATGAGCAAACGTTGGAGGCCGGCCTCCATTTCCCAATCTCGTTGTTCGTTAGTCAACTATTGACTTATCTCTGTATCACTCTAGGTCAGATAATGCTCAATGGGTGGAGGATCTTGGTTGCATGCATGGTGACATGGCTTACTTGTAGCGGCGGTTAGGACCACCTAACCATTCCCAAGTTTCTTTACTACTACAAGGTAGTGGAGCTTTACTCGGGGTGGTGGTACTTCACTGCTTAGAACCCCAACCGAGTGTTGATCACTAGATTTCTGACTTCAAACAGGGGTTGAAAGAAAAGGTTCTTCTTTGTTTCCAGGGATGGATGTGAGTTTTGCCCTTGGGATACGCCTCTTGATAGAGTCCACACTGTCCCCAAGATATGGGGAGAGCCTTGTAGAGTAAGTAATTTTCTTTATCACTTTCGTTCCTCCTTGTTTGCTTTAGTCCGGTCAGGCTAACTTGATTTTGACTCTATCATTGTTATTTCTTGTAGTTTTGGCTAAGCGGCTGTTGTCTGAGGCTAAGTTGACCAGACTAGACTATGCCTTCATGCACTCTATTAAGGATTACTCCTTGCTAGTGAATCCTGAGTCTCTGTCTCTCTATTTGTTTGGCCCTGAGCCCCTTTCCTCTAGGCCTTCTGAGGGTCCTGTTAGTCTGTTAGGTTGTAATCTCTTTCTCGCACTTATAATTTTTCTTTTTCTATGATTCTGACGCATTTTGTGCTATCCTTTTTAGACATATTTGCATGACCATCTAAGGCTTCTTTAGCGAGGGTCTCGGCGAAGAACCCTACTGTCAGTTCTCACAAACGCTCGAAGTTCAGTCATCAACACTCGGCTAAGAAGGGCAAGCCAAGTGAGGCACCTGTTGCAGTTAGTACCCTGACCACTTTGATTATTCCATCCATCATCGAGTTGGAGGTGGCTTTGGAATTTATGCCCTTGTTTGATGAGTGCATGGATGACCTCCCGTCTTACGCATTGGGTGGGTCATCTATCAAGGGCAAGGAGAAAACCCTTTCGTCCCTTCTCTAGGACGAAGACTGGGCGGTGGCTCACCTACACTCGATGCTCTCTGACAGCGATGTGGAGAGCTTTAATGGCACTAGCTCAGGTGCCCTAGCGAAAAACACCTTCTTCGATTTGGGGAAGGTAAGAAAGTATCTCCTCTTTTCTTTTCTTCTTTTTTATCATTTTTCTAACATTTGCATTTCATTTATCAGGTGTTAACGAAGGTTGCGGCTCTCTCCAACCGCCAACTTAGTTCAGAGGCCTACATCGGTGAGCTCCGAAAGAAAATTGTTGAGGCCAATGTCAATCGGTCGACACTGACGAGGAAACTTACTGAGACTGAGAATGTACTGAAAGGCATCGAGGCGACCTTAGAAGAAGTCCCAGACCAACTTAAGGGGAAGAAGGCTGGGGCAGTTGTGCTCCAAAGGTCTCTGAACAACTTGAAGGAGGCCTAAGGGGCCAAGAAGGAGAACTTCACCAACGAAGTGGTCATCACTTTTAAGGAGTCTAACGCCTTTGACAATGCCACTTCGAAATATTTCATTAGTGGCTTTAAGACCCTTCACAGTCGGATCCTCTGAGCGCACCCAAACCTTGACCTTTCCATGTTCAAGGCCGATGCTAAATCCAATTCGATCGAGCAAGAGGCAGAAAAGGGGGTAGTTGAGGGGGAGCCTGAGAAGGATGACACCCCTTCCTAAGGACGAAGCCTTCTCTTCTTTCTAGTTGTCATGTAGGTCGAGGATCATTTTTTTGTTGTGTTTGTTTATGTACTTTTTGTATATATAGGCCGAGGGCCATTTGCTATGTTAATGAAAGCTATTTTCATCACTTAATGTCTCATAAAACATTTCTTTTCTTTTACTTAGTATGCTCTCTACTCGTTCATAGTTAATTAGTAGGCCGCTTGTAGGGTGTCTGTTGGACACTTTAAGAACAATAATCGTTTTCCAAACTTAATAGTTTCCATGGCTAGTCTGATCCCACAACACTCGGGACTCGTAAAAAATTTGTAGACCAAGGGTCATTTTTTCAGACTTAGCCACTTTCATGGTTATTCCATCCTTTCAACACCACTTGGGACTTATTGTAGATCGTTTTGTAAACCGAGGGTCGTTTTACTGGACTTAGTCCATTTTCCGGCACTGCTCGGGATTCGTTATAGATTGTTTTTGTCAACCGAGGGTCGTTTTACTGGACTTGGTCCATTTTTTAGACATCGCTCGGGGTTCGTTGTAGGTCACTTTTGTAGACCGATGGTAGTTTTACTGGACTTAGTACATTTTTCCAACATCTCTTGGAGTTCATTGTATATCGCTTTTATAGACTAAGCGTCATTTAATTGGACTTAGTCCATTTTTTCGACACTGCTCTAGGTTCATTGTAGATCACTTTTATAGACCAAGGATTGTTTTACTGGACTTAGTCCATTTTTCTAACATCACTCGGGTTCATTGTAGATCGTTTTTGTAGACTGAGGGTTGTTTTACGGAACTTAGTCCATTTTTTCGACACCGCTCGGGGTTCATTGTAGATTGCTTTTATACTACACACATTAGCAGACACAAAGATTTTATTACTTCAAAATCGAAATTGCATGCTCATTGGCAGTACCTTTTTAAGTGTTCAACGTTCCATGATTAGGGTAGAGGCTTTCCTTCTAAGGTTTTTAGGTAGTAGGCATCGCTCGAGGGGACATGGTTACTCAGTACGGTCCCTCCCAGTATTAATCATCTTCAGTATTGTTCTGTTGGTCACCTCCACCTACTAATTTTCTTGAGGGTGCACCGGAGAGGAGAAGTGGTTCTTGATGCCTAGCTGAGAACAAAAATCTCAGAAGTGTCAGTTGTCGAACTGTTTCCTATTATCTGTAATTATCACCCGAGGTATGCTAAATCGACACATTATAGACTTCTAGACAAAGTCTCGTATGTTTCCCTTAATGATGGTAGCCAACGCCTCGGCTTTTACCCATTTAGTGAAATAGTCGACAACTACTACAAGGAATTTTCTCTGCCTTTTTGCTAAAGGGAGGGGACCCATGATGTCTATCCCCCATTGAACAAAGGGCCACAGTCTCGTGATGGGCATGAGCTCCTCAGTAGGTTGTCAAGGAACATTAGCAAACCTCTGGCAACTGTCGCACTTTTGAACATAATCCGTCGAGTTTGCCTGCATGGTCGGCCAATAGTACCCTGCTCGGACAAGTTTGTAGACCAACAATCGGCTACCCGAGTGGTTTCCATATATTCCTTCATGAATCTCTCTCAAAGTGTAGTTTGCCTCTACTGGAAACAAACATCTTAAGTATGACATGGTGAAGCTCCATTTATAGAAGGTGTTATTTATCAAAGTATATCAGCTAGCTCTGAGTTTGACCTTTCATGCCTCTCTTCTATCAAGTGGGAGCTCACTTGTTTTGAGGAATCATACAATCGGGGTCATCCAATCATCTTCAGTCTCGTTCATGTAGATTCTCTCTAATGTGACACTCTCTATGCTAGGTTTGGTGAAACAGCTTATTAGCAATCGGTATGCTACGACATACTTATAGTCAGATACTAACCGGCTGAGTCGGTCAGCGTGTCCATTCTAGTTTCTAGGGAGATGTTGGATTTTAATTTCATCAAATTAGGGCACAAGATCCCTTACCTTGGCCAATTACCCTTGCATTCAATCTTCTCTGCCTTCATACTCACCCGTCACTTGCCCCTTAACCAACTTGGAGTCAGTGTAGACAATGATCTGACTGGCCCCAACTTCCTTTGCAATATTCAAACCCATAATCAGTGCTTCGTATTTTGTTTCATTAGTTATTACCTTAAATCCAAATCAAATCACATATTCAATCTCGATTCCCTTTGGAGTGGTCAGTAGTAGCCCAGCACTGCTGGTCGAGGCAGTTGAAGATCCATCCACATGTAGAGTCCAATTTAGCCCCGATAGATCTCCCTCTTCTAATTCTGGTAGGATCAACTCTACCAGGAAGTTTGAGAGCACTTTTAATTTTATGGCAATCCTTGCGTGGTAATGGATGTCGAACTTGCCTTGCTCTACAGCCCACTTGACCATTTGCTCCAAGAACTCTGCTCTCTGCAATATCGCTCTCAGTGGTTGGTCGGTCAGCACTACTATAGGATGAGTTTAGAAATAAGGTCTGAGCCTCCTTGTTGTGGTCACTAGTGTATAGGCCAACTTCTCTAAGGGCGAATACCTATGCTCAACACTATGAAAGGCTCTACTAACAAAGTACATTGGCATTTAGATGTGCCCCTCGTCTAGAACAAGAACTGGGCTCACTGCTATCTTAAACACTACCAAGTAAAGGTATAGGTCCTCTTCTGGGTTGTCCGATCGAGGCGGGGTAGAGACACTAAATGCTCTTTAATCTTGAAACACTCGATCAGTATCCTCGGTCCATTCGAACGCCTTCTTTATGAGGTAGAAGATAGGGAAACACTTATTTGTGGATCATGAGATAAATCAGCTTAGAGTTACCACCTGTCCTGCCAGCCATTATAATTCCTTAGTGGTATGTGGAGGCCTCATGTCCAATATGGCTCTAATCTTCTAGGGATTAGCTTCAATTCCCCTGTGAGAAACCATGAAGCCTAGGAACTTTCCTACCGAAACTTCAAACACAAACTTGGCTAAATTAAGTTTCATTTGGTACCTTCCCAATGTGTTGAGGGTTTCTTCTAAGTTATCTAGATGCTTCTTGACTCTAATGTTCTTTACTAACATGTCATCCATGTAGACTTCCAAGTTTGTCCCGATCTGTGCCTCGAACACTCTGTTTACCAATCTTTGATAGGTGGCCCCTGCACTCTTCAATCCGAACGACATGACCCTGTAGCAATATGTCCCTTAATCGATTATGAATGACATCTTTTTTTGGTCTCCTTTCTCCATCTGTATTTGGTTGTATCCAGAGAAAGCATCCATAAAGCTGAATAGAGTGTGTCTGAAGGTAAAGTCAATCAGTGAGTCTATCCTTGGAAGTGGAAAGTTGTCCTTAGGACAGGCCTTAGTGAGGTCGATGAAGTCCACACACATCCTCCATTTTCCGTTGCTCTTCTTGACTAGGACTATGTTTGCAATCCAGTCGGGTAGGTCACTTCTCATATGAATCCAGCCTTCAATAATTTATCTACCTCCTCCGCAATGGTATGGTTTCTTTCAACAACAAAGGTCCTTTTCTTTTGTCTCACTGGCTTGCTAAAGGGTCGACACTCTACCTATGGGTAATCACCCTCAGATCAATCCCAGGCATGTCGGTATGGGTCCACGCGAAGGCATCCTTGTGTGTGGTGAGAAACTTCTGTAGGCGAAGCTACAATTCTTCATAGAGCTTCTGTTTAATTCGAACAACTCGCTCTGGTATGTCGGGGTCAATGTTTAACTCCTCCAAGTCTTCCATGGGTCCGGTTTGCTTTTGCCAAGCATCTTCTCTTTCTTCTAAGTCATCAATGGTGAGGGCCTCTTTTGATCCCTTAACTCTCAAAGATGCCATATAGCACTCTTGGGTAATCGTCTGATCGCCTCTAACTTTCTCGACTCCTCCCTTGGTAAAAAAATGCATAAATAAATGATAAGTATAAGTGATGGCTTTCATCTAGTTTAATGTCGATCGACCGATGATGGCATTATATGCTGAGGGGCAATCAACAACTAGAAAATCGACCTCGTTGGTTACCTGTCGAGGACTGACCCTAGTCGTGATGGGAAGCGTGACCACTCATACATGGTATAATTTGTCCCCGGTGAATCCTACCAATGGTGTTGTTATCGGTCAGAGTTTGTCTCTTCTAATTCTCAATTGTTCAAAAGCAGAGTAATACAAGATGTTAACCAAGCTCCCGTTGTTAATGAGCACCCTCTTGGTCTGATGATTAGCTATAACCAATGTGACTACCAGAGCGTTGTCATGCGGGTGTTGTACTCTGTGAGAGTCATCTTCGGTGAACGTGATATCATGCCAATCGACCCGATGGAGCTTTATGGCCTGTCTATTAAGTAAACTTCTACTTGGGGCACTCTTACTTTCTATGAGTGGGTTTTTCGAGCTAAGTTTGATTCCCTACCTCCAGCAGGTTCATCCATAAAGACTATTATCTCCCGCAGTATCTCTGGGTTAAGACTCTTACCTCCTGAGGGCCCCTCATCTACCTACGGATGAACCTAAGGGTGACCAATACAAAATGCCTCAACCTGCCTTATTGGATAAGCATCTTTATTTACTCCTTTAGGTCAAAGCAGTCCTCTGTGTTGTGGCCATGGTCCTGGTGAAACCGATAATACTTTCTTTAGGACCTCTTTTCTGGAGGGGTCTTGAGCTTCTTGGGTCATTTCAACAATGGGTCATCCCGCATGTACATAAGGATCAGTTCGAGGGTTGAGTTGAGGGGAGTGTAAACTCGGGTCCGTTGAGTAAGGGTACCAGCCTCCCTCGACCTTGTCTCTCGGCCAAGCATAATCCTGGTCTTAGGCTCTCGCTCTGCTATTTTTGGTTGTTCGTCTCTTTTACTCTTCATTTGCTCTCGGGTCTCGACCCCTCAGTCTCTCCGGGCAACCATGGTATCTTCCGCATTCATGTGCTTTTGAGCTCGAATCATTAACTTAGCCATGGTTTTAAGGGAGATTTGGAGATGGAGAATAAGAATTTTGTAGATAACGACCCACCCATGAAAGCTATCAGTACCACCTTCTCATCGGCATCATCTACCTACAACACCTCTTGGTTGAACTGGGAGACGTAGTCTCTCAATGACTCTTCCTTCAACTGCTTGACGTTAAGTAGGCAAGTGGCTAGTTTCCGATAGCATCTCCCTCCTATAAAGTGGTTGGCAAATGAAGGTTGCTAAACCACTTTTGTGTCGAGCCTTTTAGGGTCTCTTGGAAGGCCCTACACATGATCCCATCCAAGTAATCATGTAGGAGCATAAGGGTTTTATAGGTTTTGAAGTGGTTAAAGGGATCTCGGTTACCGTCGAAAGCCTCCATTTAAGGAATCTCGAATTTCTTGGGGAGGGGGCAAGCTATGACCGTCATAGAGAAAGGGTGATTGGTCTTTTGTATTTGAGCCTCGACTGTGGAAGAAGTCTTTCTCCTAATAGTTTCCATCATAATATCCAGCTGGATTTACATCTTATACATCCATTGTTCTTATTCAGTCACTGCTTCTCCTCCCACTCCATTGGCCTAGTTGGACGTCGGAGCACCATGGCCATGGCTGTCCACCTGCTTTCATCTTCCATCGTCATGTTCCCCTTTGTGCTCCAAGTGGGTAGCTTCGTGCATCTCATCATCACTGGAATGCTGATGCTCTCCGTACATCATGAGCCTTCGATTAAGTTCTTGGTTCAGTCGTGTGATCCGCTCTATGCTCTAGTTAAGGTTTTGTATTTGCTACTCTATAGCAACAATTCTGGTGGTCTCAACCTCCCTTCTATCTTGGTTATTAGTCAACGAAGCGTTCCCGCGAGCCTCCATCATCCCCGATCGAGTTTCACCCATGTGACTTTTGTCTTGCCAGAAATTGCTTTGTGCTTCTCACAGACGACGCCAGCTGATAAGGCCAAATCTCGACTCACCAATATGGTCTCTGGTTGTCCTTGATTTGAAAACTTCGGATCAGCTTCACTTGCAATCACACGGTGAGAAACATCAATGTGGTGCTAGCCTCCACCCCTCCAATGATCAAATTAGTCTCAGATCAAAAGTTTTTCTAAGTTATCTCGTTCGGATTTTCTTACTTACCGGTTTTCTTTCCCCCTCTCTCCTTTATAGGTGTGTGCTTTCTGTTACCAATTCGTTACCTCAAAATCTATGCAGCAACGTGACATTGTCAGGAATATTCCCTAAGTTAGGGGAGACATGGTTTTTCAAGACAAGGCTTGCTCACTCTTACAATCATTTTTTATTCGCTTCATCACTCAACCATGTTCGTTCAGTATAACAATAAGGCTTCTCTATAGTGCTCGGTCATCATAACACTCGGGGTAGCTCATGGTACTCAGTCGGTATAACACTCAGGCCAACTCGTGGTGCTTGGTCAGCATTAGGAACTTGCCCCATGATAGTTAAAGTCATTTCTTGGCGCTCGGTCGGTGCATATGACACGTGTTGAATTTGATCCGGTCGGTTTAATCATGGTATCCAGTTTAAGGATGTCTTGTGGTTTAGATAAGCCAGTTTGCTAGGGTTATTGTCTCAAAGCAAATACGTTATCATCAAAGCACATCAACATTTGAATCTAAGAAATACGCCGTTAGGCCATTAGATTCCGTTGACAAAAAAATAAGGTTTACTCTTCTACAAAAGAATATAAAATCAAAGAGTTGTACAATTTTTTACAAACATTAAAATATCCATTTATTTGAGTTTATTACATATTTTTCGTATTTCAGATTTACAAAAGATATTGTATAGACAATAATTAATAATTTAAGAGTCAATTCACATTCAAATGGATACCATAATTTCTTCAGTGCACTAGTGTTCAAAATCTCACGTATTTAGGTGGAGGATTTAAATCCTATAAACCATGAGACTAGGGAGATTATGAAGGTAACTCTAG
This sequence comes from Platanus orientalis, assembly GCA_025762735.1. Lineage (NCBI taxonomy): Eukaryota > Viridiplantae > Streptophyta > Magnoliopsida > Proteales > Platanaceae > Platanus > Platanus orientalis. The sequence continues at coordinate 12,180,004 of JAOXJP010000006.1, read as the reverse complement.
TGAACTCCACCTAATCCAAGGTAAACAGGTGATTCCCGCTGCAGTTTGCATTCCGAGGATGCAAACAAATCGTACTCTGGTATTCCTTAAGAAATCTTTGGTGTAAAGAGATCCCAGTGTAACCTAATGCAACCTTACACATAAAATAAGGTTATAACTTCATAAACCAAACAACGGACAGACTAATTCAAAAATGTATCAACTTCAGCTTTAAGCTATGGTGGGTCTCAACTCCTCTACATGTCTTCAAGCTTTCAAACGTACTATACGTTAAAGTCCAGACCAAGAGAATCTATTGGGACTGACTAAACAAAGCCTTAAAAATCCTGGGTTACATCACTAATAGCTTTAGGTGATATTATTATCGCTTCATTTCCAAACCAAGACACCTTTAACTCCTTTTTTGTCAATCAAGGGACCTACCATACGTACGATCTTGTAGCGATCCTGACGTCGTATAACAGCAAGAATTGTTTGTGTTTGGGAAAATTGGTTTTAAGTTTTTCTCTTTTTACTAATAGCTTAGCTCATTCTGCGCTGGTGTATACGTAATCATTCCACTCAGAGCCCATTCTATCTACTTTGGAACCATTGTTCTTGTTGGGTAGGAGAGAAAGCTTTGTTGGTTTTATTAATCTTTGCCGAGTAGAACAGATTATAATTCTTTCCCTTCCCATATATAAGTTTTTTTTTTTTTTTAACTGGATTACATTATAGTTTGCAAGTCGCCAAGTGGACTCCTTGACTTGGCAGTCAACTTCAATGCCTAGCGAGTTGAGTCATGCTATTGCGTATTGACTTTAAAATATACTTGAGTTAGCTGAACGAAGGTACTGGTTCGATTAATTCTTATGGCTAGGGGCAAACCTGTTGAGGATGGGGCCTAATTAGCAATTGGGAGAACTGTTAATTGAGGAATATAATTTGTGCAGCTTTGAAATACAATGTGCTTTTGGCATGTGGGTCCAAATTTCAATTCTATAGTTGTTTAAATAAAAGGTTTAAAATCCTAGTTTCATCCGAGAAGCGAGTTCTGTAGAGCAAATGATTTTCTTTCTTTTGAACATAATGTAATCAGTGTAAATTCATGGACCTAGGCAATTTTACCAAACCATGTAAATCATTGTATCTTATATGTGTAATTGCATCTTTGTCTTTTCTTTAACTTTTCCTTTACAAAATCATGTGACTCAGTTGAATCTTGGTAATTTCATTTATATATGAAGATAAAGAAATATAGAACTTAAAAAGAATAGAGAAAAAGACCATAAACCATACACATTAATAATCCTTAATGTTTTTTAATAAAGATTTTTTTTTTTATAAAGTTTAAAATAAATGAGCTCTCAAAAACATTCAAAGCCCAAAGAAAACAAGAGAAGGTGGAGAATTGAGAAGAATGGAGATTAAAGAGGGTAAACAAGGGTGAAAATCTTTTTTTTCTTTTTCTTTTTCTTTCTTCTCAACAAAGTCAAATACAAAAAGATTTAAATGATGACTTAAGAGAGATATAAGTGATTCATTCAAGAGTAAGGATTCGAGAAATATCCCAAGTGAAGATCGATGTAGAAACTAAAGCACTTGAAGGCATGCAATTTCTATTTTTTGTTTTGTATTAAAATCAAGAAGCATGACTTTTTCCCCCATGTTTTAATCATCCCTAAGCCCTAATTCCACAAGAAAACAAATATGTTAGGGTTGACCTTTGGAGATTGGTTCTATTGTATACTTGCATTCATTTCTATCAAAATATTATACTTTGGTTTTCTAATAGATTATCAATACTAATAATAGTTTGCCTTCGAAGTTTAGACTTAGATATGCTTACTTTCTATGTAGAAGTAAATTAAATTAATGGCATTAGTAGAATAGTATGATTGTTTTAAAATTTAAAGTTGCAATATTTATCATAAAATTTAACTAATTATCTCAAATATTATTTGTAATTTTTATAATATGTTTTTTTTTTTGTAAAAAAAATAAAGTTAAAAAAGTAAGATGACTCCCTAAATTACTCCAATTACTTCAAAGTCAACTCAAATCTTGAACTTCCCAAATCAAGTCAAAAACCTAGGCTAACAAACTATAGATAACATTGTACAAAAGGTTGACAAGCTATAGATAACATTGTACAAATGGTTGGATGGAGAATTGGTTGTTGTATCTATGAATCCAATAATTCCAATTAATCCTTTAATTTCAAAATCTTAAAAGGCAAGTAATTTTAATTTAATAAAATTAAAATTGATTGACCCAAGACATTAATGTGCTATTATTGTGTTCTTGGAGATAGTCGAGGCCTCCCACAAGATAGTGCAAGAGAGCATGTCAAACTACCTTTAGAATACAACTAAGTTCGGAATCAACTCCTTATCTCTCAAAGGGCTTGCACTACATAACAAAAACGTATGAAACCTCACAGTATAACTTATTTTCCTTTTAGAGTCAGGTGTTCAAAAAGGTTCATGAAAACTTGTCTAATTTTTTCAAAATTTTGACAAAGTCTCCCCTTATCATGTTAATCATATGGGAAAATCAAGTCAAGAAGACAACGGTAGCATCATCAATTGAGTGGAGGATCCTCTACGAGAACACACTTGGATTGAAGTGGCTTTCCAACTCAATGATGCAAAGCAAGACTCCTCTAAGGAGGTTCCAATCCAAGGGCTGAGATGGGTCTTATGTCTTTCAACACACACCTAAAAAGAGAGAAAAATAGAGAGCTTTAATGGCTGCCTTTTTCTCTTTGTTCTTCTTCTTTTTCTTCTTTTCTGTTCTTAGTTTACTCTCTGCTCTTTTTTTACCCAACTCATTGCCTTAGTCGCAATTGGATTCTTAAGCCAAATTCTTTATCTTTTATAGTAATGATGGGCTCCAATCCCATCTCACCAACCCCCTTATACGTGTTCAACTTTTAGTGGACATCAATTTCGGCCACGACTGGCCTTTCCTAGGGTGAGACAGTGGGCTTTATATGGGCAACCTTGCGTCACAAGCTTTATATTAGATATTTTGGGTCATCCGTGACTTAGGTCCAACCTAGTCATGAATTGGGCTCAATCATGATCTTGGGCCCTGATGGGCCAAAATTGCGAACCTATTTCAATCGCGACTCTGAGTTCAGTTGTAGACCTCGTCCTAAACCTGCTCAATGTCCTTAGTCACGAACCTCCTAAACTCAAACTTGGTTCACTCTCCCGAAACAGATCCTTTAATTGCGATTAACCTAGATCTCATGAGAACTCATATTGACCATTGAAAAGGAATCTCGTAACTTATAATGTGAAGATGCACACATGCAAAATGTGACTCAAACACCCTTACAACACAAGAGAGAAAGAGAGAAAGTTCTCTCAAAATACAAAGGAATGGAGAAGGCATTTATTACTTACATGTTGCAAAAGAATTTTCTCTCACCTAATTTCGTTTCAAAATTGACACTAATTTTATCCCATTCAACTCTGATTGAAAAGAAACTGACTTGAAGATTGAGGCAAAGGATGTTTTGTTCAGGATTTGATGTCCAGGACACCAGGGGAAGCAAAAAAGATTAGGTACGGAAATCTGTTTTTCCTGATGTATTAGAATGGCATCAGGGGATCAACACATCAGCATTGAAAAATGACAAGCACCCCCAAAAAGTGAAAGTGATTTCCGTACCTAATCTTTTCTGCAGAGGAAGTCATATGGAATAAAATGGGTGGATGATGCATTTTTTGAATATGGAATATGCATTTTTTTCTATATGACAGCCCCTGATCTCCTGGATACCATCCTGGACAGTACATTCTTTCCCGAAGATTAAATGGAATTTCTAATCACAAATCAATTTTAAGTTGGCTTGATGTAAGTGACTTGGCCGAGTCAAAGGCATGTATGAAATATGGTCCAGCTTTTCAACCTCATCGAGGCAAGCAGCTAACAAGTTCCGTTTCTTACACCACACAATTCAAATGGCCTATTTTTTCATTTATTGGGCTACCGGTCCCCTAAAAAACATCCAAACTGGAAACCACCAACCAACTTTCCTATCCAAAAATAATAAAAAAATCATTATCATCTGTGACAATTACCTCCTGAAGTGGTACACGTGGCAATCATGCAGATTGAGATCAAAAGCCAAAATTTGATGACCCTCTCCTATGAAATCTGTAATCAGATCATCTTGGCCATTTGATTTTACCTAATTCATTTAGACAGAAAAAGAAAAAAAAATTGCAAAAACATTCCAAGAAAAATGTCTATATATATATATATATATATATATATATATATATATGAAAGTACCATCCAAGTTTTGTGCTAAAAGTTAAACTTCTATGCCTATGAATTTTGGACACAAGACCCTCCTAGTAGCCAAGATGTTTCATTAGGTATCCTTATAAAATTATAAATAATTTAATGGATAAACCTATAGAATGAATTTCATAGACGAGTGTTGAAAACAATTTCTTTACCTAAAAAGGAAAAAAAAAAGTGTTGAAAGCAATTTCTTGTGCATGGGAGACTTTTTTTTTTGTATGACCACTTGGGCTCACTTGACAACCGGTACAGTTATGGGGTGAGAAGGGAGGCGATAACACGTACTACAAAGATGCAACCAAAGTCCAAAGAGATTTGACCTCTGGTCTTCCTTCTGGAAGGTTGATGCCTCAGCCACCATACTTTTGAAAACCAGATCAAAGTGGGTGGTTTGGCCTGGTTTGATTAGAAGGTTTAATACTTTTGTACGACAAACAAAAATTCTAATTCTTGATTGACCTTAGAACGTGTCTGTTTGGCTTGTTTTCTAGGCTTGGATCTCCAAAGAATTGAGTATAGATGTGTTCGTTTCTCCTTCATGTGTTATAAATTACAACCATGTTACCATTGAGAAAGAGAAGATGGGTCTCTTACACGAGCTGAGAGTCCTTATAAATGGAGGATATCCACACCAATTGTTTTATTCATGATATGGAAAGCCTCTCTCTCTCTCTCTCTCTCTCTCTCTTACTAGAGGTTTGGGTCTAGTAACCCTAACCTGTTTTTCATTTGCTAAGAAAACTTATTTGAATTCTTTTGAATTTCAAATTTAGGAACCGAATATTAAATGGACCCATATCTATAATAGAGGATTTTGAGGCATCAGGATGCCTCACGTCCTTCCTAGTTTAAGGCTTGACCAATGACCAAGGCCCATGTGGACCCCCAGTCCAAATCATCATAATTAAGGCCTCCATTCAAGTGTGTGGGCCCGTGAATCAGGTGTTTGGATTCTGTATAGTCATGGACCATCATTGTCAAACAAAATTTCGATGAAACTTTGTTTTTCAGTTAAATTTTTTTTTTTTTTTGGAAGCTTAAATGTTTTAAACTTCGTTCAAAATCTTACATGAATGTAAGAAAAATAAATACATCTTTTTAAAAGAAAACGTATTAAACAGCTTTGTTAACATTTTTCTGTGTAAAACATGGTAAAAAATAATTAGTGTTGCCAATTTTGAATAAGAATTATGAAAGATTTAGTAGTATCTCTTTACGGATAAGCACTACTTAAGCTTCATATCCTAATCTTTGCTTTTTAGTGGGTGAATAGTAAAGGGGAGGAAGAAATTTATAAACTTGGAAAGTATTGCACTTTCCTATTCTTCTTTTATATTGTGATAAAGAGTCTCTAGAGGTAAATTTTTTGGTTGATAGTATATTTTATATGATATATGTGGTGCTTTTAAGGGATTTGATAGATTTCTGTTTGATTTTGAAGTGCTTGTTAAAGGTTTCATTAAATATGATTTAACTCAAACTAATCACTCAAAGTATTTTTGGCGTTTTTAATTTTACCTTTTTATATAATCCACATTTTGTTTTGCCAAAAATCATATTAAACTCAAATTAGTCCACACATAACCTGATATTTTGAATGACTAAGGACCACCTATAAGCCCAATATCAAGCTATAAGAATAATTTCTAACAAGCCAGTGATTTCAATAACTCAATCATGTCTAACTCTTGACCTAAGAGATCTCCTGGATGAAAGTGAAAACCATCCAAATTGGTTTTAGAAAGTAAATTCCCTGCAAGTGCACCAAATGCCCTCTAATCTATGAGCACATTAATTTGCACTCAAAAGATTTTTGGGCATTCTACACTGGTCTGATATCAAGTGCGACACCCCCCTGATGGGACACTCGGGAGGGGGAATCAAAAACCTCCAAAAAGCGAATTGATTCCGCAAAACCTCCAAAAAGTGAATTGATTCCGCCCCCCGAGTGTCCCATCAGGGGGCGTGGC
>JAOXJP010000006.1:12157191-12173632 GCA_025762735.1 Platanus orientalis | reverse complement strand
GAAACTAAATGCATTGCCAAGGTCACGATCCTCACAAAAAATCAAAATTGGGTCTCAAAGAACGGTAAATGGTAGAACTGTAGAAATTTAAAATACAAACTCCTTTACCAGCTTAATCCCAAAACCTTCAGTTAGTAACAAATTCATGATTTGGCATGTACAGAATAGAGCTTCATTCTCAATTCTAAAAGAATTTTTATGAAAGCATTTCTTTTTCTTCTCATTTATGGAAGTTTCACTTTCCCAGATTGTATCCCAATTTTTGGCCTAATTCTTCTCTGATCATTATTAATTATTGCAAATAAATGCAATAGGATATATTGGAGATCAAATGGCATGATATCTATAGCAAGAAAAATTAGATTTCCCTCCTTACGCTGGAAAAGGAAGATCAAACTATTTTTGAAACTTAGATGGTGTCACGCATGTTTCCCAGAAGTCAAAAGGGTTCCAACCCATGTATAATAACCTAATGTTCTTTTGCAGTCAGCAAATAACCAAGGATGGTGAATTACATTACCCACATCATGCCCATCTCGTTATAGTATAAAGGCAAGAGGAACCCAAAAAATATAGAATGTAGTTGGGACATGCTAGAGAATAAGCCCTGGCTTCCAGAGGCCTGATAACACAGAGTCTAGAAAGCGTGTAAAATATAAAAATATCTATAGATGCCCAAATATTTAGTGATTAGAAAAAATCTAAATATTCAACCATAACTACTACAGAATTATTTTCATGGTAAACCAAGTGGAAGTCAGCAATTGAAAGTTCCAACATCTCAAAGCTGAACAGAGTAGATAACTACCATTAAGTTACAGAAATCAACCCAAAATTTGAAGAGACCCAATATCTTTCAATGCAAAACCCATGAAGACAGTAGGCTTAGCCACCTACTCAACATATAAATAGATTATTTATAAAGAGAGTTTCTCAAGATAATGAATTTAGGTACTTTATTTAAATGTATTGTCTTCCTAGAATACTATCTAAGCTTGTAATGAATGCAGTCATTGGAGATGTGGATATCACCCCTCAAAATACAAGCCTTGAGGGAAAGATTACACTTACAAATTCAATGTTCACTTGAACACCAATGATATTTACAGAAGTAATTTCATGGCTAGATCATTCCCTTTTCCAGGAAAGCTCACACAAAGTAGACATGTGTGCCTCTTGTGAATTTTTAGTTTTGTTTCAAATTGAGATATATATATATTTGATTTAAAATTGTTAGTTTTGTATTTTAATTAATTTGATCTAATTTAAAAAATGTGGAAGGGTTTTGAACCATTGACTTTTATTAGCTTTATTTGTTGCTTAAAGAGAAACTTAAATTCTTAAAAAAATTTATTCCCATATAAACTAGGAAAAAGAAATGTGAGAGCTTAGAAGTGATCCCTTGTCAATAACTAGGGTTTTCTTAAATGCTCCTACCGCACTAGCAAGGTACCATGCACCAAGCATGCACACATGTGCAGTCACAGGCAAGGGTGCTTGATGTAGCATGCATGTCAAAGAGTTAAAGAGATTCACAAGTCAAAAATTTCAAACAAATCAATACTAGAAACTAGATTCCTACACTTTCAAATGCTTTAAAAGAAATAGGGTAAAAGACTAAGTGATGATTTGACTTATGCCTAACAAGATAGAAACCTTATAAAAGATAATGAAAAATTAACTAAGGATGCAATATTAAATCTGCCAAATAACTAAGAGACTAGTAAGCAAATAATGATGAACACCCTACTAAAAGTACATGAAAATGGTTTAAAAGAGCATAGGTAGATGGCTGGACAGCAAACAAAACAGTGTATGTATGTATGATAAAGTGTGCAAAAGGGTAGATAAGCAATAGGCTAAAGATGGGGTTGATGCTTGGGAAATATAGGTTTTATTGGGTGATGCTGGCAAGAAGTAGTAATGGCTAAAACAGTGACGATGAGGCTAAACAACGATATGGAAATTCACCTAGAATGTAGGCAGCAGCAAGTAAAGAGTATATAAGATGAAGGTGAACACCTTACGCAAGCCACAAGTAGAAAAAGGTGATGCAGAAAATCTCCCAGAGCAATCCTTCAAGAAAGCCCAATGTAGCACTCAATCACCTTCTTTGAGAACTTTTCTCAAAACCTTGAACAACAACTTATGTATCAGCAGAAAATTTTGTCTACCAAACTCAAAGAATTCCTCCAAGCTTCATTCAAACCATTACCATAGTCAATCCTTGATGCAAGATAGGACCCTTTATGCAGCCAGATTTACAAGGAAGAGGTTCTTTTAAGAAATCTTATCAAAGAGCTTGACAAATCCAGTCTGGCCGATTGCACTTAATGGGTGGGTTTTAGAGCTTGATAACTCAAAACACCAAGGTCTATAACTCTACAGAAGCCGCAGGTATGGAAGTATATAGGGGTGCTGGTTTTTTATCAGATCACTCCAAGAATGATGCTCAAAAAATCTGGGCAAGGGGATTTATTGGGTTCTTGAAATGGATTTAGGAAATTTTCTGGAATTTTAGGGCTGTCCGATTGGATGGGTTATGTGGGTTTTTGGTTTTGACAACCCAAAACTATAGGGATGATATCCCTAGGTCTGCCGCCAGGCTTAGGGAAGTAATCCCTTTGTGAAACTATCAAAAAACCCTGTGAATAGGTGCTGGAAAATATTTCTGGCATGTTACTTGATTTTTAGAATGAGTTTTCTTACATTTTGGACTGACCAATTGCAAGGAAAAAGGGGGAATCGTTTAGATGAAGAAAGTTGATGTGGGATGATAAGGCTAGGTGGCTGGCAGGTGTGGGAAAGGAATGGGATTAAGGTGAAGAGGTATAGAGGTTTATGGAAGTTCATGGAAGAAGATGGAATGGCTTTTCAAGGTGGGCAGCAAGTACACAATCAAGAAACCAGAAAAAAAGACTTACGGAAGAAGAAAAAGATGTGAGGGGAATAGGTACCTAAGGAAATCATCAATCTCTGATAAGGAAAATTACCAACCTTTACTCCTTGTAGGTAGACCAAGGAAAAACCCTTGCAAACTCACCAATAGTGCAGCCAGCTGAAAGAGAGGAGCAAAAGCTTTGCAAAAATTGAAATTTTTCCTGTGTAATTAGGTGTAGCCAACCACCTCTTTTCTCCTTTATTTATAAATAAACCTAATTCTAATTAGAATAGGTTTCCTTATTGGAAACAAAGTCTAATAAAAAAAATAGAAACAAAATCCAATAATAAAAAGACTCTCCTACTTGTGCAACATGCATTATTCAACTCTCCAATTTTCTAATTTTGTACAAAAGTCCCACAAAATCCAAAAATTATAAATATGCCCCCAAAGGCCAAAAACTCAAAAAAATAAATAATAATAACATTAAAATAACCTACTAAATAGAAAAATAAGCTCTAAAAACTGAAATAACATATAGCCAAACATGTTCCGCTAATGATGTCTATATGTGGGCTACACATACTTTGAAAATAGCAAAGGGCTCAAATTAGCTCTGAATCAGCCCCTGTTCGAAGAAATGGACTCTTGATGAGGACATCATGGCTGAGATGATAATTGGTTCATGTTCACAACAACTTTAGTTGCTCTTTTTATTTTATTTTTATGTTATTTGTATCTCTTGTAAAAAGAGGGCACAAAATTTTGAGAGTAGAATAGTCTTTATTTGTTTAGGGAGTTATATGTCTTTCATTTTAGAGTATGGTTAATTTTGTCATATGATTATGGAGCTTAGGGGTATTTTAGTCCACCCATATAATTTTGTAATGACCTAGCCGCAGGGGGGGAGTATTTATAACCCACGGTTGGTATTTATCAGGTTATGAAATTTTGAATGAAAAGTTAACGTGAATCTTCCTCTTTCTTTTTCCTCTTGTCGTAAGAGCTTGAAGACCAAAACCCTGGAATGGAACTAGGCCTCCACCCAGTTTAACGCTGGTGGTGGAGGTCACTCCCTCCCCTTGGGTTAAAGGTCTTCTTCTTCCCTTCTCTTTTCTTCTTTTTAATTTTCAGAATTTATTATTGCTGAAACAGGGGATTTTGCACAAAATTTAGCACCTTATTCTCAATATCAAGGCTTTATTCGAAATACCACCCCAAGATCTTCCTTAGAGCTAGATGACCACCCCTTTACATACCTTCATCGACAGCTTACTCTTTTCAAGAAGTTCCAAGTTGATTCAACCAAAACAAGTGTGAATACTGTTGCTGGAGTGAGTCTACAATATTTGCCACCATTTGTAATCCACCAAGCCTTTGATCGATTGGTTTTCTCCAAGCTACTACAGACCCCTAGACAATCCTAGCTGAAGAGGGAGATTAGTCAAAACTCAAAACTTCAATCAATTCAAAGTCATGGCTGCTTGGTTTCCAGACAAGCGTGAAACTAGTTGAACTAGACATTTTTAGTAATCGAACTAATATCATCTAATGGAGGGGGTTCGATTCAGTTTAGCACCTCCAAGACTTCCAAGACTCTAGTACAATCCTATCACTTGTGGAATAGTGACCAGATTTTGGAGTTTTAACTTCTGTTCTTCAGGAACTATCAGTGTCAGGCGTGAAAACCCATATTTGACAGAGTTTACGAGATCAACCTCCAGCATCATATAATGGCAGCTTGGTTCAAATTGATCCTCCTAGAGTTTGGCAAACCACTAGGCAATCCTAAAGGGTGGGTCCCACTGCCGAAAATCTCATCAAATAAAAAAAACTCCAAGCAGGATTTTACAAGCCAGTGGCACACCCTATTTGTTGGGTGAAACTTTGAAAATTCTCCAAATAATTATTTTGGGTCAGTTTTTCGTGGGTTTCTTCAGGCACTCATATTGGAAGACTAAAATCAAGCCATACTCAGTGAAATCAAGGTAGTAATCCTCTTTTTTGGCTCTCTTCTCAAATTCCTTAAAGTAAGTGATTCTGTCGGTTTTGTGGCATATGGTTTGGAGTTGAATTTTCAAATTTCAATCACCCTAGACCCTACCCTACTTTCTAGACTCAAAACATAGTCTAACCCTATCTTTAGACCTTTTCTAGTTAGTCTTTGAGTTTATTGGATTGTTTTCCTTTATTATGGCCTAATTTGGGCACCTTTCCAAGGAAATTTTCAGTTATAATATTTTTTTTTAGGCATAGCCCTAATTTTTCATTCCTTAATTTAGGTTATTGTTCAAGCATCTTATTTAGGTCTTTAATTGCATATTATTTTGTTAACCCTAATTCTTCTTATGCATATTGAATCCAACTCATGAACTGCTAGAATTTTGGGTTTGAATTGTGCAACTAAGAATCTCATTTATTTCTCTTTACTACTTTAGTAATTTTATTTATATCTCCTATTCACACACTCACTATCCTAAATGCATGTTGCATCAACTCCGAATGACTCCTAGTCAATGTAGAGGCTCAGTGGAACTCTCCTCCGAAGCTGGTACACTCTATGCTTGTCACGTGGCAAGATATCCTCATTAATGTTCGGGGCACACTTTGCACTTCACACATACACATTATTACAAAGTCACCTAGGAGCCACAATACTCTTTTGCGACAATCAAAATAATATCTAAACGTTCAACATGGGCAGTTGGGTCTACAGGTAGGTTGGGTCTATGCACAAGGTTGTCTCACAACCTGCAATCTCCTAAGGCATCATAGACATTGTGCTTCACAAGCTCTCGAGAAAGCAGACAAAGCCCATCATCCACAGACACAGACACGCAAGGCCCATGGACAAACAAAGCCCTTGGACACCACTTGGGTTCATAGATAGGGCCCATCCACGACACCACTAGAACTTGTAGACAGAAAGTATTGATAACTCCTCATGAGCTGCAGACAGAAGTCGATCATCAGTAACTCTTATCACAAGCACATTGTAACTACCCAAAGCAGTTACAACTGTTCAATTCCAAATGATTGGTTATAGAGTGATCATAAACACCATTAACTAAGGACATCCAAGGTTCGTCAAACCTAGACACATAACGGACATAGGTTCAACAATCCTAGACAATTGTTGGTATTCCCAACAACGGTAATGGGTTGAGCCATTAAGACCATTAAAAAAGATCCTAAAAATGAGCTCTCATATGAAGGAAGAAAATAATAGAGAAGAAACCCTGCATAAACAAAAACTAAGAGAGAAAACTCTCCAGTAACAAAGTCTAGGGAAAGAAAATCCAAAAAGGAGCATGTGTAACCTGTGTTCCTACAAAATCATTTTCTTCCCTCTCACTCTTCCATTGATTAAAAGAACGGTGGGTTTAGGCAACTTGGTTCTGTTGATCACGGGTAAAGTAAGCCTTTCAAATTCAGGCATCTAATTCACCTATTTCTTGAATTATTTCAATATATTGATATGCCACTGATAATTCAGAAGATTGAAAGTTAAAAAGAGAAACAAATTCTTTGGTACTCTGTTAAACCAAATACATCGTAGGCATTCAGAGGAAGAAGCTATTCTCCACCAGATTGTATAGATCTATTGGCAAAAAGGCTTTATCCAAGCTTAGTTGAATCTTGGTGTTAGTGTGGTCAATTCCCTCCCACAAAGACCTCAACTATCACCAAGAAAGCTAGATTTATATACGCCACCTTGACTCAGATTTAGTGGTAATTTGCTAAATTTAAGAAATTATAAAACCGCATTTTCAAAATTAGTTCCAACAATTATAATGAAGCATTGGATGAGCAAGTCTAGCAAGTAATGTATATGAGATACAACCCCACACATAAGCAAAACAATAGCAACTAAAAAACCCCAATCAAAAACCCACTGATAAAATTTGACCCTTGAAACAAGGGGGTGTGGGAGACACAGCTATATAGCTTGGTTATAATCTTCTCTTGAATCTTTAGAACCAGAAACACTACATCTTCAATATCCTTGAATGTCAGACCTTCCAAATACACCAACACACTGCAAAGGAAACACAATTCCAAGGAACGTGTCCCTTGGACACACATTTAACAGTATCAAAGCACATGTCCCATGGATACACATAGATCAACGTACAAAGTGATCACAGCTAAATTCTGTTGCAATGAAGATTTAGTGAGCCTTCTTAATAGTCAAACAACAAATTATCCAAGTGAAAGCAAAATCCATGTGCACTGAGAATGGTAAGCTAGGATTGGATCTCTCCAATGGAGAACCACACATACACACACATAATAGGCATGAAACTACTAAAGATGATCTACACCTTGAAGAAAAAAAATGGATGTATATATGATTTTTTTATTTTTTTATTTTTTGTAACACAATTTGTATTAATAATCAAATATATAAAACATTACAACCATTGCAATAAAAAGGAAACTTAATAGGACAACACTAGCCCCTTATCCATAGAAATTTTCAAGTCACCCCCCACTTAGCTAGCCCATCAGCCGCATCATTATGATTTCAAGGGACAAGAGAGAATGAGAGTTTCATCTTTTGCACCAGCTCTTTAATCCCATGAATGATGTGAGATAAGTGCGAAGATCCTGAACTATCACCTTTTCCCCAACTAATTTCCTACAGAAGAATCACCTTCAACCACAGCTTTGACAGCCCCCAATGCCTATAACTCTCTTAGCCCTTTCAATAAAGCTATTGCTTCAGCCTTTGTGACTCAAACCCCCAATGGCCCTCCTATAACAAGCATCATCTTACCATCATGATCTCTTATTACCTACCAAAGCCTGCTGATTACAATTTTATCCATCCTGAACACTGATCAATTAAAGGCTTAGGAGTCCTGATCTTTCAATTGATTCTCTTAAAACATAACCCTAGGAATTTTCTTTTACAATTCTGATTTTGTAAAACCCTAGACCTAATCTCATTCAATTGACAAGCCTTATTTCTCTTAATTTTAGCCTAATGATTTCACCGCACACCCAAGCCGATTTCTTTCAAACCCTAGTTTTCATTTCTTTTAATAAAACCCTAGATTTCTATCGTTTCCGCTTTCTCTATCACTTGAATTTCTCATCTTTAAATTGATTTTGGAAAAGATTTCAATCCCTTTGCTTGTGGCACATCAATTTTAGTTCTCCTATATACGATGAGAGAACTCATGACATATAGTCCATGTCATACACATTATTCGACTAATGACCAGGTGTCAGTAGCATAAGCAAAATCTTCACGATCAATGGGGGACTTAAAATGCAGCACTCATCTAGATTGTAGAGAAAACTATTTTGGGTGATAATTAGGTATTAATCATACGACATAAACCGAATGCACTCCCAACATATTTGTCATTTTCTGCTATTAAATTCAGTTACATAAGCACAATCAAGCACCCTTTATTGAGTTGAGGAATAGCTGGAGGAAGATTTAGAGTAAAAAACTGTGGGTATTATAAATTAAATAGGCAGTATCAATCTGATTAATCAACAACAACAACAATAAGAACAACAGTCCTATCCCAACTGCCAGCAATCTGATGAATCAAATGATTTTTTTTACATCACTATACCTTCACAACATAAGTAGGCTGGTAGTAGTAATCTAAAGAAACAAATACATTATCTGTGTAAATACTTTCACCACCTCCAAATCCATCAACAAGAATCTAAACCACTCAACGTTAGTAGAACCTCCACTCACCTTGTGCCTAGACAGCAGATTGTACTCCGGCTGTTCGACGATAGGCCCCACAAGATCCAACCTTTTGGCAACCCCCCAAGCCTCAGTAATCTGCTGCGCCGACCACTCACTAGTCCCCCAGTAAAACGCCCATCCATGATCGATCACATAATTCATGGCCCTCACCGTCTCTTCGATCGGCGTCGAAGTGTCTGGCCGGTGGCAATAAATAACATCTACATACTCCATTTCAAGGCGCTTGAGGGAGGCCTTAGTGCCCTCCACGATGTGCTTCCGAGACAAGCCCTTGTCGTTAGGGCCGGAGCCGCCCCAGAAGATCTTGGTAGACACAACAATATCAGAGCGCTTCCAACCCAGCTCTCGGATGGCCTGACCCATGATCTCCTCGGCACGGCCATTGGCGTAGACTTCGGCATTGTCGAAGAAATTGACGCCGTGGTCTCGGCAGCATTGGAGCAGGGACTTGGCTTCCTTGACATCGAGCTGGTTCCCGAAGCTCACCCATGCTCCGTAGGAGAGCTGGCTGACCCTTAAGCCAGATCTTCCGAGGTTGTTGTACTGCATCTTCGTCTCTTTTGCAGGCTTGAGTTATGTTGCAGAGAGAATTGATGGCCGATCGGTCTTAAGAGAATTGGGTGGTAAAAACGAGGGGAGATTTGACAGAATATACAGACTACATGTGTATATATGTATAGTGTGTCTGAATTGAACACGTGCATCTCAATTAATTAGTGGGAAATGCCAAGGTAGTCCAAGGGCCACCGTGATGCCTAAGTTTTGTATGTATGCATAAGCATCTTTCTCAAGCTGTCATAGCGAAAAAAAGGCAATTAAAAATCCAAACTGTTTCATAGGTTTGTTTTCTTTCAGTTTTTTGGTCCTGCGTGACAGCCCAAACAAGATTGCTTATGCATGCTTACGGAATCCTTGCTTTAGCTGATCATTTACCTTTAAAAAATGGATGTTTAAGATTTGTTGTTTTGTCCAAGATTCCATGTTCATGATAAAATATGCTCTTTTTTCGATTCACATCTCTTTGTTCCGGTGGTAAGCTAGAGAATACAAGAGTGGATTATGTATAACAACTTGGAGAATGGCTAAAGTTGGAATGACATCCAGGTTGAAACATTAGTCAGAAAAGTGATATACACTTTTTGGAGAATGTTTTTCATTTTTTGGCACTAATGTGTCAACCCTAATGTTATTCCAACTTTAGCCACTCTTTAAGTTGTCCTACCAAATCCTTTGTGTGAGAATACACAAAACACCAAACAAGTTGGAAGCAAAAATTTTAGAGCCTCGTAAAATCTACAACCTTTCTTCTTCTTCTTCGTCTCACACCTTTTTTGTTAAACATCTTTAAAACTTCAATTTTCTACAAAATCCTATAGGATGCAATGCGATAAAAGTCATACAAACTTGAATCTTTAAAACTAGTGAACAGAGTCCCTAATTCCACACTTTTCTCAACAAAATCTTTAAAATTCGTAGTCTAATCAAGATTAAATTTTATGGGTGTAGTGCATAGAATCAGCCAAGACCCTAAGTCAGAATTAGATGTTTCTTTAATAACTTGAAGAATCTCTTATACCACTACTCAGTGCTCATAAAATCGATGGGCATTAGTGTTTTTCCTTGTTTATGATAGTGATTTCTCTTGTAATAAACTTAAAAAGACCAAAGAATTCTTCAACAAGGACTGCAAAATGAAAGAAGTCCATCCAAAGTCATTGATCGACCGTAGCACCACCCCCAACACTGGTCCTACTGCTATTGTCGTTGTAGTTTAGGGGGAAAAAACACTAATTAGATGATAGCAAAGATGGCAAGAGAGAAAGAGAGAGAGAGGCAAGAGAGAGTCCAATGCCCAACCTATTTTTTGTCCCAAAAGCATTAACGCATTTTGGCTTCATTCTTGTATTGTATGCAAAAACACCATCAAGAACCCTATTCCTCAAGGCCAAAGTTCAAAGAAAATTCAGATCACCGACAATGGCTCATGAGGCCGATGAAAATGGAACACAAATAAAACACTCTTTGCTCATGTTCTGGCTCCAGAGATTCAAGAGAGTTGTTGGTGTTGCTGTCATATCAAAACCCCTACTTTCATTTGATTTTTATAGAATTTGGTGACAAAGACCTTAGAAGCTTGCATCTTTGTAGGGCAAAAAGGGTAGAGGTTTTGCCAGCTGCCAAAATGTGTTGAAGAGAGTGTAATTAAAAGAAGAAGAAAAGGAGGAAGGAAGGAGTTGCAAAGCAAGAACGATTTCAAAAGGATGAATGGAAAGAGACAGGAGCATTTTGGGGTTTTAAGATATTTACTTTTTAATTCCTATTTTGCCCATCTTTTGAGCTGTGTGTATTCACCGAGAAAGGAGTAAATTTTATGTCCATGGTGCTTCAGTTTCACGATAGTAAAAGGGCTACAAGAAGTCCGCTTTGAAATGGATGGGGTAGAGGAAATTTCAAATGTCATGTACATGATTTTGTATGCCGTACGATGTCCTACCCACAAAGGCTGGATGCATAATGTTAAAATTGTAAAAACATTTTTCAAATGAAAATATAGGTGCCCATAAAAATGGGATGCAAAAAAGGATGTTTTGTCCAAGATTTGGTGTCTATGATGGTGTCCAAGACATTAGGGGACGTCACATAGAATAAAATGCATATTCCATATTCAAAAAATACATCACCCACCCATTTTATTCTATATGATGTCCCTTGGCATCCTAGACACCAAATCATGGACCATCATTTCCCAATGGGGTGTATAGTGTTATAATTTAAATGAACATTTGTTACCTATTTGAAATAGGGATCAAATTTGACCCCCAAAAAAAAAACCATCACGTACCTACCTATAGTAGATGGCATGGTATGACAGGCAAAATCTTAGGCAGAACATTTGCTCTCATGTATAGAATTGATATCATTGCAATTAAACAATACAATTGTTGTAAGGTATAGGGAGTTTTTTTAGGGCCACTAGGGGTTGTTGCTGCATTGGTGACTCCTAGGGGTGCAAATGAACTAAATACAAAGCAGATATTGGCATCCATATTCATTATGTTAATTTTTATCCATATTTGTATTCAATTAAATACCCATATGATATATATTTTAAAAATAGGATCATATAAGCATCTATTAAATTAGTCAAATATTGCATACGAATATGGATAATATCTAATTACAAAGATTTATAAGAGAATGAAGCATGTGAAAATCATATAGGATGAAATCAAGCAAAAATAAAATAACTTACTATTGAATAGTGTAAAATGAGTTGATGAGGGTGCTTGAATTTGAAGCTATTGATAGCAATTGGAGCAAGAAATGCAATAATACACCCTTCTCTTAGTCTCTAGGGTTTCCTTGAACAAAGATATCAATGGAGATGATATAACAGCAATGACCTAGTGATGAGGTGACAACCCTTTCTCTCAA
Source organism: Platanus orientalis (assembly GCA_025762735.1). Taxonomy (NCBI): domain Eukaryota; kingdom Viridiplantae; phylum Streptophyta; class Magnoliopsida; order Proteales; family Platanaceae; genus Platanus; species Platanus orientalis. The sequence continues at coordinate 12,161,576 of JAOXJP010000006.1, read as the reverse complement.
ACCTCAGGTTGTTGAGAATGAACAACGGTGTAAGAATCATATATCTTGGGTTTTAATAAAAAAGATAAAACAATGGAGTTGGTTTCTACTGAACAAGGAACTCAATGGAGATGGAACCCAAGTGTCTACATTTCAATGTTTCGTTGTCCATTGAGGCATATTGAATACTTGAGCTCTAAGGTTTCTACTTGAGCTTGAAAATTGAGAGCATGAGAGGCGAAGTAAGAGACGAAGAATCGAAGAGGAGGGTAATTTATGAATAGTGATTTATGAGGGGTATTGGGGTTCTTTTATAATCAAATATTTTCTAAACAAATGGATATTTAATTGAAGTGGATATACATGTATCCACATTTGCTTTAAACAAATCAAATATCAATATCCAGATAATTTTCACCCCTAGTGATACCACACTATCAAGGGAGGTTTGATGCAACATGCATGTAAGTGTGCTCAAAAAATAGGCATAGCATTACTAAAACAATTAAGAAAAATAAACTAGGCTCTTACTTGCACAATCTTTATATAAATTCAAGTGATACTCAAGTTGACTTTGTTATGCATGAGAAGAGTTAAAGCCTATAAAGTAATAAAAAATCTATATCTAATCAATATGGGAAGAACATCTACTAATTTAAAGATTGAGTAATTGTATGTTGTTGTCCAAAAAAATTCAGATGCTATAAAGAGTATCTAAAGGGATTCAAAAGTAAGCATAATATGAGGACCATTAAGGGAAATATCAAAGATGATTAGTGGTTTACAATGCCAACTTTGAAACAGGTTGTAGTCAAGATTATGAGCAATAAAATAGGGTTAACAATAGGGTATGTTCAGAAAGATTGATATAGCCAACCCTATAGAATATGCCACACACAATCACCTGAAACCATCATTATAGGAATTTGAAAGATTTGAAAATTTGGAGCATATAACCTGCAACTTTAATGTAATGAGGTTAGCTGAAGCTCTATAGGAGACAACCCTTCAAATAGTGAGTAGAAATATATCATTGTGAGGGCTATTTTGTAATTTGCTTAAACCTAATCTAGGAAAAAACATGCTACTGCCAACCCTTAGAAACCCAATGTAGAGATTTGTTGTAAGACCACTTTTCTGGTGTTAAACACCTCTCCAAGTATCACCCAGGGCTTTGCTACCCCTAGAAAAAGTCGAATCGAGCAATGCCTTCACGATGGGGTGTTGGTGATCATTCTTGTAGAACTTCTCCAGGAAGCATCTTCACACCTGGGATTGAGTAAACAAGAGGGATTCTTCAAAAACAAACCGATAATCTGTTTAGAACCCCATCACATATAGGTTCGTATAGGTGTTTGTAGGCCTTTGGGACTATTGGTTCTTCAAAAACTACAGTGACTAAAGGCTGGGGTTGAATCTTGTAGAATCTGATCAACAAAAAAAAGGAGTGTCGCCTGCCTATAATCACTCAACTTAGGATTTAATGTGAGGAGCTTTTGTAGCCTGCATGCTTACTATTACTAGTTTTGCCTAGGGGTTTAGAATACCCTAGGAAATACAAATATCCAAAAGTTTCGGAAATAAGAGAGAATGAGTTGATTTCCCGAAGTTAGCCTAGAACCAAAAACTCATGCATGGAATATCAACTTGACGTGGTCAGCACCCAAAACTCTAAAGTTAAGTTGATTTCTCTTTCATGCTTGGGTCTTCCAACTATGAATGATATCTTGGAGGCAATAAATCATCAAAAACTTTTGAAACCAATTGTAGGTGATGATTCTTCTGGGTTTTCATAGATTCAACAATGAAAAAAATTCAAAAAAAATTAGAAAACATGAAAAGGAAGAAGTAGTTGAAGACCTTTAACCCAAGAGGAGGGAGTGACCTCCACCACCAGCGTTAAACTAGGTGGGGACCTAGACCCATTCCATAGTTTTAGGGTTCTTCAATTGCAGCCAAGAGCAAGAGGAAGAAGAGAGAGCCATGAGACACCAAATTTTCATTGCATAACCAAAGTGGCTGGTTGTGGGTTCTATAAATAAATTCTTAAGGCTAGGTTGCTTTTACAAAAATAAAAACTGACTAATAAAGCCCTCTCTCTTATTCTCTCATGACAAAAATAACTTTCAACTATAACTAATAACAAAAAATACTCATAAATAACATCTAATGACTAAAATATTCTCACTACATGTGACATAAAATAAAATAAAATCATATACAGTAAGATAAAAGACACTAATAAAACCATAGCATGGGTACAACTCTCTTGGGCCTCCTTTGATAGACCTAAAACTCGCATATGGACTTAATGTCCTCATCAAGGTTGACATCAAGGCAATCCATTGCAGAATTGTTGTCCATTAGGTTTGAAACCCCGACATCTCCATTTGAGAATCCATCTCTCTTGAAGAGATACATTTTAGTTCCATCATTTTGTATAAAAATTTGATTTGATTAAATAATTGTAAAGTTAACACAATAAGTCTTGCTAGATTATGCATATTTTCTTAGATATTGATCATTCAAAATATATGTTATAAATTGAACGAGGACTAGGTTATCAATTAGACCAGATTGGCCCAAAGCTTGACTTGTTTGGCCGAAAGAATGTGCAAGCTGGGCAAATTAAAATTCGGGTTGGGCTGGTTAAGCCCGAAGTGAATTTCGGGTTGAACTCAATTATGTACATGTTAACCCAAAGGCCAACCCTCAAAGTACATAAAGATATAGCCTAAGCCTATTTATATTCACTATCCACCACTAGAATAGATATAATCCAACGGTAGACAGTGAAAATAAATAGGTTTGGTTAAACTTAATAGTAGTCATTTGGAGAAATAAGGAATTGCAAACATATCGGTACCATCAACAAAAACAGTTAAGACCATCAATCAGCTCCCTCCTGCACTAAAGTATCTAGACAAGCTCTTTAAGGTACCACATCAAAGAAGCATTGTTTCTCGAGGAGTTTAAGGCATCAGCAACCCCAACGACCACATTGAATCTCGCCTCTCATGACAATTACAAATTTTTCATTCTTACATGGCTTGTGGATCAAATTATTGTATCAATAACAAACAGAACAACTTCTACAAAGCAGAGCAAGCCGTGCATGTCACAGAAGCTTAATTGTGTAGGTTTTCCTTTAAACTTCCTTTAGAAAATAACTCATAAATCAAGATAAGATTATTATCTTCAATGTAGAGCTTGATCATAGGCGTGATGTGTTTTTGTTTCACAATAGACATGATATTGACCTACATGGCTAAATCCTTTCATGCTTCTTTTGATGACTTTAGAATCTTTACAGCCACTGGCATGCCATTAGGAAGATGCCCCTTATATACATGGATACACCTTCCCTTCCCAATCATATTTTCTATTAGCAAATCAAATGTTTAGAAATCCCATGTCTTCATCAAAGCTATGGAATAAGTAACATATTAGAAACCATGGTTAGGGGTTGGGCTTGTATCAAATCCAAACCTAAGCTACCCATTTCAAGGTCAGATTTATTACATTGGGCCGAGTTTGGCTAGAAAGACTTGGGCTAGGCTTAGGCTAAAGTATTATATTTCGGGTTGGGTTTGAGTTAACCTTAGCCTAGCTCAACCTAACCCGATTGACTGCCCTAATGGGGACCATCTATGATCATTTATTTTTCTGCATGGTTTATTGGTAATTGAATGAGAGAGCAAATGTCCTGTCCAAGATTTCGTGTTAAGACATTAAGGCATGCCATACGGAATAAAATGGGTGAGAATTTGAAGTTTCATTTAACCCCTGCCCATTTTATTCCATGTGAAGTCCCCTGATATCCCGAACACCATCCTAAATAAAACATTTATTTTGGTTGAATGATGTAAAATTGTAAGAAAATTCTCCCCAATTAATTATGAGGAGAGGTAACATATTTCTTCAAGGCCCAGGAAAATTAAGTTTTAGCAATATGGGTGCAAGAACTGTAGGGCTATAAATAGACCGAAAAACAAAGTGGATATAAACTTATCCATATTCATATTCGTTTATTTAACCAATTATGAGATCAAAATCGGATTTTCTTTTATACTTACAAAAACAATAAGGACATAAGAACTATAGAAATGGAAGTCAATTGGTGGAGTTCAATCAGAGAAGGGGAGATGACTGTTGGGAAGGTTTCAACTAAGTTTTTATCTTTCTTTCAAACAAAATGGGAATGGGAGATTAGACATGGGTTAAGGTATTCACATATTGTATTCTATCCTTATTTGACACTAAGCTGCTTTATCCTTATTTATTTCAAAAAACACCCTTATTAGACACAAAGTCATGCTTTAATTCATATATATATATATATATATATATATATATATATATATATATATATATATATATATAGATAGAGATAATATTTTAACTAG
>JAOXJP010000006.1:12121479-12148320 GCA_025762735.1 Platanus orientalis | reverse complement strand
TCTCTCTCTCTCTCTCTCTCTCTCTCTCTCTCTCTATATATATATATATATATATATATATATATATATATATATGAGTGTGTGTGGGTGTGGGTGTGGGTGTCACACATACCTTTTGTAAAAGCAATATTTTTTTGGTAAAAAAGCAAATACAATTTCTTAGGAAAATGATTTTTTGTGACCAATTTATATGTGTAATACAGATTGATGTGATGTTTTTTTTTTTAATTTGATGCCTCTTTTTGGGCGTCTCCTTTTGAATTGAGCACCTTTTTTTTTTAGATGATGATTTTAACCTAATCATGTATCAGCCCATGGTGAGAGAGGATTTCCTCTTGTGAAAAAACACAGGGAGACCCTCTTGTGCCAAGCATTGTACAACATATGATCCCAAAAAAATGAAAAAAAAAAAAAACAAAAAAAACACTCAACATTGGGTGCAAATAACTGTTTATCTGCCTCTCTTTTTTTTCTTTTTTTCTTTTTTTTTTTGCCATGTGTTGCACATTGCCTTACGCAAGAGGATCACTAGGCACTTTTCGTAAGAGATCTGTTTCAACCCATAGTATAATTACACCAATGTAGGTCAAATCTTCTTTTTTAATAAATAAGTTGAGTGAGTGATGTAATACCATCATGATGGTTACTCAATAAATACACAAGTATTATATAATAAAATAAATAAATATATAATAGTGTCTTGGATTATATATGGACATTTAATGTTTAAACATATAATTTATTAAACGACATCAATTTTTAATGTTTAGCTTAGTGAGCCGAGCCAAGCTGCATTAAGCTTAGCTTGCTAAAAGCTCGGTTCAGTGTTTGCTTGTTCTTTGTGCTCTCTACCAAAAACAAAGGATACTTATATATGTATAAATAAAAAGGTGATCACGGGATTAGCACTGGGTAATGACCTTTTTTATTATATACATATATATAACCCTTAAGAGTTGAGCTTAATGCAGCTAGGCTCAGCTCACTTAGCTAAACGAGCTTAATTGGAGGCTCAGGCTTGATTCGTGATGAGCTGAGCTCCTAGTTGATCTAACTCGGCTCATTGACAACCCCGGTATCAATTACCCATAATAACATAAATAATGACAATCATGAACTTGACAACACTCCCTCCTCAAGTTAGAGAATGGATATTTATCATTCCCAGCATTCTTAAGTTCTCCAACATAGCTTAATTTACTCATTTAACAAGAATGTGTGCTAATTGTTCCCTTGAGTGTTCATGGAACCCATGGCTATCAGGTGATCAGGGTTGAGGGGACTCATATTAGACCTACTACTGCTGGTTGACATTTTAGAATCTTTGCACAGTCCTGCAACTCAACAGGACATAATTTGAACATCACAACTCCTAACACAAACACTAAACACTATTGGGATTGCATAGAAGGGGCTGACATACACAAAAATACAAAAATATACACCAAGAAAAAACACAAACCCTTTTAGCTATGCTGGTTTACACAAACCAAACCAGCATATGGGACAATACAGAACTAACTAACAAAAAATGAATAAATACAAAATAAAGACTTCCATGGCTAGACAATAAATATGGAGGAGAGAATACATCTCTCCTTTCTTAACCAAATCCAATGAGATTACTTCTATTATCTCCAAAAACTTAAACACAACAATCCGCTAACAACGGATTCTAATGAAAAAACTTCACAAAAACCCTACCTTCCAATTAATCAAATTGATTTTTTTTTCTGGGAACATAATTGTAGGGATTTAAAACATATCGAATGACTAACAATATTCCAAAAAAAACAAGACCCACAAAATGGGAGAAATCATCCTCTAGCAGAATATCAAGTAGTACCTGATTTGAGAAGATTGGGGGTAGTCTGACTGCAAGGGTACTGACATCAGCAGTACAATTAATTGATGTCAGCTATTCCATCACCTTATTTTTCCCTACTTTTTTCCCTTTCTTTTTTCCTTTTGGTATAGATCCTCCCTATTGATATCAAGTTGTAAATGTAACTAGGGTATTTTAGAACAAATGAAGAAGAAAATAAGCAAAGGAAATGATATATATATATATATATATATATATATATACAAATTACCCATAATAATATAGATAATGACAAGTATGCCCTTGAAAACACCAAATTGATAGTTGCTGAGTGAGGCTGTTGTGTTGTACTGTGCCTATTTGATCACCTTGGCTGTTCTTCAAGCACAATTGAGGCTGTCGTACTACGTATATCTGAACACCATGGCTGTTACGATAAATTGATGTCAGCTATTCTATCACTTTATTTTTCCCTTCTTCTTTTTCCCCTTTCTTTTTTCCCTCTGTTATAGATCCTCCCTATTGATATAAGTCGTAAATGTAACTAGGGTATTTTAGAACAAGAAGAAAATAAGAAGAGAAGAATTTTGCTGAAAGAGAAAAGTGGTTGGACATAAATGCCTTTACAAAGAACTTATATACAAATTACCCATAATAACATAGATAATGACAAGTATGCCCTTGAAAACACCAAATTGATAGTTGCTGAATGAGGCTGTTGTACTGTGCCTATTTGATCACCTTGGCTATTGTTCAAGCACATTTGAGGCTGTCGTACTATGTATATCAGATCACCATGGCTGTTATCCTTGTAAACATCCTGATTCCTGTGCCAAGTCCACAAGGCATATGTGGAGTTCACAACCTGCCAGGACAACATACATCAGTTTTACAGAAGAAGATACAACTGATTGAGGCACATAAATAGAGATAAATAAAGAGCTACCTATAGCAAGGACCCTTAACTATTTTCCATGATGAAGATTGCAAGAGATCCCAATTATGTTTGACATGGGTTTTAGAAAAGAAAAGGAAAAGATTATATTTCCTGTTTCTTCATTCTCATGTATTAATTTTGTATATAGTTCAGTCTAGTTCTTTCTATTTATACAATATCTTTTTCATTATCTTCCCGTCAACCAATATTTCAAAATCATCCAGCTTTCAAAAAATAATAATAATTTAACTTTATGGCTGTTCTCCTGTGTCAACCTGTAGTCCTTCTGAATGACGACATTTTTTGACACCTCTGTTTTATGTTTCATGCAAACACATACACATACACATTTCTAACAAATTATTGAAATGCAGCTGCAGTAATTTCTTGCTAGTATAGCAGTAGTTTGTACCATTCTTTCAACTGAGTCATTAGGTTGTCTGGTATTTCTAACTGTTTATCCAGAAGATATCATGGTTTCCTTCAAATGAAACAGCTGTCCCTATTGGTTAAAACATGACACCCAGATCATTTTAAGGGAGGATAAATCTCTTGTCAGGAGCAGTGAATATGTACCACTTTCCATGTTCATTATTGAAAGATTAGATGGAATTATAGGCTAAGAGTATACCTCAAGTATTCCATGTCCAAAGCTGCTTTCCCTAAATGCACTCCACTCTGGTTGTTTGTCCCAACAAAATTTGCCTTTCGCAGGTCCAGAAGAGAAATTCAAATGGCATATTCCTCCAAATTCAGCTACATTGTCTCCAGATGAAGGACACTTTCCAGGGTCATCCGCATGCTCAATGTCGACTTTCTCAATGTTCCCACCATCTCCTACTGTTATGTAAACAGGTCCACATGGATCCAGCGTATAGTTGTACACTCTATTCATCCGCTCGTAAGCATGCACCTGCCAAAGCATATTTGGGAAAATATCTTGTACAGCCACCCTTGGTAACTTATAATAATGTAACAATAAAACAAAGGTCAAGAATTATAAGGATGTTTCATATTACTCATTCCTTCAGAAATATTATAAGCATCAGCTGCACTCTGCAACGTATGTTTCACTCAAAACTGAAACTAACTACATGCTTGAACTGTGAAAACTATGATGAGGTGTACAGATTAATTCTCTTACAGTGCATGTGCATTCACATATGGATACATTCTGTATGTATGACTCGAGATGGAAAAATGTGACAATGCCTTAGTATATTAGTTTGTAGTTACTGTAGTGGGCAAAAAGCTCCTACCACTCAAAAAGAGACACATGGCAGCATCAGCCGGGTCAACTCGGGCCTCGGTTCAAACCTCACCCAGACCAAGGAACACCGGTCCACGTCCCATGCAGGATAAAATCATCTTCTTTAGACGTTCAACAAGTCAGGAAACATGCAGAGATACGTTGAACACATCAAATGTGCAATATCTTTCGCTCAAAGGCATCATGAGCCTATTTTCAAGGCCAGGATCCATATCCTAATTAGATTTGCTCCTGAAGCTTATCTTGAAACCCCATTCAAATACTCCATGAAGAAGAAGTCAAAGGGAGCCAAAGGGATCAGATCCCAACCTCCCACGATCAGAGGGAAAACCCTAAAATAGTTAGGACGTAAATCCCATGAACGAAGGGATAAAGATCCACCAAACTCTATAAAGAAGGCATGGCATCCATCCTTCAGGTATGTTGAACAACTCACTTACCTCTTTCCACAAAAACCTGGTAACTTGAGCGTCGGAGGTCCTCTGGCAGGTACCACACCGGTGCAAGTACCCCCAGGAAGAGTTTCAACTTGGCCACCATCTCTGGTCAGACCGAATCAACAAAAGAAGGAATTCTACTTGATTGACTGTGTATCAGGATTTCACCATCCACAATTACCAAATAAAGGAGTTGAGATGAAATCTCAAAGACTTTTTACATGATATAAAATTACAAAAAAGAAATAAAAGAAAAATAAAAATAAACTCTCAAAATATGCATCACAAAATTTAAGAAATATTGATGATTTCCTCAACTTTTTAACAAATCATTTAAAGGATGGTTACCTGTCCCTCCTTAATAGGTGTCTCATGCCAAAAAGATGAAAATAATCATTCATATCCCATCATTTAAATTGTGCTATACAGGTATAGAAGTACTTCCTCACTCTTTATTGGCATTGAGCACTTCCTGGAGAGGTTGCATCTTAATCCATTAGATCCTACGCCAAAAACTTTAAAGGCTAGAAGTGAGGTAATTAATGTTTGATGTTGACTTGAAAATAATAGATAACTCAATGTTTGCACATTTGAACATTATCATAAAATTGCATGATCTGTGTGTAACAGAGAATGAATAGCTATGACTTACATGACCAGAAAAGACAATATCGGTATCATATTGATATAAAAGGGCTTCCATTTCCTGCCGCATGCATTCAAATTCCTGGTAGTGTGATGAATAGCTATTATACCAAGGCGGATGCCATGCAGCCACCAGCCATGGGGTCACATTACGGTCTACTTGATGTAAATCTTCCCTTAGCCAAGCATACTGAGCACCTGTAACAAAGATTTCGTTTTAAATTGAAATGTAATAACTGGGAACTACAAGCACTTTGCATCATGCAAACCGAAATAAGCACATTTTCTGGAAATGACTAGCAATAAGTACAAGAGTTATGCTTTACAATAATATATCAATCATAGAGTAACATTAGTCACCAGTACTGTTGTAGTCAACGTATGCTCCTAACATGATGAAATGTATTCCTCCTGCATTGAATGAATAGTAGAAACTACTATTGGAGCCACTCTCCTGTGAGGGAACAGCAAATCGTGTCAGATATGATTTGAAAGTGATCCCACCAGCTTGAGGCTCAATCTCATGGTTGCCTTCAATCACCATCATAGGTACCCTTGAAGTCAAGGGCTCCATAAACCTGATTTCCAATTCAATAATGTCAATGTTACATCTATATTGAAATGAAACAAGCTTTAGTAATATATTTGTTGTCTCATTATGAACATCATGCATCTGTAAGATCTCATTACCCTCTGCCTTTAGCCAGTTGTACCTCCATATATGCGTAATTGCATATTACTTAAACCACTAAAGCTTACGTGCTCATCAAATATCGGTTTCGGCTGATATGTATCGGTATCGATGGCTGTTGAAACGAAACACACACTATCTTTTAAAAATTCCTGGTATTGCCGATATATACCAATGGAATCAGTATGTATTGACAAGACACAGAAACTCCCTACCTTTTAAGAGGTCAAGGTCAATACTGTATCGATACAGTATCGACCAAGACCTCACTTTTCCACATATTTTCACCCTCTCTTAAAAGTCGCCAAAATCTTCTTTTTCTCTTCAAATTTTTTATACATCTTGCATCTACTAACAAATTTAAGGTTTCCATTAGAGTCCATTTGCATCAACGAAGATTTGGAATTGGATCCAAGGATCGAAGCCTAAACCCTAATTTCACGAAAACTTTGGTAAGTCCCAAACTACAGCTCCTGTTATATATATATATATATATATACACACTTTCATGGAGTCGAAATTTTTTCAATAAATAAATTATATTTTAATTTATTAATTCCAAAAACTTAGGAAAAAAAATCAAATGATATTTAAATTACATTTTTAGGTGTGAAATCTCATGTTAACCCACAAGTCTACAGATATGCCTTGGAAAAGGTGCCAAAAGACCTAGAGTGGGGAATGAGGAGGATGTGGGTCGTGGGTGATCTTGGTTGGTAGCATGGGTGTCCTGTAAATGGGGATTGACATAAATCGATACATAATTATTGCGGGAAGCTAATGAAGAATGATGGTGTATCAAGGCTTAAACACCATCTATTGTTTGGTTTTGGAAATGTGTAGAAGTGTCCTATTTGCTCAAAGGAAGTGAGTGAAACTATAAAGAAGCTTCTGAAGGAACAGAGTCAAGATTCGATTGAGAGGAGGCTGAGGGAGGCATAGTTTAGAGAGGTAGTGTTGGAAAAGTCAAGACATGTGGACGTAGATTCTAACAATGAGGGGATGGCATATCCATTTAAGTGTGAGACTGAGCAATAAAGGATGCAGTATAGGCTTGCTATGCAGACAAGTCTAGTGTCCCAAAACAAGGCAAAGCAACTATGTCGTATCATATCAACTCATCTAGACCAGATTTTGGTCCTTCTATGCACAAGGTAGGAGGAGGTAGTGTTAGTGGTAGGTAGCCTGAGGAGTCATACCTCTAGGGGGTGGAAAGGCAAGGGGGAGTTCAGGAGTTGGGTTGCATGCAGGTATTGCCACACTCACAATTTGAGGGAGGAGTAGAGTCCCATGGATAGTGCTATGTTGCGTTCATGGAATGTAAAACAAAGAAAACTTAATGATATTTAGAGAAATGTGAGAAACAAAGTAAGAGAAACATATGCCAAATTCCCATTTATCATAGCATACTAGCTAACGCTACCAAGGGGTTATACTTGCAGAATTTTAAAGATAATGTTGCAAGTGTTAGAAAGAGTGTCAAGATTTGAATCAGAAAAAGAAGTTTTTAAAATATTATATTGATGTTAAAAAAGTAGTATCCGGAGTATGGGGTGACTATCATGTGTGATGGTTGGACTGATCCTATGAGACAGTCTACCATCAACTCTACAGTATGACGACAATACAGTTTTCCTAAAATCTGTCAAGCCATCAAATGTAACCAGGGATGCAAAAATAAAGATATAACCTACTAATTTAGGTGGTTAATGAGGTAGGAAAAAATAATGTGGTGCAAATTATGACGAATAATGGGAGCAACTTTAAAAAGGCAAGGGAGAAATTAATGAAGTGTTTCAAATATCACTTTTTACAAACCCATGCACAACACACTATATAAAGCTCTTATGGATATGAGGAAGAGAAAGGCCATGAAGAAAGGGATGGACAAGGCTAGGATAGTTACAACATTCATATATAATTATGGGTATGTCTTCGCATTGATGAGAGAGAAGTGTGGAGGGGATTTATTGTGTCCAGGTGTGACACAGTTCACCACCAACTATATAGCCCTCCAAAGCATTCTACAATAAATGGTGGGTTGAATACCACATTCTCTTCCCAGGAATGGTATGATTACCATGAGTGATAATACAATGGAACTAACACTACCTTCTGAGATGAGTGCAGAATGGTGGTGAACATTTTGGAGCTAGTGGTGAAGATCCTTAAAATGGTGGATGGGGATAAGAAGCCAACTGTTGCCTACATAAGTATTGTAGATGACAAATAGACAAGGATGCTTCTCCACCCACTTCATCGGGCCGGTAGTTAATTTAGTTTGGTTTAGTACCTCAGTTACATTAACCATATATTTCATGCAATGTATTGGTTAGTATATGAGATTTTAAATTGTAATTCTTTGAATTTCATCATGCTACCTTAACCCAAAGTACCAATATTCATAGACGCTTGGACTTCAAGCTGACCTAATTAATGCTATAGAGGATGTAGTTGCGAAGCTTGAACCAAAGAAAAAGCATAGGCAGAGATTCTTTTAGAGGTGATTACAATTACAAATTAAATTTCATTTCCAAAAATGATAATTTATTGCGAAGTGACATCTATGATAATTATAGCTTAATTTTTTAGGGATTACCTTGATTCTTTTGGTAAATTAGTTGCTAAGACCAGATGGGTGAGGACGCTTCCAGGAAAACAATAGATATGTCATTTTGATGGAAATTGTATTTGGATTTTGTAGGGAGAATTGCATAAGTGCTGCAATATTAACTTAATATGAATGTATGTGCATTTTTTAATGTTGCAGCGGAGTGTGGGTTTTGTATGTATGTGCAATTTTTAATGTTGCAGCAAAGTGTGGGTTTTGTATGAGACCAATGCCCCCAAACTGAGGGCAATTATAGTTAAAGTTTTATCTTAGGATGCATCTTCCTCTGGTTGCAAGAGGAACTGGAGTACTTTCTCCCTAATTCACTCAAAGAGGTATAATAGGCTTAGCCATGAGAACCTACAGAAGCTTGTTTTTGTCAACTACAAAATACAATTAAGAAGACAAAATATAGAGGCAAGTCAAAACAAAGAGGATTACACCAACCCTATTGACTTGACTAACATTTTCTATGAGGACGAGGAGGGCCCACTATTAGAGTGGGTCAATGAGGTCGAAGAGCTAGTGATGGATGAGGTAGGTGGATAGCCAAGCTCCCACATAGCAAGTCAGATGGGAGTAGATGTAGATGAATTCATGGAGGAGATACAATAGTGGTCTCAGTTAAGTGGTGGTGATGATGATGATGACATTGATTAGTCTAGAGTCTGACGAGGAGTAGAAGTAGATGAGCAGGGGTGATGATGGTGGTGGAGTTGAGGGGGATTTATTGGTGAAGTTGTCAGGGAGACAATTCAAAGACCCTTTAGCCCAGTCATAGTAAAGGGGAGATATGATCACGCCACCTACCACAACATAAAGCTTATCAACAAGGGGAGTTGAGGAAGAGATATCAAGAGGATGAGACTAGCTCCCATCATAGTGTTGGCACTATGGAAAGTTTAGTTGGGTCATTCAATGGCATGAGCATCAATAGTGGAAGTGACAGTGCAAGGGTGACTTAGTAGGGTACTTCTACATCTTCTTATGGCCTTAGTATAAGTACCCTCATCAACAACCTCATGATCGTTCTAGCACAAGGAGCCAATCATCTTGGGCAATAGCTTTGGCCTTGATCAAATCTATGGCTTATATCAGCCTAAGTGGTCCAAAGAAGGATACTTCTCAGTTTCATCATCATTTGGGGAGGCAGATCCTCAACCTCAGCTCAGGTTTATTTGATGGTGGGGTATCCACGATTTGGGATACTAATGAATGTAGAGGATTATGTATATGAGAAGTATATTCATGAGTATCTGGCGTGGTATCGCACTATGTCGTCACAACAATACTACTACTATTTGTTGAAATATATTAAGTTTATTAACTCTAACCTCTCCTACAACCTTGGGGTTTTAGGAGAAAAGGTTAATTGCTTTATTTAAGATGGTATCAGGGCCAGGTTCCAAAAACAATGTCATCCAAAGAACACCACTGTCTTAAGGATTGCAAATGTCAGTATTCGTACATTGACATCAACACAAAGGTCAAAATATGTGAACTTCAATTTTTTCGTTTGTTTTGATTTTTAGAAATTTATGACAGTGGTTTCACTCGATTTGAAGAAGATTTAAGTGAGTTATGATTTTTTCAAGGATTTTCTAGGATTCTGCCCAGACCTGAGTAATCTGTTCATTCCAGTTTGGTTTTGTGTTCTTTTTCTTCTAATATTGGTAATGGATTGATCGTTTTTAAGCTAAAAATCTATTCGGACAAGTCTCATTCAATTTGAGCAAGTTGAGAAGATTTTCCCCTTTCCGAACTAAAGTCTGGAGCTACAACTCATCTTTTGGGTTATGTTTTGTTTCGATCTTGCTGAAGAATGTTCTCTATTACATGTCTCTGATATTTTATGGCTTGTGTGATGAGGTGTGCTCATGTTTGGGTTCTACTATGGCTATTCATGTTTGTTTGCTGAAGTTTGACTGTTTTTTGTGCTTCTTGATCCTCATGCATGTGTTGCTCATGTAGAACTGTATAGTCCTTTATTTTGGTGTATGTTATTGCTACTAGTTGATGGTCCTCATATCTTTGGTACTTTTTGGAGGCTGTTTTTGACCTGTGGAGGTCTATTATTGGACTGGTTGTGTTTAGAGCTTGTTGTGTGTATATCGACTGCCTAAAGTTCTTGGGTGTTACCTCATAAAGTGTTCCTCTCTTGTATGGTTGCCCGTGCATCATCTAGCTCTTAGTCTGATTCGGTAGCCATGTGGTTGTAGAAGCTCTATTCGTCTCTCTCCAGCAGTGTCAGTGCTTGTTGCATTTACTGAGTAATGTTGCATGGTTGAAGTGTTTGGCTTGGGCTTATTTGCGATGCTTTCAAAGCACTAGTTGCTTGTTGGTGAGAGTTGTTCTTGGTGTGGCCGTTATTTGGTGTTGTTGATTTGTGGTTGCTCTATACTGAGACTTATGGAACAGTTTCGGCCTGCTAGTGTTTCCTCTACATGTTCTGGTACTATAGCCTCCCTTCATAACTCTATGTCCAATCAGCCCTGAATCATCGATTCCGGAGCATCCCATTATATGACTGGTATATCTCATTATTTTTCATCTTATCATGTTACTTTCAACCAAGATAAGGTTCACATGGCTAAAGGTTCCTTATCCTCCAAAGCTGGTACCGATTATATTCCTATAACATCTTTACATTTGTCTTTTGTGTTCCATATTTCTAACTTTAATTGAATATTCTTTTGTTAGTCATATTACAAAAGCCTTGAATTGTTGTGTTACTTTCATTCCCACTCATTGTGTTTTTCAGGACTTGAAGACAAGGAAGACCATTGGTAGAGGCCATGAGGATCAGGGGTCATACCTTATGGATGGCTGTTCATCTATTGCCTCTATCACTCAATAGACTCCGCTTCCATCACCAATAGTTCAGGAGCCACCTCCACCCTTTGTTTTTTCCCAGCATGCTTAGCTCTTTCAATGACTTTATTGTCTTGATCATGTCTTCCTTTATGTATTGCAAAAACTATCTCCCGAGTTGTGTAATTCCCTTTCAGATTTCCATTGTGAAACCTATTAGTTTGTCAAGCACTGTCATTCTTCCTACTCTCCTAGTACGAGTCAGAATACTACTCCATTTTCCCCTGTTCATTCTAATGTGTGGGGACTTTCCCCAGTTACCTCCCTATTGGATATTGGTTATTCCATGACCTTTATTGATGACTACTCCAAGGCCACTTGGATTTATTTACTGAAATCCAAGAGTGAGGTTTATTCAACCTTACAATTATTTTACAAGTTTTTTTTTATAAGAAAAAAGACTTTATTAATAAGAAAACAAGAGGAAAGAACCTAACACAACAAGGGGGGGATGAGCGATCCCCAACTGGCCAAAAAAGAAAAACAAAACAAAACAAGGACAAAATCCCATAAACAAACACCACACAAAACAAACCACAATAGCTTTAACAACGCCCAATAATGTTTACCCAATCCCTAGCCAATGCCCCATTGGGAATGCCCTCGTAACCTTTGCACCATCTCGCCCAAAAAAAAATCAGCTCCTTCACCCTTTTATACACCTGATATGCCGGTTCCAAATAACCCCTAAAAACCCGGTTGTTTCTCTCCCACCAAAGAAACCAACAAATCGCAGCCAGGACTAACTTCCAAATCCTTTTACCCAGCTTGGAAAACGCCGCCACATTCCACGCCTGGAGTAAAGCTAAAAGATTTGAGGGAGCAATAAAAACAACGTTGAAGTTTCTTGTTATACCACACCAGACTTCCCAAGAAAAGGGGCAATGGATCAAAAGATGTGATGATGATTCCGCATCTTGGTAGCATAGAAGACAAATGTTGGGCAAGTAGAAATCTTTTCGTTGCAATATATCCATAAAAAGAATTGAGCCTTTAGGGGAACAACAGTGTACCAAATGGCCTTCCAAGGACCCGGCGCTTCCACCACATCAGCAACATGCTTATAACACGATCTAACTAAGAAACAACCCTCCGCTCCTCTCCTCCACACCCGACAATCCACCTCACCAGAAAGAATCTAGGCTCCTTGTAAACGTTGGAGCGACTGGACCACTCTAGGGATTTTTCAATCATAAGTGTCCCTCCTGAGGTTCGGCTGCCAGACTACTTCCTCTCCTCGGATTGCCATATTCGTAGCCACCATCAAGCTAAGATCTAATGCCAAAGCAAAAATATCCGGGAATTCCTCCCTCAACGGTCATTCACCACACCACACATTGTCCCAAAATTTAGTGTCTCCCATCTCCTACAGTCCTACCTCATAGCTTAGACCATGCCTAAACAAAGTAAGGTAGTTTACAATACCCCTCCAAGGGCTGCAACCATAAGTCCCCCTAGAAAAATATGGGAACCAATCATTTAACGCCCCGTACTTTGCAGCCACCACACACCTCCAGAGACTCCATGCCTCCTCCCCAAACCTCCAAAGCCACTTACAAGCAAAGCCCGATTCATGGTTGTAAACTACAAAGACCACAACCACCCATCCTCTTTAAAGTACAAACCCTATCCCATGCAACCAAGTGAATTCCACTTTCCTCTCTCCCCCTTCTCTAAAGAAAATCCCTCTGAAGTTTTTCTATAGAATTACAAATATCTTTCAGGGCCACAAAAAGGGAGAGATAATAAGTTGGCATACTAGCCAGAGAATCTTTGATCAAAGTGAGCCTTCCACCCTTGGAAAGATATCGAGTTTTCCAACTTGCCAAACGCTTCCTTATGCGATCAAAAACCGGAGCCTAAACTTCTTTTTGCTTATACAAGGACCCGAGAGGCATCCCTAGATAAGTGAATAGAAGAGATCCCATCTAACATCCCAAGTCAGCCACCAACTGATCCAAGTTCGGAACCACCCCTATAGCAATCAAGGAAGTCTTTGCAAAATTAAGATGAAGTCCCGAAACCACTTCAAAGCACCTTAATACACACTGAAGCATTCTAATCTGACATTGAGAATTGTCACAAAAAATGATTGTGTCATCTGTGAACTGAAGATGGGACACCTTGACATCCCCATTACCCAGGGAGAAGCCTTCAAACAGACCAACCTCCGCCGCCCTCCCAAGCAAGCTATCCAACACACCAACCACAAGAATAAACGACAGCAAGGAGAGAGGGTCACCCTGGCGTAAACCCTTACTACATTCAAAATTGCCTTTTGGCACACCATTAATCATCACCGAGAATGAAGCCAAGCTAACACATTTCCAAATCCATTCCCTCTAACGAACTCCAAAGCCACATCTACACAACACATACATCAAGAAATCTCAATTAACATGATTGTAGGCATTTTTAATATCAAATTTGCAAATCACCCTCGGCCTCCCTTCCCTCTGGCAAGCAACAATGCATTCATTAGCATAAAGAACCCCATCCACCATGGATCTACCTTTCAAGAAAGCACCTTGTTCCTTAGGCATAATCCCTAGAAGCACCGCAATGAGACGAAGATCTAGGCATTTGGAAATAATCTTATAAGTACTTCCCACCAAACTAATTGGTCTAGAGTCCAATAATTGCTCCGCACCTTCCTTCTTTGAAATCAAAGAAATGTAAGTGGTATTACTCCCTTTGTCAAAAAAAAAAAAACCCCTTTCAAAGAAGTCCTTCGTAACCAACATCAGATCCCTCCGAGTCACATCCCAACATGCCTTATAAAAAGCAAGGGAGAAGCCATCAAGCCCTAGAGCCTTGTCGCCGTCTAGCATCCACACGGTCTTCTTAACCTCTTCCTCATCAAATAGTCTCTCCAACCATTCTTTCTGACCCTCCCGTAAACTGGGCAAGATAAGACCATCCACTTTCGGCCCATAGAGTCTCTCCTCAAAGTACTGCTTCTGGAAATACTCTTCTGCTTGTCACTTTATGATTTCCTCATTTGACACCCTTTCGTCCCCAACCTAGAGATTATCGCTCCTATTCACATTCCTCCTCGCATAGACCATCTTATAAAAACAATTTGTGTTATTGTCCCCTTCTTTTAGCCACTGGACCCTCGATTTTTTATGCCACATCACCTCTTCCATCTCAAGTATCCTATCAAACTCCAATTTTGCATTCTTTCTAGCTATCCTATTTTCCTCATTCAACTCAGTCTCCCCTTTTAGTCTGTCCCACTTCTGAATCTCCTCCAAGCAAGAACCTTTCCATTTCACTATGTCCCCAAAAACATCCCTATTCCACACCCGCAATTTCTCGCGAATCCCTCTCAACTTCAGGAGAAACCTCTGGCCTGGGGGGCCCCACACTTCAATCTCCTCCCACCACCCTCGAATTAAATCCACAAAGCCAAGCTGGAGCAACCACATGTTCTGAAATCTAAAAGGATACAGGTTCGCCCTTCTTATTTCCTCCCCTCCTTTTAACATGATTAAAGAATGATCAGACCCGGGTCGAGGAAGAACAAGAGCACTCAGCGACAAGAAGTAGTCATCCTAATCCGTTGACACAAGAAATTTGTCCAGCTTGCTCAAAGATGGTCTATCCTGAAAATTTGACCAAGTAAACCTGGCGCCCCTCAAAGGAATATCCATTAACTCATTCCGGTCAACAAAATCCCCAAAAAACATCCATTCTCTTTGACCTTCTCGTTGCCCTATTTCGCTCTTCGAGGAAGAGGACCTCATTGAAATCACCCCCCTAAACACCAAGGCAGCTCCCGACAATTTTTTATTTTTTCCAACTCATCGAGAAAAAAATCAAGAGTCACCCCCCGAAGGTTCATACACCCCCATCACCATCCATTTTGTATGCTCTCCCTTGATTGCCCCCACTATAGACACTAAAAAATTATCCACCCACACAATTTCCTCGTCCACTACCTCCGAGTTCCAGATCATCAAAACTCCACTCGCAGCCCAAATAGAAGGTAAGTCCAGGGTTCTCAAAAGGGTAGACGCTTCTGATGACTTCAATGGAGATCCTCATAAGTTTTGTTTCTTGCAAGATTACAATGTCTGACTTATTATTTACAACCAAATCTTTAACTTGTCGTCTTCTGTCCTGGTTCCCTAAGCCTCTTACATTCCATGAAATGATAGAACACTTCATGAGGAAACTCCACGGCACCCACGGGTCTTTTGGCCAGATTCCTCCCCATCCTTAACTCCCTTTCTATCATAAGATAACCCCCACCTATGGTTCTTAACCTTGCGATGGATCCTCTCCTCCCTCACCTTTGAAATAAAGCTCCCACTTCTTGGTTAGGCCATCTCCCTTTTCTCCAACTCGGCAAACAACTCCCAAGCAAGTGATTCCAGACCCTCAGACGACAAGCCTAAAATCTTGCTAACTTCTTCAACTTTTTGAAGAACTCATTCAAATATTGACGCTATTGGTGTCTCCTCCAATTCTTGATTAGCCCAAGCCACTAAAGCCATTTCCCTCTCGTGATCAAGTTTCTCTTAACCTTGCAATGGATCCTCTCCTCCCTCGCCTTTGAAATAGGGCTCCCACATCTTGGTTGGGCCACCTCCCTTTTCTCCAACTCTATAAACAGTTCCCAGGCAAGTGATTCTAAACCCTCAGATGACAAGCCTAAAATTTTGCTGACTTCAACTTTTTGAAGAACCCATTCAGATACTGACGCTATTGGTGTCTCCTCCAATTCCTAATCAGCCCAAGCCACCAAGGCCATTTGCCTCTTGTTATCAAGTTTCACTGATTCCCCAATTGAGCGTAGAAAGCCCACATTTCCCGACACCTCGTTTAAAGGCAAAGCAAGTAAACTTGCTCAGGTTCCTTCCTCCTCGTCACTTTGTTGCTCTTTGTCCCTCATAAATAGGCTTCCTTGAGAATCAACAACCTCCCTCAAGCCGATCTTGATAGGATCCAATCCGCACAACGTTAAGGAGCAACCAGAACCCCTTGTTTGGTAAAGCTGGTCAACATCACATATACCCCCATCTAAACTCATCATAGGTCCCAAACTAGCTAAACCTCTAGTCCCCCCATAAAGACTACCTTCCACAAACTTGGAATACAAATTTCTCCAGTAAGTCCCATGCACATTGGTTAAAGTAGAAAGGATAGGAATAGGGGCCATCCCCTCCCCAGAGCCCTTCGTCGGAGCAAGAGACCATAATTGCCTGTAGTGGTTTTCCCCCAAAATATCTCTTGTCACTGTCGTTGCTGCTTGATTCCCTCCATCAACATCGACCAAAAGAGAAGACTCCTCCTGTTGACCATCTAAGCCCCTCTCGGCCATTCCTGACTCAAAATCCCCCATCCCCTTGGCAAAGCAAGCAACTGAGAAGCACAAACTCGCCGATGCCCTTCCGCCTCTCCCTTTCGATTAAAGGAGCTTGCTATATAACCTTCTGCCAAGGAAGGATTTGCTTCTAACCCCTTCTGATCTCTAATAATCCCAGGAGGCCCTTCCGCCAAATCAGGGTTTACGCCTTACCCCTCCCGATTTTCAAAATTCCCAGGAGGCCCTTCAGCCTAATCAGGATTTACTCCTGGCCCCTTTTGATAGTTGTAATTTAGACAAGGTCCTTCCACCTCCCTAGCAATATTAGTTCGCCCCTCCCAATTTTTGAATTCACCATGAGCTCCTTCAGTACACTAACCCTCCACTAGCTATCCCTCCGTAATCTTGTTCCTCCCTGACGAGCTCCCCATTTCTTCATTATGCCCCTCTCCAACCCCATTAGACTTGCTTTCCTTATAGGTTTAAAACCCCCTCTATCCCTTCATACCTCCACTTCACCTCCGGTTTCTAGTTTTGGGCCACATCAGACAATGGCACCACCACTCCCTCCCCACGATTGTCTGCACAACCAACAAGCCTTGCCGGCCAGCTTGTCCCCCCTTTGAGATTTTGAAATTTAAACTGGTGTTCGCCGTCCGATCGCTGGCAGCTGGCCACCAATCTACTCCTTTTCTCCCATAAAAATCTCCAGTCTAATCTCCTTCCCCCTATCAAAGAGAGAAATCATCCAGGGAATTTTATCTAGAGATCCTCCATAAAACCACACCCTCACCCCCTCACAATCATCCAACCTCCTCATAGCTTCGTCCACAGAAATGAGACCTCTGCACAGACCTCCAATTTCCCTGAAGTAACCTACGAACTAAAGATGTAGCAGAAGGCCCTTGACTACAATCAACCTCTTCCACGATTCCAGACCACCCTCAGACACCTCCAGAGATCACCTTCGAAGTTCTAACCAACCTCCTTCAGCCCCTCCTGATAGAATTCGCAGATAGCCAACTGAGTGGTCTCAACCTCAGACTCCAGAAACAAGATACAACTATCAAGAGATAATTTATGCCAGAATATCCGTCTAGAATTCAAAATGGCCTTAATCTGACCACAATCAGTCTCCCAGTTGGGCTTGCCTCCTTTCTTCCTGCATATCACACTTTTATCCCATAACCCAAAAGAAGACTCCTAGTCATAAATCGATTTAATGCTCAGCTTTCCTTCCACCAAGATTATCCCACCACCGATCCTTAGGGCCCCCTTAATAAACTTCTTATCAAGAGACTCGGCAAGTAGATCATCTCCCTCTTGGCAAGGGGGATTGGCACAATTCAAAGGTTCAAAAAAAACCCCAAAGGTTTAACAACTAATATCATCATCTCCAACTCTACCACCTGCAAAGGCTGCAATAGGCATGAGTAGATATTTCTCCAACTAGCCAAATTTCTACCCGTAGGGATAACCACCCAGTTTTCCTTCCCAGACTCATCCACCATCGACAATTGAACATATTTACCTCACACATTTTCACGATGACAAAATAAAACCACCTTCAAACCTTCCTTCCTCGAATGAATCAAACAATTCTCCAGGGGCAAAGATATCGCTCCCGAAAAACATTCTACCACCCAACCACCATTTCTAGCTCGAAAAGAAACCCTGGATTGGTACCTAACACCCCTCTCAATAATCCAAATGATTTTCTCCTTCCCCACCCAATCAGCCTCTTTATCGAACGTTTTGGATTCAATCGGACATATCTTCTTCCTCATCCCGAAAATAGATTTTAATGTTCCGATTATTACGAATCTAGTCATGGAGAGAATGAGCCAATAGTGACCCAAAAGGAAAAGGAACTAGTAGCAACCACCCACCACAAAGCATGGTTGAAAGATTTCAAAATTGGTTAAGAATCAGTTTTGTACTAAGCTCAAGATTCTTCGTTCAAATGATGGAGGGGAATGTCTTATGTTTTTTCATCTTATCTATCTACGCATGGCATTTTTCATCATACTACTTATCCTGGTACTCCTAAAAAATATGGTGTTGCTAAACGAAAAAATCACCACCTTCTTAAGAATACTTGTGCCTTACTCTTTCACATGCAAGTTCCCTAGGTTTTTTGGGTTGATGTCCTTCAAACTATTACATACTTGATGAATCGTATGCCCTCTTGCATTTTGGGATTTAAATGTCTCCTTAAACTCCTCTCGTGTCCCACCCTTGGTTCATTTTTTTTCTCCTGAGGTGTTTAGTCGCATTTGCTATATTCATGTCTCCATGTCTGACCGCTCCAAGTTGGATCCGAAAGCTCTTAAATGTATATTCCTTGGGTATGCCCCGAATCAGAAGGGCTACAAATGCTATCGCCCATCTACTTAAAGACATTGTTTCTATGGATGTTACCTTTCATAAGATTGTCTCTTTCTTTTCCCCTAACCAAGCTGATCTTCAGGGGGAGCGTAACATGAAAGAGAAGATGAGTCAGCTATTCCTCTGCTTGTACCTTCATATCTCTTTGATGTTGATAGGTATAGTAACTAGGGAAGATAGAACAAGTTGTTACCCTCAAGGAAAAAGAGTCTCTGGAAACCACCCAAAAGAAGGCTTAGACGCAAGATTTCACCCATGTGTTTGTTCGGCAACATAAGAAAAGAGCTACCCCTATCCCTAATAATCATGTGCCTCTCCCATAAGTCAACTCGTCTCCAAGTATTGCTCTCCCTATTCCTTATAATGATTCTCACCTTCCTATTGTTGTTAGGAAGGGTGTTCACTCTTGAACTCAACACCCTATTGCTAATCATGTTTGCTATGATTCCTTTGTCCCTTGATTTAGGGCGTTCTTCGCCTCTTTGTCTTATGTTTCTATTCCATGCAATTAGATTAAGCTCTTTTACAATCTCATTGAAGAAGAGCAATGATATAGAATACCTATGAAATAGGTTCCTACAATAGAAGAATGATGGGAGAAGGCAAGAAATAAATTAAAGTAAGTCAATAACTCAAATCTTAAATTCAAGAAGGGAAGAAAATTGAATGTAAGCAATTAAAGAATTCAAGAATGTAATTAGTGATAACAAGAAAGAAATTATTGAATTAAATAATAAAGAAATTAAAGAAAAGAATAGAAGAAAAGCAAGTGCAGTCGTGGGTTACTCGTAGATGAAGAGAGAAAACAGAGGAGAAAGAAAGGTGTTCGATGAGTGCTCTTGGGTTTCTTGGGACTTTGGTCAAACCTAAGTTTCGGGCCCACAAGATCAGCCACAAATCTAGGATTATCAACCAATAGAAATAAAGAAAAGAAATAAGGACTTAAAGGCTACCGCAAGAAGTAAAGAAGGGGAGATTCTGATTTTGAAAACCTAAATCTGAGGGAATCTTGGGGAAAACCCAACTGCAGGCTATCTTTGAGATGGAAAAATAGTTTCTTGAATAAATAATAAGATAAAAGGGGTTCTAGGTATGACTGGTTGGTATGTTAGGGTTTTGGGGATGATTTTCTTGATTCTTGGTTGAGTCTTGACAAGATTAGGGTTTGGGAATTAGGGGAAAGCGCTTAAACAGTCTAGGTTTAGGGTTTAGAATGGGAGGTTGGGAAAATTAGAGTTTGGCAAAGTGGAAGGTGAAGAAGATATAAGGGTTTTGCTTATATAGAAAATTCTGGTTCAAGAGAGGGGAGAAGAGAAGGAGAAGAAGATAAGATGGAGGATTAAAGAAAAAGAGAGGAGTGCTTGAATAAAGAAGAAGAAGAAGAGAGAAACTCACCTTGCACGTGAGGGGTTTTGGTAAGTTTTCCAAGCTCCACTCATGGGGCACACAACCAATTTTTCATTAACTCCAAAAAACTGATTTCAATTGCATGGCCAATCCTTTATAATGCCCATAATTATAAAATAAAGAAATTGACCAAAATACCCATATAACTATGGTTGTACGGCCACCCTTGTTTCTACACAAATAAAACTAAAAGAAACACCAAGTAAACTCCTAAAATTACTCTGAACTCTCCCCCCCCCCAATGGCTTTATGCCTTATTACATCAAGTCCCTTCCCTCTAAAAACTTGAAATAAAAAAACAACAACAACAACAAACAGCCTTATCCCAACTATTTGGGGTCGGCTACACGAATCCTGTTCCACCATTTTGCTCTGTTTAGGGCCAAATCTGCCATTAAATTACAAGCTGTCATGTCCCTCCTTGCTACCTCCACCCAGGTCAATTTTGGCCTTCCTATAGTCCTTCTAGCACCTTCAACTTGTATTGTCTCACTCCGCCTCACTGGTGCAGTCATTGGTCTTCGTTGCACATCAAAATAAATTAAAATTCAATGTGGGCAGCAAGCTCCTTTTTTCATATTCCCTTTGGGCTTGGCTTTTTGGGCCTCCAAAGGAGATACCTCCCCTCTAACCAGTGCAATGCTGCCGCATCACACAAGCTACCCAAACAATGGCCTTATCCCCCCACCGATCAACCATAATAAGGCACTATCAATCACCACACGGATACCACAGGATTGCACAGTCCTTTTACTCAACACGATATGGTTGCACAGCCTCTAAACACATCAATGTTGGGTTCTACAACCCTTAAACCATAAAAACACATAAGTAGAAGCCTTCACCATAGCAACTGAGTGGAGTACATCTCAATCTCTCCAAATATAAAGCAGACATAAACAATTAACTCATCCAATCAACTGAAGTAAGAACGAGAGACAGAACATCATCAAATATTCAACTACATTGTTAGAACGTTAGCAAACATCATAACATTCTGACACAGCCTGCATAGCCTCAGGCGATACCCCAGAAATGCTCCAAGCCACCAAAGCAGAACTCAGAATCAAGATTGAAGTGATTAAAATACTGTTAGACCAAAAAACAAAGGAAAATTTAAAGAAAAAAAAAACAGGGGCACCAGCATAAGGGTAGAAAAATCATCAAATTGAACTCAATTATGGTCCAAATAACACGAAATTTGTTTCTTCAGATTCAGGAGAATACACTGGACTCCAAAAACCTCCCCTGTGATTGCCTCGACAAACTTCCTAAAATCTGGGATTCATTTTAATTTTTGCATAAAATTCACTAAAAAATCCATATTCAAGCCAGAACACTCTGATATTTTAACTAAAAATCACCATAAATCTCAATCAATCAAAAACAAGAACCAACTTACATCACCATTAAAGTGGTCCGTACAGTCTGCTGATGTCAGCAAGGCCTAGTTATAGTCTTGCACAGGTACCTGGATATCTATTGTTGGACTTTAATACCAAGTTGTTTGGTGTAGATTTGGTTAGGGTAAGGGTTAGGGTTTGGTTTCATACGAAAGAAGGAGATGAGAAGAAGAAGAGGAAGAAAATAGGAAAGGTAAGATGAGAATATGTATGGGAGAAGCGAGAAAGTGTAGTTTACTCTCACTTGTATATTAGTATTTATACTACAAAGACTGTATACTGTATAATATACTAATATAGAGAAAAAGTCTAAACTACCCGGATGTATATGTATACCCTATATACACTCCAACAATTTAAACACAGTTTTCCACTTCGAAACATTAAGAATGCACCAAAGAAAGCAATAGCCTTCATCCTGCTTGGTATGAAAGTGTTTGGCTTTACCCGATCATATTGGTCAACTTCACAACTTCCTTAATATATAAAAACAAATTATACCCTCTAAAAATTCAACATTAAGAAAATGAATATATGAAGAATCTTTGGTTCCCTATGGTGCAAGTTTATAGGAATTACAGAAAGCATCATTATCCAATCAAGCCAGGAGAAACCAAAAACAGAAATTTAACCTCAGGCAGTTCTTTCAAAATAGCTTCCTCGGCAGCAGCGTTAGCTCTTAGCATCCTGGAGGGTGATGATGGAGATGCCCCTAAGCAAGAAACTTGTATAAATCTCATGATGCCACCGTGTTCTTTAGCAATCTGCCAAAGTTATATCCAGGTTCTTTAGCAATCTCACCATCATTATCACTTGATGACGAGAAAATAAAACTTGATAGCTATGAACACGTGAAATAGATTTGCAACACATATAGACATGTCTGCCATAAGATAAATAAACTGAGAAGATACATATGGGAAGGAGTGTTGTCATAAAGAATAAGTGCAAACAGAAATCTTCTGGAAGAGATACTATGTTTTTTTTAAAACAATAGACTATTCATTACTGTAAAGAACTTAAGAGCACATCCTAGTACAATAATTGCACAAAATAAATATGCAAGCACATACCTCAATTAAATATATCTAAAATATTTTTTGCAAGCTATAATTTGTGGATTCTACATTTCTGGCTCTGAGAATTGTAACTTTTGATATTAATGCATGTTATGCGAAACATTCTGTATCCAACATATTATTCAAGAAGCCATAATTTGAGACAACAGCAATATGAATATAATTCATTCAAGACAACAGTAATATGCAATTATGCATAACCAGATATACCGGTATATGCTAGAATATCGTATGGATGTGTCAATTGGATAAGTTTCTAGCATTTGATTTTCTTAGATTGGAAATGTTTTTGCTTCTTAACCTAGTTATAGATTGATTTAAACTGGAGCCCCAAGGAACACACTGAATAATCGTGCACATCCTAGATTTTTCTTCTACATGATTGTGCCCCTGGTATTTTTCATCATTAATGGTGCATGCAATAGGCTTCTTCCATATGAATGGAAACTGTTGTTATGGGATTGCGAGAGCTTAAGAGGATGGGCTGTCAAGGATGCGTTGTTGAAGGGGACTCGGCTGTGATCATTGGGTGGGGACTAGAAAAAGGTGTTGGTTCTTAGAATTGGGCCCATTATGTGTACGAGTTTAGGTAACTTTCAATGGCTTTGGGAAGCTCTCTTGTCCATATCCCTAGGGATCAAAATGTCTTGGAAGATAAGTTATCCAATTGGGGAGTGGGGTTATTGTCTACGTTTAGTGGGAATGTGAACCTGGAGGATTGTTTGTAGGTGCTTCCTCCTTCTTGTTGTATTAGTAGCTTTGTTTTTCTCTCTTTATTCTCCTTTTTAATAAATTTTGTTAATCATTCAAAATAAAATAAAATGGAAGCTGTTATAGAAATCCATTGGCACCTTCCTCTTCAATTTCAAGAAAGAATTTAGTTCATTACTTCATATACCATCTATGTAGGATCTATCAAGAGGAAGAATAAAACACAGCAATCAAAATGTCTAAGAGCTATGGATATGAAATAGAATAGGGAATCCTAGGACTTAATGAGAAACTTTAAGAATCAAAGAAAAATAATAACATAGAAATTTGATAAGCAAATCAGCTATGAATATTGCAGCCCTGAATATAAGAGAGGTATGGAATTAATTGACCTAAGTAATGAATTAAGAGATAGGTTGAGATGTTTAAAAAAAAATTGACTATAAATTTTGCAACATTTCCTTTGAGAAAATAAGAAATAGTGTCTAAAGTTCAAGATGATAAATCAAAATGTAATTGATAATAAAAACAAAGAAAAACAGAAGTAGAATAAGAAGAAGGGGAAAGGATAAACCCAATGGATCAGCACCACTAAACCCTAAGATCAGCACCAAAGGCGCTACGAATTAACACATTGCAAAATTGATGAAGAAATCAGCACCTTCAAAGCTTAGAGTCCCACCAAACCATTAACCTAAAGCTTAAACTGTAATCATTGTAAAAAATTCTCCTTTACACCACTCCATCTCCTTTATATTTTTACACTAAACTTTAAAGTCTAAACTCCTAATGAAAATAAAACTCCAAAATAGACAATTCGTGTACCAGACCCTATTAGTATTTGGTCCACAACTTCTCCATCACATGAGATTCATAAGATTTTGGACTCATTGGAAAGGTAATTGAATAACATTTACAACTACACCAACATCGGGTCAAAATGAGAAGTTTCAACTTCCGGTGATGGTGATGGTGATGGTGACGGTGAGTGACGGTGACAGTGATGATAAAAAATAAGGCCTAAAGAGAAGTCACGAATAAGATTTTTCACATCCCTAAAAACTATCCAACTACAAATAAAACTCCTAAACCAACTTAAAAACTAAATAAAATCAAACCAAATAAAGGCTAAAATTCTATTAACATAATAATAAAAATCCTACTTAAACAATGACTAAAACCACTGAAACCATGGAATGGGTCTTTTCCTAGGCATACTGAACTAGATTTGATAAGCTTCAAATATTGACATTTCAAGCACACAAATTTGAATAGCCCGCATCATTCTCCTCTAACTTATAAAGCTCTTCCTCAAGTTTTGAAATGTTGAAGGATTAATATGATAATCTGGACAAAGTTATAAACTTTCTTTGCTTATCAGTTTCCTTACTCCACATGCAATTTTAGCAGCTTTTGATTGTCACCTGAAACATGTAGATGCCTGAAAGTTAATGACATACTAAAGAAATTGGCAATTGGCAAGTTGGAATAGCTTAAAATCTTGACAAAACAAATTCCACCTTCTTCACGAACTAATGTGCACCATGGTGACACAAAATATTTGGTATAAATATGTGAAAATTTTCAGCTAGAACTAAACATTATTGGGGGATCATCTCTTTACTAGAATCAACCAAAAGAGACTTCTTTAGTTTCACAAGAATGAAATTAGCATTTAATACATCACATCAAGGTTTGATGGCTAGATAAGGCTTTAAACAGAGCGGAATGGCGGAACAGGATTCATGTAGCCGACCCCAAATAGTTGGTATAAGGCTGTTTGTTGTTGTTGTATCAAGGTTTGATGGCTCCACCTTAGTTTCTTCAATATTTGACTCTGCAACTTCAGAATTTTCTGTTGTAATCTGAGTAGCATCCATCATTAAAATAAAAATTAAAAAAAAAACTTGGAAGAACCCCTTTTAAGTATGAATCTTCTCTTTTCTTTCTTAAAGATATAAGAATGCCTTTCTGAGTCATAGACAACACATAGTTTCTCCACTCAAGGCTTTCCTAACAGAACATGACAATTTATCAACTTTTCCTTTGACATAATTCTACAAGCTAAATTTTCAAAATGTTTTCTTGTAAAAAAGTAAATAGATTTTTTTTTTGGAAATATAGAAATTTGACTATCCGAGTCTTAATTCCTAGGTTGCACTGCAAACTAACATTGTTTCTACCACCTCTTCAAAAATCAGAATTTCATAACTACTTCACCAATCACAATACGAGCTAACTTTCTAACTGAGCTTAAAAGTACACTGAACTCATGCATCATCATAGAGTTTGGTTTGGTGTGGTGCAAGTATCTCTCTAGATTGACATGAAGACTATATAACAAATTGACGTGCCATATCAACATCCTCCAAATTCCAGGGCCTTTGATCTTGTTTTCCACCATTGGATTAGAACTTTTAATTTCCTCACCTTTTGATTTTAGCACTCTTGTTGTGGAGTCTTTGTTGACACCCGATGAACATTCTTATTTGCGTTGGAACCACATAAGCTATTCTAAAAAACAATCAATCTTAATATTAATCTTTAGCATCTTTTTTAAGAGTCCAAAATAAAGTTCATCTCTATGGAAAAATGGAATTCTGGCAATCTAAAGTGTAAGACCTATCAAATTGTGAAAACATTGAAGCGGTACCCACTCTAAACAAATACAGGAACTATCAAGACAAAGAATAAAACGCAGCAATAAGCATGTCTAGCAACAGAAATGAAATAAAATATGAAATTTTAGGATTTAATGAGAAATTTTGGGAATAAAGAGTAGTTAAGAAAATAAAAATTTGAGCAAATCACCACTAATAATACAGCGGGTGTCCTTTCCCCACAAAAACATTTGGATCTTGGGCATTCCTTCTAAAGTCTCTTTCTTTCTATGGAATGCTTATTTGGATAAAATTCTTACCCTTGGCCATCTCCAGAGTAGAAGTTGGAATTTGGCTAACATATGTATGTTGTGTATGAAAGAGGAGAAATCGGTCAGTCACCTCTTTGTGCATTGCCCTATGATTTATAAGATTTGGGGCTTCTTTCTCTCTCACCTTAAAATATTTTGGTCCTTCCCCGACCGCTTTTAGGATCTGATTCTTGGTTGGAGGGTCCAAGAATTAGAGGGGCTTCCTTCTGTCATATGGCATATGCTACCTAGTGTTATTTGTTGGGGGTTGTGGTTGGAAAGGAATGCTAGGATTTTTAAAGATAAGTCGAGATCTCATATGGAGATCTTGAACTTCATCT